>JBBPDA010000039.1:11376064-11391648 GCA_037974385.1 Arnoldichthys spilopterus
CTCTCTCTCTCTCTCTCTCTCTCTCTCTCTCTCTCTCTCTCTCTCTCTCTCTCTCTCTCTCTCTCTCTCTCTTTTACTTTTAAATAAGCTTTATTGGCATGTCCAGCACATTTATCTTTTGTTCTCTCACTCTCTATCTCTCTAGAAAAGCACTCACCCTCCCCCCAACCCAGAAAGCCACACGTTGTGATTCGACAGCCAGCAGGAGTTTTGTAGCAAACAAAGCAGCCATGAAAGCGAGAGATTCCAGGGCTACTTTAGAGGGCTGAACAATGTGTGTGAAGCAAGCGCCGAACAGCAGGCTTTTTGCAGCTCCGCCACGCACAGACCTGCCAACTACACACCTATTCGACTAAATTAATATAAGCACAGTTTGCAGAGTAGAGCAACACACTAATGCTCCCTCTGATATGGGAATATCCTATTCTCCTGTGTCTGTTTTAAACAGTCTAAACATCAGGAGGGTCTTTGGGGGTCCTTCTGTAGGACATAACGATATAAAAGCGCCCGGGGAGCAGTGTAGTGGGACGGTACCTTGTTCAAGGGAACCTCAGTAGTGCCCGGGCCGGGACTCAAACCTGCGACCTTCAGGTCTCAAAGGCAGTGTCCTAAGCACTAAGCCACCACTGCCCGGATTGGTTAAAGGGATTGGTTTAGCACTGGACCAACAAAGTTCAATATTTTATTGTTCTAGTGGCAGTTAAAATAAATGCAGTGCCGGAGCTTCTGTAGCACAAAAATGCTAATGGAAAGGTGTTAGAACACAGAGCTGTTTTGTTGGCATGAGGGTGACCTACTCATTATTAGGCAGATGGTTTTAAGTGAAGTGAAAGAAAGTGAAAGTGACTATTTGTCATTGTGAACACACTCAAGCACCACAACGAAATGCAACCTCTGCATTTAACCCATCACACGTGCACACGTGGAGCAGCGGGCAGCTATCAACAGCGCCCGGGGTTTTAATGTTATGTGTCATTTGACCAGTGTGTTTTGCTACTGTAGGGCATTCGTAAACCCCATCCATCCATCCATCCATCCGTCCGTCCATCCATCCATCCATTCATCTATCCATCCATCCATCCATTCATCTATCCATCCATCCATCCATCCATCCATCCATTCATCCATTCATCCAAATCCACAGTTTAAACAGCAGAAATGACAGAGACGCTGGACTTACCGGCATGGTCTGACTGCCGTGTAGGGCACTGATTGCAGACTGAGCTTCTGCATGTGTGGAGAACTTCACAAAGGCACAGCCTGAAAACACACACACACACACACACAACACACACAAACAAACACTTTCATTAAACACTGTGAACAGAAGCGCGTCAAAACATTAGATTTGGGCTATGAAGCTGCCGGAGCACAGCAGGCTAGCCCTCTGCAGGCTGCTGGAGCTTCAGGCTGCGTGCTCCAGACTGCACTGATTAAGCAGAAAAGCCTGCGAGTTAGCGAAATGTGCCTGTCTAGGCATACTGAATACAGCTGCAGAACAACTGATTATTTAAACTCATTTGTTCTGCACACCCATAACAAGGGCAAGTTTGCATTTCTGAGCTCTGCAGCATGCTAAAACTATTTTTGCATTTTATTTACTCTTGGGAAAAACAATGTGTATGTATTTATACTACATGTACTTCTATATTCAATTCAATTCAATTTTATTTACATAGTTCTTCTTATAACTAAAAAAACAGCTTAACAAAGTCCGGGTCCGACATACTTATTAAAGCAAGCCAAAGGTGGCAGAGGCAAGGAAAAAGCTTCATTTGGTAATGTATCAAGGTGGGAGGAAGATGTTTTGGGGTGGAATTTGTGGGCACACTGTTGTCTGATTTGTTTTTTGGTTGGTGATGAATATCAATAGAAGCCAACGTTACTACTAAGAACCTGAATATCTTACTGCAGCTGCAGAACTGTGATAACTAACATCAAACCATCAGTACAAGTTACTCAAACTACAGAAATGACATGTTAGATGAGAACCAAACTACCTAGTACAGTCAAATCAAGTCAGTTCTATCTGTACAGCTCTTTTTACAATGGAAAAGGTGACAAAGCAGTTTTACAGAATCCGGGTACAAGCCCCTAATGAGCAAGTCAGGTGCGACCGAGGCAAAAAAAAACAAACCCTAAGCTGGAGGAAGAAACCAGAAACCAAGGCTTAGAAGGAGAACCCATCCTACTTTGGTTGACACCAGATAGCAATAGAAGAAAGAAAATGACAAAAAAAGACAAAAAAAAGTTTCAGTTTATAAATGTGGCATTAGTTAAGGTCTATAACTTTTATGGCCAAGGGTGGGCAGCAAATGAAGCATGTGTAGCAGGTGGTCCGTGCTATAGAAATCTTATAAGAATCTCACAATAAGCAGCGACAATTACTATAGTTTAATAAAGGTAATTAGCAACAGAGGATTACAGATATGTAGATTTTTGTAGATATTACGTATAATAAAGCACTATTGTCTTCCTTACTGTGTGACTACAGTTTCTGTAGTGTGTGTGTTTTTAAGCACAGGTGTCCTTCATACTCAGATGTCTTCTAGAGTCGCTTTGACATTCATCTCCTTTCTTCCATCCAGAAGGCTGCAGATTGAGGGAGCTACTCCCTAAGCTGCGGAAATAATCTCCCAACAATTTTCATAAGCACTGGCAGGGGAAAACTACAACTCCCACGGTGCTTTGCTAAATGTCAGGCCATATTAGTGTCTATCAGTGTCCCCAAAGCCTCAGTGGGCAATAAATGGAGTCTGCAAAATAAAAAAATAAATAAATATGCACTTGGCTTATATGCACTTGTGTTCCCCCTTACAGCTAATACGTGTCCCTTGCGGACATTTATTTTTATACAACAAGCCATTTCTAAAGCCAAACAACAGCCACCAGCAGATTCTGCACTCCAACTGTCGTTACGCGTCGACAGAAATGGTCCTACCTTTGCTGTTTCCGTCAGGGCCTCTTAGCACGGTGCACTCTTCGATGACTCCGTAGGGCTCAAACAGGCGATAGACGTCCTCCTCCGTCTGCTGTTTGTTAAGCATCCCCACAAACAGCTTCCTGTCTTCTGAAACAAAGAGCACACGCAGTGTGAAACACTTTCATCTCGCCCGCCTCCCACTTAACCCCCCCATACTGCTTTCTGGACTGAAGCCACCATGCAAACACAGGGAACTGTTTTTTGGTCTGGTCCATTTAGCTCATGGAGTGGAGTCGCAGCAGTCACTGTTCCCCGTGCCAAGTCCGTTCATTTTAATTTGGCCGATAATTGGGTTCAACCCCTCTTTTGAAAAACGTGCTCAGGCCTGAGGTGGTAGGAGTGCGCTGCTGTACTGAGAGCCCTGAGGCAATCGCCAGCAGCAGGTTACTGAGCGCTAGTAACCAAGCACTCAAACACACAGACAGCACATGGCTTTTCACTAGTGCTGACCTTCAGTTTTACACACTGTGGCCTATTTATTTCTCTCTTTGCCCTAAAACTATGCTTACGTTCTGCTGAATTAGTAGTTCCACAGTCATCTTCTGTTCACACTGGTGAATAACACAGGGCTGAAATAATGGCTTTTCCACTGGGGTTTTCATTAGATGTAAAGCACCTCCAAGACTTGTGGTTGCTTGCATATGTGAAGTTTCCCTTTACCTAAAGTGAGCTGTGAAACATCTCTCCTGGGAAATGTGGAAGGTAAAAAGAATCAAATATACGCCTTTAAATCTATTCGTGAGGCATTTAACTCAGGATAAATCCTTAAGATGCTTTATGGGAATAGCCACTGGCCTGTAACTAACCAATCAACCAACTACATAACTCATTCACTCAGGTTGGACAGGCTAAAGATTCTCTACAAGGGGAGGCTATCACTCAAGTGGCTTCTGCTAGCGTCACTGAAATTGAGGGAGTTGACATGATCCCACATCAGTAGGTAGCTCATACATTCACATCTGTTTGCAATTCACAAATTGTGTATATGTGTAGGAAAAGGCCCAAAGCATACTAAACAGTTTATATCTAAGTATGCAAAGGCAGGGTTCCATCAGTGTTGAGAAATTACCAGAGTTAGTAAATTAGCTTGGTTGAGAAGGTGGCCACAAAATTAAGCTGGCTAAGGAGAAGTGGTGTGTGAAGTGCATAAGCCAAATGTCTGGACACAAGCATGTTAGCATAGCAAGTTAAGTCTGGTCTATGGTTTATGGCTTGGACATACGGTTCTAGGAAAAACATATTGCTATAGAAGATTTACCTTATTTGGAGGTTTTTAAAAATATATATTTTTTTCTTACACCCAAACATCTCATTTACAAAATGGCGAACAAATGTGGTTTTTCTATCTTTTAACACTTAAAAAATGCTAAATATAATATAATACTCTAAAAAGGTTCTTTGACTTATGGTGGGATACTTTTGGTGATCAATACAACCATTTTTAAATCCTTTACAGTATCAGTAAAACATAATTTTTCCATCATAGAGAAGAATAATTTAACCAAAAGAAACACTTAAACATTGAAATAGTTTACATAGTTCAACGTATGACCATTGTCTTTACTAAAAAAACCTTTAGGTGTATCTCACAACAGAACCATTTTCAGCACCTTTATTTTTAAGAACGTAAGAAGGTCAAATGAGTAATCAACCATTATATTATATGAAGAGTTTCTGTGCATTTTAAAGGTTCTCCACACTCATAATCCCATTTGCAAACCATTCATTAAAACATTATTTAGCTAAAGAACAGTGGCTCTTCTATAGCTTCGCTAAGTTGGTGCCAGCTAAAACTCCCCTAAGCACACAGGTCCCCGGCTTATTGATATTCCCATGGCTCCATGGCTCTCCATGGCTCACAATGCACCTCTGGAATAATCCTGAGTGTTGGCGCTCTGTCTGGGGACGGGACAGGCCAGGCCGGCCCTCGCACGGTCGCTTTATTGTTTGTGGCAGGATCAGAGGGTACGTATCAAAATAGAGACAATGCATTGTGACATCTGTCACGGTGCATTGGGAAGCATTTATCTGCAAGAAAACAGGCTCTGAACTGGAAGATAAAAGGCCAAGGCGGTCCATCCCAAAGCCTGGAGGGGACGCTCCCTTCTGAAGGTGGGCCGCTGCTGTTCTTGGTTCAAATCCAAACACTTGGCCCCCTCCATACGCCCCCATGTGTCCTCCCTTCATGCAGGCACACATCTGGCCCCAAGCTCCTGCTCTGCTGTCTGAGTCCAACATCGGCCAAGCCTGGCCTAATGCATGCAGCTGACCTATATGAATCTCATGCAGCACGTGCAGCACAATGATATTTATGCCACAAGCACATTCGCTGTCGCACGCCTTAAAATACGACGACGTGGATGTCCCCTTTCTGAAAGATGGCTTACTAGGAAACAACCTCCAGCTGAATGGAATAATATTTATGTGGTAGTGTAGCCGAGACAGACCACCGGAGCTTCATACTACTAGGAACAGGAAACAATGAGATTCTTAAAGGGGAATTTGCCTGATAGAGCAAAAATCAGCATAATTAGCTTGGTAATTACTAGGTAAATGAGGTCATGTAGAGTGTTTTGAAGAAAAATGACTAAGTCTAATGTGAGTGTCCAGATGATGTATTTGTAATGGGAAAACTAGTCTGATATTCTCAAAAATCTGCTTTTTTGAAGAAAACTGCAGATTACCTAGGAACTCCTGAGGATCCAAGATGCAAGGATGCAAGAACCACTGGTAAACAGAATAAATACCTTTATATAATACATATAACATTTTGGGGGGGCTTTTGTGTTATTAAGATGTTGATTAAAAGAACACATTTAGAAGAACACAAATTTTGTTCACTGCTGCACTCCAGTTCATTCCACCAACAGCCAACAGGACCTGGCTTAATTTAATGCATATTCAAGTCCCCGCACAGTCACTACTGAGATACCCTTCAGCGAGCCTGAAATATCGAGCAAAATATTTGTCACCATTTTGCTTTCTTGAAAATCTCAAAAAAGTAATGCTGACATTACTGACTAAAATAGTAGACTGGTGGCCTGGCCTTGGATTCAGGAAGTTTCTACAATGAAGCATCACCATTCATCATACATTTTCTTGTGCTGCTCATAACCCATCTCAACCCTTAACCTTAGCAACCAATAAAAAATGAATAAATAACAAATACATTTAACCTAATGGGGAGTAGCCAAAATCACGAAATGTTTATGTTCATCTTTTCTTGAACCTGAGAATATGTAGTCCCCACAAAGAGCTAAATACACCCATGCACACACATCTATTTTTTTCTTCTCTCTCCATCTCTCAGTATCTCTCTATCTCAGTCTCATTACAGCATGAATAAATCAGCACGTTTGGAGAGCTCCATTTGGTGCTAGGGTAAACACTGCTGAGGCATTTTTGGAGCAAAACGGCATGCTCTGTAAATATGTGCCGTGAAATTTACAGGCGAAAGAAAATATTATATGATGGATCATCTTCATCTTTGGTTAGTTTTATGGAATAAATTAAAGGAACTTAGCGTTATATTTGGTACCTTAATGGGTGTATGAACAGTATGGGAGACCTGAAAAGTGCAATCATAAATCCAGAAGCCTGGGATCCTGATGTATGAGTACAGTGCAAAATGTGCCACGATGCAACTGCAATATGCAAGTCTAAACCTCAGCTTGATGTACTGTGTAGCCTCCACCAATCTAATCACTCATGAGGCACAAAGTAAGAAACAAAGTGAAATGATAAAGATAAAAATCATTAACAAGCTTGAAAAGTTCAGTAATGAAGAGACAGTGGTGTTGGTAAATTCTAAGTTATTTTCCACCAAAACACTTCAAAACAGGAGTTGTTCCACGTTTGCTAGTAGCACGGACTGTCCATGCAAATTGCGGCCACGTCCCTGTATATTCTGCTACGTTTGAACAATGTTATTCTGATGGTAAACATTCTTTTAGCACATGTTTGGCACTCATGTCTTCATCTAGCCAAGGGGTACAGGCCTGGAGGGCTGCTGTCCAGCACAGTTGGGTAATTGCCCTACTCAAATACACTCATTGAACCTGGCAATTAACAGATAAGTTAAACCAGGTGTGTTTGAACAGGGATATCACCAAACTGCTCTGGACACTGACTCACAAGGACAGAGTTGTGCAACCCTGATCTGTCCCCTGCATCTCTCAACAGTCCCCTAATGCAAATTTATACCTGGGGCCCAATTTTGCACCAGTGGAAAGAGCGATGTGACTGGTGCATTCATCTATTTTACTCCATGTGCGTCTTCAAAATAAATGATTTTTGTGTGTTTCCCGCTTGTAAGAGTGCTGCTTTTTAAATGAGGCGAGGCTGGGTGCATTGTCGGCACATTGCTTTTTTAAGGCGGTGAAATGACATTGTGCTTTTGACCAATGAGAAAACATGTCTAAAGTCAGTTACACTCATCCATCCATTTTCACTTCTTCAGTTTCGGCTCGCGGGGAAGCTGGAGCCAATCCCAGCCGACTACAGGCACGAGGCAGGGTTCACCCAGGACAGAAGATCAGGAAGAACCCATCGCAGAGCAACACAGACAGACAACCATTTACTCACACTCACACCTACAGGCAATTTAGAATTTCCAGTCAACCTATTGCAGCCTTCGGACAGTGGGAGGAAACCCAAGTGAACACAGGGAGAGCTTGCAAACTCCGCACAGAAAGGCACCTGTGGCCAACCCCGGGGATTCGAACTCAGAACCTTCTTGCTGTGAGGCGACCACCACTGTACCACCCTGCCACCCAAGTCAGTTACATGTTACACCATATTTAAGCCAAGTGTTTTAGTAACGTGTAGTACTCAAAGTAAAAACAACAAACTCAAAGTGCACTAATGGCACTTATAAGTCTTGGGGTGAACAGTGCTACTCCCATCAATAATGTGCTCATGCATTTGCACTTAAGCAGGTCTGTTTCCTCACCAAAAACCAATGTGGTCTGCCTGGTAAATATGCCATTATAATGCCAATGCCTCATAGCTCACGCACCTCGGCTTTTTAAAGGTGTGGTGACACATTCTGATTGGTTTATTGCATGCTATGCCCAAAACAAACCTCTGTATAATTAAATAATAGCACAACCTTTGTGCACCTTGCACTGGCATGAAGTCTGATTTTTCCATTGACAAAAGAGCAAAATGGCTAGTTGTGCTTTGTGCTTCATACTTTGCATTAGACTGACAAAACAAAGCCCCTGGTGTTAAAAAGTAAAGGTAAACTAACTCATCGCTACAACTGTAGACAATACAGAAGAATATGTCATCAGCTATATTGTGTAATAAACTGCATGTTTAGACTTCGGCACCAGTTTCATATATAAATCCTGGGTTAAATGTGTCCGACTTGCCCCAGAAATCAATACAAAAACTTATGTCAAAGTACACGGGGCCTCTACTTGGTATCAACTGGTTTTCCTAGATGTGTAGCATGGGTTCTGATGGAGGGCTTTTGTTCCCCAGCTATGGTGTCACTAAGGTGCTCTTCATTTTCATCTTGTTTCTAATTGATTAGAGCTGTGTGCATTTGCATACCTTCCTCCCCAGTGTCCTTGATGCTGGGCACAGCCCCGCCAGCTGTGCTGCTGCATCCAAAAATTACACCCATCAAGCTTCATCAACTTCACCTGCGACGACGAGTTTTGCTTAATACATTGCAAATTAAGCTGCAGAATGATGAGTAGGGGATATGATACTGTAGGTGGTTAAATGTCTCTAGGAATTTAAGGTCTTACAAAATAAGAGTGACCTCCATTCTTGTGTGTTTATTTTCAGAAGTGATCGCTCTCAGTACATTAGCTGGTGGAAACGGGCTCCGATCCCAAGGCAACAGCTTGGAGTCTCTATTAAAAATGGGTCATATAGATACAGAGTCTGTTTGCTTAGTAAAAGTTTAATGGATTTCTACTTTTCTGAGTATTTTCAGGAGATAACCTTCTTACTCAAAGTGAGTAAGCATATTTATGCTTTATCCATTCCAGTTTGGACCTTGGCAATTCCTTTCTTTGAGTTTAATTTGATCTGGTCTGTCAGTTCAGCTCCTGGGCTCGTTTTGCTGTTGCTCACCCCTCTCACTTTCAAGCTATGGCATATTATTTAAGACTAAAAAGGTTTTAAAAAGAGGAGAACAGTACGTAATAAATTTCAGTTCCTATGCTGATAGATACTGAATGCACTCCACTGCAATTCTGTAAGATATTCAGCAGATTTAGAGTCAAATATCATAAAATAAATGGGCCTTGGCTATTGGATACATATTTTTAGAGAAAGAAACATAAAAAAAAATAAATGAACGTGTTCTGCCGACGTTCTGATGATGAAAACCGCTCTTGGTGTCTTACAAGAAGTGCCAGCACAACAACGCTATTATGTGGCCATCTGATATGTGGTTCCTCTGTGGCATCATTATATAACCTTATGTGGAGGCTCTTTCAACTCTAAAAAGCTTCTTCATACTCACAGGTCTCATTTACAAAATGATCCCTTAAATAACCATCCACTAAAAGGTTCCTTGGGGAACCAGCAGCGGTTCCTTTATGACAGCTCCCGCAGCTCTGGTCCTGGAGGGCTGGTGTCCGGCACAGTTTGGAGATTTCCCTTTTTGAACACACACACTAAAACATGGCAATTAACAGAGGAGCTGAACCAGGTGCGTTTAAGCAGGGAAATCACCAACCTGTGCTGGACACTGACCCTCCAGGACCAAATCTGGGGAAACCTACTTTCATCAAAATGCAATGTTCTGCCTAAAGGCTGCTCCGATAGTCAGTCGTGGAGTTTGTTTACATGTGATGCCAAGGATTTGTTCCAGTAAGGACTAATCAAGTGCAAATTCCATGAAAAAATGTGCTATTAGCATCTATGAAGAGAAACTACTCCCAGCTTTCTGCTGCAGAAGGGGCCAAATGGCAGACTGTAATTGTGGAAGATCACACTGGCAGAGGAACATTGATGGCAAGGGCAAGTGTAGCTGAAAGAGCTGCCTTGCTCCTCATTGGCCTGGTCAGCCCTTTAGGCCCATTAAAATAGCACACTGCACAGAGCCCCATCACATAACCACGCATGAACAATCAGACAGTAGGGTGATAGTAATTAACCCATAGCAAAGCTGGTAGATCTTAATCCAATTTATTACACGCGCAGATCTTGTAGTAGTGCAAGAATTAATGAAGTACACCAATCCTCTATGACCCCTTTGTTTTTGTTTTTTGGTGTAATGGCTTAGTGTACTGTGTCAGTATGATATCTCTCTCTCTCTCTCTCTCTCTCTCTCCCCTTCCCTCCCTCCCTCCCTCTGACCGATTGCCACATTTGAGTGCTGTTTTGCTGGCACCTCCTATAAGATACCAGGAGTGTATCTCATCAAGGTTTTGGCAAAACAGGTTAATCTACCTCCGAAGTTTGGCACATTCCATCAAACAGAAGGGCAGCAAAATTTGATCAAGACTAAAGTCCCTCAGCTCATTTCTGTGAGCCAAACGGATGAGAAAAAAAAAAGCACGAAAGCATGTGGGAACCTCGTGGGACTGGCCTAAAGCCATATTACCTTTCAGATCTGTATATTTGTTTTGCCAAAAACAAAGCCATATTACCTTAGATTGTCATCAGGGCAACTTTTAGGGACAAACAGGGACCGTTCATTGCTAATGGCCAAGTTTCATCATCATTCTATTGAGATGTACTTTTCACAGACAGTCGCCATCCAGCAGGGCCTTGATATGAATCCCACAACACATCCATCACTGAAGAGCCCACTGGGAAGTATAAGTCCATGTGGTGTTTTATACACACACACACACACACACACACACACACAAGAGCATGAACAATAACGCACTCATACATTTAAAATGTGCACAAGTTAAATAGCATTTGATTATTTGGGGTAATTTTGCTAATGCTATGTTACGAATTAGCAGGCTAGTATTAATGTGTCATTTTTAGCTAAGGTTAACTGGCTAGGTTGCATTTGCTGCCCACCCTGTTTCCATACTGTCGCTTACTGAACAGCTCAACACACTTGGAGAACACTACCAATTCTGTCTCCGCTGGCTTGCACCACGCTGAGTGATGGAGGGAGAGGAAGGGCCACCTCATTATGCTCTCTTGGACACACAGCCATGGAAGCTGTAAATCATCAGAGATCAAACATGCCATCTCCTGAAAAGCCAAAAGCCAAAGCTTAGATGGTTGCACCATTTAGGAGTCCCCAAAATATCTCATTATCCCCCACCACTTTCCTCACACACACACACACACACACACACGCACAAGCCTGCCAAACGTTTCTTCCAAGCTGCACTGCTCTGTGCTGGCAGCAAGGCTTTAGCAAGTATTGCACAGTCTTACACCAAGGTTTGGACAGAGCACACATCACATGAAGACCACTCTCTGCAAACAGCTGACACATTTCCCACACCGTTCAGTCCAATGGGAATTTTAAAAAAATCATGGCCTACGGTATTCTCTTTATGCTCTGAAAGAGATATCTCAAGTCTTTCACATTACAATCAGACAGAGGAGGTGACTACTGACTGGACTGCAGTGCATAAACAGTAAAAAAACTCAGTGCTCCCAAAGAGTTAGTCCACTTCCTGCTGCCCAAAGGCTTACTGGAAAATGGAAGCAGAGGTGAAGCTACAGGCCAAGAAAAACTAGAAAATGTGTGGGACCCTGTGGATTTCAAGTTCTTTTCTCTAAGTTTTATTATACATAGAGCATCAGTGACATATAGCCATAATTTCAGCAGGAAATCTGGAAAGATTAGTACGGAAAATCATTACTTGTTTCTGACCACATGACTGGTCTGACCTGTAGTTTAGCTATCTACTGTTATTAACCGCAGACATACAGTGACTGGCATATTTACTGACATACATCCACTCATACTTAGCTACTGACGTATAGCTTTATATATCTGCTGACATACGTATAGCTACTAAAGTAGAACTACTGACATATGGTTAGTGACATATCTACTGACATATACCTACTAGCATATAGCTATACAGCAGCATTCCCCTTTCAAACCACAGTAGCTTTTCTGTGGACATGGATCAGACAGTCTAGCCTTCACTCCCCACATGCATCACTGAGCCTTGGGTGCTCATGTCCTACAGATTCACCAGTTGTTCTTCCTTGAATCACTTTTAGTAAGTACTCACTACTGCACACCTGTAACACTCCATAAGACCTATAGTTCTGGAAATGCTCTAGCTATCACAATAAGGCCCTTGTCAATATGGCTCAGATCCTTATGCTCACCCATTTTTTTGTTCTTCCAGCACATCAGCTTCAAGAAGTGCCTATTCACTTACTGCCTAATATATTCCATAGCCCTGACGGGTGCCATTGTAATGAAATAACTAGTTAGTCAATGTTAGTCACCCACCTGTCAGTCGTGTTAATGGTATGGCTGACTGATGTATAACTATTGACATATAGCTACAGACAAATAAGTACAGACATATAGTTACTCACATATAACCACTGACATTTAGCTGCTGAGCTACAACTATTAGCTTATAGCCACTGACAAATAACTACTGACATATAGACCCTATAGGGCTTTTCTTTGGCCCCCAAAAGTTTAGAAATATCACTGGCTGGAAGCAGTGAGGAGACACTTACGCTCCACTGGCTGGCCACAGCTTCAGCAGCTTACACCAACAGTGTGATGTTGCAGCACGCTCATGATCTTCAGAGGGAGCGCAAATTGGAACAAGAAATGGACTAAAACATTTTATCTCCGCCATATACTTCACTGCAAAATTACACTCAACATGATAACTTACATGAAATATTACCCACTGCCTGGTGCCAGCTTCAACATATTACTATGCAGCCCATAAATCTCACAACTGCCACGCAATGTCCACGCAAGCTCTATATAAACATTTACAATATTGCAGTGCTATTTATATTGTCTGCCTTCATAATGCTGTTGGCCGACCTCTTCGGTATCAGTTATGGATTTTTTTTTTTCATTTCCTACTGTTGTTTCTATTATAGCACACGTGCAGGGTTTACACTGATCACTGATACTGATTTATGAATTAGTGGTTGGACCAGATATACATGCAGAGGCAGACGCAACACAAAATGTGAGATGTTCGTATATCCACCTGCTCCTATATCCACCTGCACCTATTCCAGCTCCAACATGTTTAGTCAGACTTCTGTATGTTCCTGGAAAGCTGTGATTATCCAGACACTGTTCTTTGGCAATTCAGCATGGGGAGGCGTTCACAGTTGCTGGTTGGTTCACAATCTGTGAGTTTACACTGATTTGCCATAACATTACCACCACTGAAAGAAGGGCCAATGGGTATATTAGAGGTGCTGGACCCCAATATCTGCACCGTATTTCACACCTTCAGTCCAAATTTGACCAAAGAAAATGTTGTTTCTAAGTGTGTTTAAATTATTTTGGAGTTTTGTCCATCCATTTCTGCCTTTTTATAGAGAATTCTTGTCATGCAGCGTCTGAAACCATAGCATAATTTGAACTTTCGTTGTTATACTGCTAGCTCCAGTGCAAAACTTAAAAAGCCAACTTCAGACGCCCAAGATGTCTTGGCTGACTGACTACATTTGGGGTAAGGGTGAAACTGTGTATATCTGATGCTGGGTTGAACTACTTCTTTAAGGCGACAGCCAGGAGAGCTTGGACTGGAAGTGCTGTAAGGAGCTCCTACTTTACGCGGGGGAAGAGCGAAGCAAAGGCTGGAGGCCAAGATGAAAGCACATAGGCCTGTGGTAAGAGAGTTGTCAGGAAGGAAAGCAGGCCTGTAGGCTATATGTTAGGAAATTGTTTCTCTTTCAGTGTGTGGGAGAGAGCCGGCTTGTTGGCAGATCTTAAGAACGGCATATAAAAGTGGTTCAAAGGGCAGTCAACATGTCACCCACTCACTCGAGGCTTCAGGAGAAGAGCCGCAGGCTAGAGAGAGACACGCAAGCGCACTATACCGCGTCGTAGCCTTGTTGAGACCTTGGCGAAGGTGGGATTGCATATGCGCCGGCCCATTATGCAGGAGACCTCAAACCTCGCAGATGCCTCCCTTAATCCATATTCATTCAGTAATCTGGCAGTGTGTTGGCGCGCCGCGCCATCCTGTATCTTTACTCCCAAAACTGCAGTGTTAACATTTATGCGTGGGAAAATGCTGGATAAGGTAAAGCCGTAAATACATAAATAAATACATAAGCCTGAAAAAGCGTGTCCAATATTTCTGTAATTTCATAATAGCTCGGGTTGTGTTGCTTCATACTGTATACGGCAGGCTAAAATGAAAGTGTGCTGCAAACTGATAAACCTTGAACTCCACACCCCTTTCTCTAACTCTCCTCCGGGTTAACGCTGTCCATCAGTCCACGGCTGGAAAATAGGGTCTTACGGTAATATTGCAGGTTCAGGGAGATGCCAATCATTCTGACAAATACGCCTCGTTTTCCATATGGTCTGTAAAATTACACTCAGCAACTCAGCAAGAAAGTAACTAACTTCGCTAACTTCACCGCATGCCATCGTTCTGAATGACATAATGCAACTTTTCTCTCAGGAACCTTCACTGTGAACACCTTTACTGTGGAATCACTGACATTTTCTGCTTTTTTTAAACTGTGCATTCATTTTTAGTCCACTGCCTGTTTTGCCTTGTTTTTGTTCTGCTTTGGTGTCTGTTCAGTTTATATGTTCTCTTACCATGCTTGCCTAAATCTGCCCTTCTTCATCGTGCTTGTGCACAGTTTGAGCTTCCATTCTAGCATACAGTAGTATGTAGCAGTAATGACAACATTTGTTAGGGAGTTTGAATGGATTTTGCTGGCAAAAACAGACAAAATCCCAAGCACTGTTGTCTTCAGAGGTTTGTATTCTATGTCCACAAAATGTAAAATGTATTTCACTATGACCAATTTCAACCTACATTTCTCTTTATCATAATCCAATTAGCTGTTTTAGTTTCTGTGCTTCAAAACTCCTAAGACCGCTGTTCTGATTGGCCCTGTATTGTTGAAAAAAAAACAGCTGAAATGTGCAATAACTACAGTCCTGATCATTTAACCATAAGAGAGCAAGCAAAACTGTGGGCTGAATGGCTGGTTATATGTAAATGGGGTCAAGGTTGTGACATCACAAATATGGTCAATTCAAAACAGGATGTTTTTGCAGCTTAGTTTGTCTATATGTAGATTGTATGGACTGTGGGCTGCTGGCAATATATGTTTCACCAAACGCGTTATATATAAATATTTTTTAATTGTATGTTTGTATGCATATACATACAGTATGGACAAAATCCTGGTATGCGCTATAAAAGGTAGCTGATGAATTCTGGTAAATATACACCTGTCTAGACACACATACACACACACCATGCTCAGAAGAGCCTGTTTGCTTCCTCCATCCAAAGGGGGGCTTTAGCTCAGGAGAGAAAAGCTTCCTTCCCGGTGCTGCAGGCTTGCCTTTCCCCTAACGCTTATTAAAAATGGATTAGAGGGAGAGAGAGGGAGAGAGAAAGAGAGAGAGAGAGAGAGAGAGAGAGAGAGAGAGAGAGAGAGAGAGAGAGAGAGAGAG
>JBBPDA010000039.1:11391938-11408452 GCA_037974385.1 Arnoldichthys spilopterus
GGGAGAGAGAAAGAGAGAGAGAGAGAGAGAGAGAGAGAGAGAGAGAGAGAGAGAGAGAGAAAGAGAGAGAGAGAGAGGCTCATTCCCTCCCTATCCCAGGCTTCATTTGTGAGCTTTGACAGGCCCATTTGTTTTCATTTACAGGATGTTTTGCTCGATATCTAATGAAATACTGTAACTATCTATATATCGACCAGGCCATCAGCCGTGATGGCCGTAATTGGTCATCGGCTGTCATTTCCCTCCGCATCTTCGCCATTCCACCACCCATGTTTGTTTGATTACATTTGAGTTGTCACAACAGAGGCAAATGCTTTCTAATATCCGCTCACTCTCACGACCATTGCAGGTTCTGAATATGGGCTCGGCTCATATCCATTACAAAACTGCATACGACTACACTGCCAGCCTGCACATTTCATGTATGCAGAGGGGACCCCTCAGGGCCTTCTAGGACTTTAGAGAAGGTCTAGAAAGTCCTGGGAATAAATGGATATCATTTTTTAGCTCAGTTTACCCAGTAAAATGGTTATAATATTTACCCAATTACACTCTGCAAGTACTGCAGAACTACAAACACCCCACAAAAAGAATCTAGTTCTCTGTGGCATCTAGGTAGACATAACTTAGCAAGCTCTTCAATCGCTGTGGCCTTCAGACACTTGATTGAAGGCCTCATTTGTCAGATTAACCACCAGCGTAATGAGGATCTCCAATGAGTGGGATACAGTCTATCACAGAATAAAGGCAATAAGGTCAAAGGTCTTATGTTCTGGAGCTCCCCCTGCCCTGCACATGGTGGGGTTTTGCCTGTTCTCACACACACCTACTTTTAACAGAAAAGCTGTATTAGTTAATTGGATCAGATGTGTTGGCTAGCTCAGTAAATACTAAGAGTAGGGAGGCCTTCAGGACCAGACTTTGGAGGCAATGGCCTTTAGACAGTTTCAGATACATTACTGACTGAACAGGAGCTGCAGTCTAACCAGTGGGATTCTGTCAGATGGTAAACAGTAGCAGCTCTAGGGCAGGACAATTTACTGAAGGAAACACTCTAGAAATGCTACATTCAGTGTAAAATATATGATAATGTAGATCACATGCTTCAGAGATCTGTGTTTAATATACAGACAAACGTGTTTTTCCCTTGTTTTGTCATTTATGACATGAACTGAGGGCCTATTATAGACACTAAATACATTTTTATTAATAGTTTACAAATGTTCCTTTCATCACCATCACTGACAAGAAAACAGAGGTGTCAGAGTTAAAGATGCTAAGACTTGCATTGGGAGTGACAAGCATGGACAGAGAAGAGAGGCCGAGTATACTGGGAAAGGGGGTTGAAGAGGAGGTTCATAGATGTGGTGAGAGAGGATAATTCAGTCAGATGGTGTTAAAGGAGAAGATGCAGAGGAAGAAATGAAAACAGAGGATCCGCTGTGGTGACCCCTAATTGGAGCAGCCAAAGGAAGAAGAAGACGACCATCACAGCAAAACCAACCCTGGCCATAAGGGAGTAATTTTTGTACAGCATGTCATTTTGAACTGTTTCTATTGGTCCATTCATCATGAAATGTTCATGTATTTTCAAAATCAAAAAGAAAAAAAAAAGTGATTTTATTATGACAGATGACTTGTTAGTGCCACTTTGTTCTTGCATCAGTGCAGCGTGTGCAGAGAGTTTGTTTTTGAACTGGTGTTTATCCATTTTTTTCCCCCTGCGTTTTGATCTTTTTGGAAGCAAAATGAAAATGTTGTTCATTTGCACAGCTCCCTAATCAGCCTCACAGGCCTCAGACCTCCAGGCTGAATTTCATCTCACCTGAAACGAACATCGTCTGCGTGTCATTACGGATAAGCCTGGATAAGTAAATGATGAAATGGTGAGGAAATTCAAGGAAAGTGAAGTATTGCATCATAAAGAGGCGGTGATATTTGATATTTGTCCTGTGCATAATTTTTGATCTGATTTTACACACTTGATCTTTCTCTCCAAAGACGGCTCCCAGGGGTCCTTCCTTTATTGATGCTGTCCTTGAACGTTTGCAGGAAGTCCTAATATCCAACATGGCTGTCCTTTCGCTTCCTCTTACGGCTCGCTAAATAGAGGAGGGAAAAAAAAAAAAAAAAAACTCTCTCTCATAGCTTATTTCTTATTCCCCAAAGCCGCTGGAGGAAAGGTTATATATCATCTGTAGAAAGGGACGGATTTAAAACGGTAAAGCTCTCCAGAAATACAAACATTTATGGAAAAAAAAGGCTGCACACCTGAACAGCGCCTTTACAATAAGCTATTACCGTGCGTGTGCTGTTTTCTCAGTAATGGCTGGAGGAAAGTTTTAATCTTCGCGGCGCTCTGTCAGCGCTTCATTAAGAATCGGCCCTTTTCAGCAGCCGAAGCAATATGACTGACAGCGAACAGGACCAGGGGCGTCCCGCATTTCAAATATCAATTGGCGGCGTCAGCGTTGCCAGGTAACATGAGGGATTATCTGAAATTAGTTTAGTCAGTTCATAATTTCAAAGGGCAGTCACTCCACTGCTGATTAGTTATTGTACACACTTGTCAATTAAAGCTCCTTGGAGAGCCCCCAGCTCAGACAGCTAGAGTCTGCCATAAACCGCAGAGAGGGAGAGAGAGAGGGAGGGAGAAGGAGAGGGAGGGAGGGAGGAAGAGAGAGAGAGAGAGAGAATGAGAGGCAGGAATACATGAGCAGGATGGCAAAGTTTAGCAAAATCTTATTTAATGTGATTGATTATAAAGACCAAAAATCTCAAAACGCCCCAGAGTGGTGCAGCTGTGTCTCAGTTTCTGGTGGTGCTACAACATCAAGCTCACAGCCAGTTTCTCTTTCTTTGGATGGGTAGGGTGGCCCTCCCTCTCCCCCATCACTAGCATGATTCTGGCCAGCATGGGCATCTGTTGGCCAACGTAACAACCCACTGACACTGCATTAGTGGCAGCTTTAGTGACTTGGAGAAAGCATGTGCCTGCCTTCACCCTGTCGGTGTTGGTAGCATTGTGTGTTTGGGGGAGTCTTAGCTTGTAGGTGGAATTGGAGATAAATTGGCAGAAAATCATAAAAAATACATAGCTAAAATTAAATTAAACTAATTTTTTTTTTCAAGGAAACAATTAGAAATGGTTACAGTGTGTTTATAGGTACTATAGTTCAAAGTAAAGTAAAGTACAGTTAATCTTTCAAAAAAAGATTTTTTTAGCAATGGTAGGACCAAAAATTAAGGCATGTTAATTTGCATTTTTTAAAGTTGGGAGAGAAGTTGGATTAGGCACAAAATATGCAAAAAAAAAAGACTTTTGTTAAAACAAAATAACTAAGAAACAGGAGGAAAAATCAAGTAACTGCTCTTGGATGAGCTACTTGTTACTACACAGTTTATGCACTTACTGCACTCTGGTCATTGTTGTTTACTGCCTCTTACAGTATAAATGATCTAAATCAGTCTTTATGATCCATGCTGTTCTAGAAGTACTGATGATATCCAAGACATACTCTGGGAATAAAGAATAATCCCCTTTGCTAAGGTCACTGCTACACAGGTTCCTTAATTACCTCAGATTTCCCTGCTGCCCAGTAAGAGCATCTATCATGAGGAGACGGTGAAGGCCATACTGCTGCTATTTGTTAATTCTGCTGTGCACAGTGCAGTTTTCCGTTCACTTCCACATTGCCGAATTTACTTACTGCAAAATCGCAACAACAGGTTTTGGATAAGCTGTGTATCATCCAATTTCCACACATACTCCTTTTATCATTTTATCGTTTTATCACCTCCAAAAATACAGAAAGCTCTGTATGGCTGAATTGTCTTCGTCTCATGAGGTCACCACATGTCATATTTGCAACCGACACCTCTCTATTGATGAAATGTCCCACCTCAGGGCCAGGCAGTATGATGGAATTGTATTGTAATCATGATAAATAATGTAACAGTACATTTTTTTCAAAATATATTGTGGATATCATCAGTTCTTGTAAAACATCTACGGACTGCATGCTTCATTACACAGAGAGCAGAATTACTCTTGTTTAATGAGATGTGTGAGGTATGTTGAATAAAAATCATTTGTTCTTTTTGGTTTTTGCATTTGTTACATTTCCAAAAACCTAAGAGAAGTGAATATTGTGTATTGTGAAAATACACAGATCAGCCATAACATTAAAACCACCTGCCTGATATTGTGCAGGTCCCCCTTAGTTACCAGAACACCCGTGACTCTGGTGCACTGAACGTTTTGACAGCTTTCTATCAGAGTCAGCAGTAACTTCGCTCTTTCATGGGATCGGACCAGACAGGCTGGCTTTTACTCCCAGCATGGGTTAATGAGCCCTTGGCGCTCATTACCTTGTTGATGGTTCGCCGGTTGTTCTTCCTTTAATCACTTTTGGTAGGTACTAAGCACTGCATACTGGGAACACTCTACAAGACCAGCCATTTTGGAGATGCCATCACAATACAGTGCTTTTGCTTACACAGACTTTTTTCTGCTTCCAAAATATTGACTTCAAGAACTGACTGTTCACTTGCTATCTAATATAGCCCATCCCTTGGTGAGTGGTAATGTAACGTGATAACAAGATCAGTGTCATTTACTTCACCTGTTAGTGGTTTTAATGTTCTGGCTTATTAGTGTATGTTTGCCATATCGCAATGAAACGAACATACTGGCATGTGCAATACTGATACACCTGTTACCAGTGTTGGTGCTCGCTAAATACAAATATTACCATCTAATTAGATTATGGATGTTTAATATACCGACACATTCATGCATATGAGAACACCCATCAGCCAAATTCTGTATTAATGAGAGATCTTATTAAAAACTATTGAATCATCTTTGATTATTATTCTGCTTGGAAACCATAGCCTACTGTTAATAAAAAAAATGTTAACCTATCATATTGTATAAATTATTACATTTTACTTTATCTCTGTATGAAAAATGTTTTTAAAATGTTGACATACTTTTTGTCATGGGATTTTATCACTGGCAACATCAAAGACTGGCCATAGACCTCATTAGCATAAAAATTGGATATAGATAGAGTAGGGCTTTTGTGAAAAAAGTCTAAAAAAAAAACAACTGGCCTTTCAAAGACAGACCATTCATCCACAGCCCCCTCCACCCGTCCACTCTATAGGCCAACTATACATTCAGATAAATATGAGCAATGTGCTGCTGTTTTTTATTTCCTTTTCCTCTTCACTAGAAGAGCAGAGGTTCCCATGAGGCAAAGGGTGAGGAAGGAGGCACAAAGGCATAACAATATGCTCTAGAACGGTGGGGGGTGGACGTAACCTTTCGCATCAGAGGACGTCGTTATTAAAGCAGGCAAAGTCGCAATAGTCGTT
This sequence comes from Arnoldichthys spilopterus, assembly GCA_037974385.1. Classification (NCBI taxonomy): domain Eukaryota; kingdom Metazoa; phylum Chordata; class Actinopteri; order Characiformes; family Lepidarchidae; genus Arnoldichthys; species Arnoldichthys spilopterus. The sequence goes on from JBBPDA010000039.1 coordinate 11,397,321, forward strand.
TAAGTGTGTCCTGACGCTAACTGCTATTGCCATTAGTTCCTCTGCCTGTCTGTTGAAATGCTGGAAGTGTTGGTGGGGATGGGGGTAGAGGGGGAAAAAAAATAAATGTCACCAGAACAAGAAATAATGGAGCCCTGTTTCCTACTATTTCCAATTCAATTTCCAGCCAGTGACCTGAGGTAAGGAGGAGAAATCAATGAGAGCGTGTGGGGGTAAAGTATTGGGCACACGCAGGCAGTGGCAGCTCCTTCTCTTAAAGCCCAAACGCATCCGTCAGCCCGCAATGTCAAAGTGACAATCCTGCTTGTCTGATCCTGACGTGCACATCCTCTCCAAGCGTAAATTAAACCCTTGAACCGTGGAGTTACCTGTGATTAATACACACTCTCCCCGCCCCCCTCTCCAGCAGGATGGCCCGGGGTGGGAAAAGTCTTGATTGATCCCGCTCTGTAGCAGTTCAGAGGGGAACAAAAGGCTAATGTGATCCTCCTCTGACCTCTCCTGACAGAGGATAGAAGTCCAAAACCTTTAGTTCCTAAACACAAGGCTAGCAAAGGGTGTAAAAAGAACTTGAGCATATGTGTATTTACTAGTTCACTATTTCTAGTTCTTTTCCAGGTTACTGGAGAGAAACATTTATCTTTTTTTATTCACTTCCATGTTAACCCTTCGCATGTAGTCTCTCTTTTCATTTCTGCTCTGTAGGTTTGTTGCTTTGCTGTGGGTCTTACCTCTTGTTTGAACGTTAACAGGTAATTTTAGACCAAAAAGATTCCTCAAAAGAGAAGAAAAGCCCCTAAAACACATACACAGTTCTTGTGCAGCCAGATGCTGGATGTACTGAGGTCTACAAGAACTTAAGAACTTTCTGGACCACATCTTTCTTCAAGATGTTTTATGGTAGGCTTGAGTCCCCCCCCCAATATGTAATACTTGGGGTTAGGTAACTCTTCCTATGTCTTGAGGTCTACCTCTAAGGCCTCTCCAGAAAAAAACAGATTTAATCCCAGGAGACTTACTGCCTAAATAATAAATAATAATAAAAATAACTAAATATAAAAACCTCTTGAACGTAGAATGCTCTACCAACATCTTACATGAGTAAAAGTAAAACGTTTCTGAATAAAAGAGTATATTTAACAAATATAAAACTTTTTTAAGACCAAAATTGCAAGATTGCAATGGTATTTTATTTATAGCCTTAACCTTACTGTCAACAAGGTTCAATTTACAACACAGTTTAATTTAAAAAAATGAAGCTTGCAAAATGTTTGTAGATAAGCCACAAAAGTAACAATCGACTGAATGTCTACGTATCGTATACACCACAACAAATCCACATAAGCTTACCCATAACCACTGGCAGTAGGCCTATGCTTAGGCCTCAATTTAAGGAGAAAACAATATATAGAAAGTAACTGCAGTTTTAAAATGCAGTTATTATATTGTAATCTAATTACAAAAAAATGGAGTTTTGAGTATTTGATTTGAGTATTAATTCATTACACAGATATTTAAATATATATTTAATATTTGGAAGCATTTAATATTTTCCAGCCACAAAATGTGCAGCCTAATCTACATCACACTTCATTAGCACAGATTGTTTCTGTATGGCAAAAGGTATAAATAATAAATAAATAAATACATACATACATACATACATAAAAATTAGGCTAACAATAAACATAAAATATTGTTAAAAAAAAATTGAAAAAACATATATCAAAAGATAATAAAAAAATTATAAATAATGAAGAAAGGTTGGAACGAATCAGAACCATCCAAGTGCAGAACTGTATGAAAGTGAAGTAAAGCATCTATACTATATTGTCCATGACAGGGTAGCAGACTCCTGATCTGTGCTGGATTGAGTTCAGCCATGTCTTCAGTCTGATGCTGCAAGCTGCAAGACTGCACGACTGCAAGACTAAGATGTGGCAATAGCTGGAAAATATGAGGCAAGAATCTGCTGCATTGCTTTTAGATTGCAGCTTTCAATTCACATTCAGAGCGCAGAGTGTTTTTGCTGCGCAGGGCTCGAAATTCAGAAGCTATCAACGCTCAAGGGGCATGAGAATCAATGCTGGGCATGGTTGATTCATCACCTAATGACAAGTACATCTACACAGCTAGCTGCTCTAATAGGGCATGTTGCTTGTTTTGCAAGAGCTTAGAAATATTTCTTTAATGAGCAACATTGTAAGATACAGGTTTCATTTCTACAGGCTTGATACAATGAAGAGTAAGATTCTAAAGCCTATAGAAGTCAGGAACTCAGGTTACATTCAGGTTTCAGCTCCTCTCCTCAGGTTATATAGCTCCTCTGCAACCAACCGTATTTTCAGAAAACTTGGGAAATTTTCCAAAATGTTGCAGTAGTTTTGCAATTTTGTCCATTCGTGCTTGATATAAGACTTCAGCTGCTCAACCATCCATAGTGGCTGATTCTCCTCTACATGAACCTCTACATATTTTCAGTAGGAGAAGCCATGCTGTTGTAGCCTGTGGAGAACGTAGTCTAGAACTGTCCTGCTAAAATAAGTGTGGACGTCCTGAAAAGAGATGTTGCCCTGATGGCAACATATGTCCCTGTAAAATACAATGGTCTCTGAAATCTTAGTTTTTTCACAATATTAAGCACTGCAGTAAAAAACTTAAAATCGCAGTTCAGTTCAGTTGGCCTGTAGTTCCTTATTTGTTGGCCTGGGTGTTTTGTGACTTATTAATTGTGGCTGTGCTCTTAAAGAAATTTTTGTAGGCCTGCCACTTCTGGGAAGACATTTACATTTTTGGCTGACGGTTTTATCCAAAGCGACTTCCAAGACGTGGAGCAGAGTAGTGGGACAGTATCTTGCTCAAGGGTACCTCAGTAGTGCCTGAGCCGGGACTTGAACCTGCAACCTTCAGGTTCCCAGCACAGTGCTGCCACTTGGCTTCCATAATTTTTGATCGTGGTAAAGTTTGAGACATTTTAGCCTCCTTCACCTTCTCCTTTCTCCTATTTAATGAAGCCAGCAGTAAACAAACCTAGGTGTGTCTGGACTAAGTCATCCCGATGATCAACTGAACGTGGTTAATTGACCTTCCTATCTATCTATCGATTTATCTACCTATCTACCTACCTACCTACCTACCTACCAACCTACCTACCTACCAACCTACCTATCTACCTACCTACCTACCTACCTACCAACCTACCTATCTACCTACCTACCTACCTACCTACCTACCTACCTACATACCTACCTACCTATCTAAATACATATTCACATAGGGCTAGCATTAAAAATACATTAAATGATCATATAAAATTAACTAAGCATGTTTCCTCAGACAACCACATTTTTTGAAAGATCTGAAATAATTAAGTGTGACAAAAATAGAAAACTGTAACTGCCATCTCTCATTTTTCAGCTTTATTTATTTCGACTGAAAGTATCCCAAATAAAGTCCAACAAACTTCAGTTTCAAGCTGATAAATCCTGGGTGTACTAAGAAGTTTGATATTGAGTAGGTGATTTTTGATCCTGTTATTGCTTGGCGAGACCCCTTTTACTTCTACTGGAATTCCTATTTCAATTAAGTAGCAATACTTTTACTTGATATTGAGATTCAGCTAATCTACAAAAAATGATCAATAAAGTAGAATGTCTCTTAAACAATCCTTGCTTCAGAAGAGCTCATATACTACTTTATAATGTGTATGTGTTTTCCGCATTTAAGAAAGTAAGCAATATCCTTTTCTGCTGGTTTTTAGCAATGCAATGCATATTGTTCCGTCTTTTCACCATGAAATACATTATTGCACTGGAAAATACAAATTTCCACTCTAAAATACAATTAAACAACCCACCTCATATGTCTCCACCATCCCAATACAAAACAGTACCTTATATGTACCAAGGGCTCACAGAGACTGGTGTCCAGTACAAGCAGTGCTGAAATCGTCTCTCTGTTTCTTCCACCAGATCCGGCACAATGAATAGGATAACACATCCAGCGTGTGGTGTGTACGAACAGCCTGCACCTTGAGAAGTCAGCTTTTGAGCAATAAGTCCTGTGTATTCAGCGAGGGCGGTTGAAGGTCATGGCTGCATACACTGTATGTGTACAGCATATTCGCTGTATGTACATTTATTATTGGACAGGTGACGGTGGCATTAAAAAGCCCAGTGGGACATTTTTTTTTTCTCTAGTGCTCAGAGGAAGAAAAATAGGGAAAAAAGGGCAGCTAGGGAGCTAGCAGTGGCCACCGTCTAAATATGGATTCTTATGTTTCGGTCACTTTTATCTTCAAACAAGGCTTTCAAGCGTCCGCTGTGTGTGCGAGGCGGTCAGAGTGGAGAGACCCCCGGCTCTGAAGTGGCTGGCAAGAAAATGGAGGGGAATTCAGCAAGGCCGTGACTTAGGCATTGAATAGAGGGGAAAAAATGGACAAATAACTTTTGAAGCATGAAAGACTTGGGATTTACTTTTCCCTTTCATAAGAAAAGACTTTCAAAAAAAAAAAAAGAATTCATTTCCATTCTTGGTTATTTCTGAAGCTTTTATGGGCTTGAAAGGCATGGTTACACTACTTCAGCATCTAGCCCTGTTCTTAAGTGCATGCAGGGTGTGCAGATTGGTATGTAGTGTTTGGCCACCTCCAGGTTTGCCTGAAAGAGTTTTGCTACAACATAAATGACCTTTTTTTTTTCAGTTTTGACCCTGTTGTTGGTTTCACAGGGCGAAAAGTGTGATGTTTTCTTTTTTTCCTGACCACTTTTACAACTGCCTGGTGTTTTTAGTTCCGCCAAAGACTGAAAGGTTTAAACGGGACATTTTTCCTGCATTAGTATACATTTATGCACTTTGCCTGACTGTTGTGGTTTAGTGCGTGTGCAAGCGGAAGAGCGCTTATCTGTGCTGTCGCTGCCGAAATAAAAAACTGTATTAACAAAACATAACAGAACATTTTTGCTTGTTCACAATGTTTTGATATAAAATGATAAATTGTGGAAACTAACTCAGATTCTTTAACACTGGCTGTGATAGGAACCTACAGGTTGTGATGTCTACAACACATATATAGAGTTTTACATGTTGACAGTGGTAAAATTGTGGTAAATCTAAAAATGTCTTAGAATTCTTGACATGTATCTCTCTACCAAAACCACTTTAAAAAAATGTTTGTTTACCTATGATTTCACTAATCAAACATGTTAAACAAAATCAGTGGAATTCTCAGTTAATTTTAGTGTATGTTAATGTAATACGATTTCTATTGGTCGACCAGTGATGAAATGTTTGGACAATGTGAAGCAGGGATGCTGCTTTTTCTGTAAAATGGGATAAAGAAAGTTACAAGCTTAAGGGAAACGGAGTTTTAACATGACAGCGATACATAAGCGTGAACATACGCTTTTTTAAGTACGTCTACCTTCTATTGCTACTGACTGTCCATTTCATCAGGTACAGACTGACAATTACAGACTCTACCCACCCCTTTACCCCATTCATCAGTGGACAGGACCCCCCTCAGGACCACCAGTGAGCAGGTAATATCTGGGTGGTGGACTGTTCTCAGCACAGCAGTGACACTGATTTAGCAGAGGCATGTCTATGTGCCTGTGTGTGGGTGTGTGTGTGTGTGTGTGTGTGTGTGTGTGTGTGTGCCGTTTGAATTTTTAAACCCCCTTAGTGTCGCTGCTGGACTGTGCACCAACCAAAAGTATCCAGCCAGTACTGTCCATTCAAGACCAGGCCACTGATAAAGGACTAAAGAGTGAGCAAACTGTAGGAAGAACCATTAACAACAGCTTTACATCTGCAAGGTGGACCAGAAGGTGAGATGTGCCTAATAAAGTGAAATCAAGTGCATATTGTGTTTTCAAACTTCAACTTCATTGTGTTTTCACACATTCACACACAAATACAAACACACACACACCTACACACACACACACACACACACACACACATTTAACTTTACACTAGCATGTCAATGTCACTGCTGTGCTGAGAATGATTCACCACCCAAATAATACCTGCTCACTTGTGGTCCTGTGGGGGTCCTGACCCTTGATGAACACTGTAAAGAGGGCAACCAATGATGCAGAGAAACAGATGCACTACAGTCTATAACTGTAAACTACAAAGTGCATCCATACTGTCACTGAGCTGATGAAATGGACAGTGAGTGCAGATACAAGGTAGGTTACCCCTAATGACGTGACCTGTGTGTGTGTGTGTTTGTGTGTGTGTGAGTGTGGGTGTGTGTGGGTGTTTGTGTGTGAGATCTGGCTTCCCTGCTGTTCGCAATCTGCAATGTGTCAGCCTTGAGAGACACTGAAGCGAGTGTAGCAAATAAGTTAGTGGGATATGGCAGCAGATTGCCATGCAGAACACACTCCACACTCCACGCAACACCAAATAAGCCCTAAACCAAATGGCCCATAGAGGCAGCTGTTAGCGCGCGCACGCTGATTGGCTTCAGAAGCCTCCCTTTAGTTGTATCAGGCCCGCTAAACAAACTGAGCATGCTCTAGGTGTTACATGTCTGTTACACCACTAATCCTCTTTGGCGAGACCAACCTGCACCCACGGTGGAGTGGGAAAAAAGTTGCAAACCTGTTGTCACTCAAAGTGACAGCCTATCTGCTCAGTACATCGTTAAGGTATCCTTAACACCCTCCCGCGTGTTCCACGGATTCACTGATTTTTTTACAAGTTTTTTTTTTTTTTTTAGTTTTTTTTGAAACCCGCGGTACAATCCGCTACTGCTTTTTACCGTGAGACAATTTAGGCCTGTCCTTGACTCGTGCGCGGCAACACTTGAAATGTGTTTAGATTTGGTGCAAACATCAAAGAGACTTGCGGCTTACTTTCAAGTAGTTTCCACCCCGAGGCGAGAGCGCAGCTTCTGAGGCTGCTGCTCCATGTAAATAGTTTGGCTTTCTGAGCTCGAGCTCGTTGTGAGTTTCATTCCTCCTCCTCCTCTTCTACCCCCCCCCCCCACCACCACCACCACCACCACCACCACCACCACCTACAGCTACCGTAGGAAAATCACTTCACATAATAGCCCTGCTGACTGCATTGCAAATGCGTCGATCGGCAGCGCTGAATTGAAGGCGTTCTTACTTTAAAAGCAGAGCTGAGCAGCAGCAAAGCTGTTTCGAATCAAGAGGTTATGAGAGTCATGGTTAGAGACAGCAGTCCTGACCACCTTGGAGGTCCCATTCATGAACACATCTACAGCAAAGATTAATACCACATTAGCATTTTTTTTGGGGGGGGGGCTTTTATTAACTGTGTACATTTCATATCTCCCCACATTACTGATTGGATGCATCTGATCTGATTACAGATTAAGGAATATTTATAAAATAAAAAGAGATAAATTATCAAATATCTATGTCAAACACATATGTAATATTACAGTGGCACCCATTAGGGGTGGGATATATTAGGCGGCAAGTAGACAGTCAGTTCTTGAAGTCAGCTGAGGATCTGAGGCACACAGGGCGTTATTGTGATGACCAAACATCTGAGTCAGAGCTGATCCAGGTATGCAGTAGTTCCTACCTAGCAAAAGTAGGAGAACAACCGGTGAATCGGGGACAGGATCATGGGCACCCAGGGAACGACAGCTGGTGAATCAGCAACAGGGTCATGTGACCCTAGGCTCACTGATGCATGGGCAGTGAAGGCTAGCTTGTCTGGTCTGACCCTAAAGACGAGCTCCTGTTGCCTGAACTGTCTCTGCCTCTGGCCCAGCTGTTTCTGATCATGTTGTAGAGTTAATAAATCACACATACATGTGGCTTGTTGTACTCTAAGCTCCCAGCCACCTATGACCAATGACTGCAGCACCAAAAAGCCATTGGCTTTCATTAAGAGTGTGGTTTAATTCAACATGTTGTCAGTTCTTCTCTAAGTGCAGGGGAACTGTGTCTAAATTACAGTCTCTGGCAAATGAACAAAAGCTACAGATGTGGCAGAAATACATTTAGTTGGTGTTCCCCTTTCAAAAAGCTATTTCCCAGCCAGGATGCTACACTAACAAATGGCTCCTTGAAGGTCCTTTAGTCAGGGCAATGGTTCTATACTGAAAACTCAAAAATAAAAACATTTGAATGCATAATTGGTTTGCTGCCTGGACTTCCTCTATAATGTAAAATCTACATGGTTCTTTAACATGGTTTTCTATTTGTTCCATATAGCACTATAGGTGAAAAGAAATGTGTTTGTTACTCTACAGAAGTGTTAAACTGCCTTCGATTCAAACCATAAATATACAAACACAATTAGAAGTGAGATAAAAAAAAACACACCTCTATGATAATGTTCATTTCTGCTAGCACCCTTGTGGAATTCTAGAATTTCTGTATTTTACAGCTAATGCTATTGTACATTAACATATTCTGGTTGTTCTAGATTTAACGCACACATCTAAGGCTTTCAAATCTGTTTTATCTGTACAGTAGCTTGTAAATGAATAAATATTGTACCTTGTTTGTAGTATTTCTAAAGATTTCTTCAGTAAAGCATCCTGCCACTATTTGCCAACTGGCTGCTTTTATTTAAAGTCATGGATGCATCTTAAATGCCCAAAAGGCCTATAGCTGTGGTCTGCAAAGCAATCCTCAAGGCCCCCTCAAGACAGCCCACATTTGTGTTCTATCCTCATGCACAGCAATGAAGTTTAGACCAAAAACATGGACAATCTAAGGAGCCATGAAGACCTGTTTCTAGTCTATAGTGACATTTTCCCATTCCCCATGGTCCTATCTACTGGCCATCAAGCTGTGACTGGATGGTGCCATGGTCACTTTATAATTATATTTGTGGTGAATCTGACACGTTAGACCTTCAATCAAGTACGTGAACAAGAGATTTGGCATAGCTTTAGCTGTAAATGGAAACGTTCCTGTCTGGCTAACCACATTGTTTCAAACAAAAATTTAAATTTTAAATAAAACAAACAAACAAGCAAAAATGATTTTACTGAAATAGAATACAGAAAATGTTTATGCATATTTTAGTTCTTAGAAATTTTTAGGCCTAGAAGGTGACATATTGATATATGTTCCCCATTTTTGATAAGAATGATTGTTAGATACTAATGAAAGGTATTTTCCTTTTTTCCCATTGAATTTATTGCATAGTTTTATGCCACTGTACAGAAACTTGAGGGTGTGCACTTTCTGCAATGGAACTCGCTTCTTTAGGACAGAAAATAAAGCTACAAAATACTACAATAAACATGTAAAATATAATATATTCAATAAAAATGTCTCCTTACTATCCCTTAAATACAATTTCACTTCATATTTTGAACAAAAAAAACCCCTATAATGAATTCATAGTGACTTCAGGGTGCAGTATTTAGGCTTTCTGCTCATACGTTTTAAATGTGGCCTATTTAGCTTTCATGTGCTTAAAGATACAAATAAAATAAATGCCAAAATGAAGGTGAAACTAATTCCACCCACAGGCACAGAAGCACACACGCGCACACACACGCGGAGCTCATCGATAAGCATGCCCTTTCAAGGAAATGTATTTATTTCAAATTCCCGCACATCACAGCGCATTAGTGCTGAACAAATTTCAGTTAATTACAAAGCAAAATGACTCAAAACGCTCCCTAGACCTTTTCAATCTGCTTTGCTATGCTCAGCATGGACGCTCCTATCTAGCCGAGCGACACAGCCTCATCACTTATTATTTCTCTCATCCTGTTGTGCCAACAAATAACAAAATAAAAATAAAAATATAAAAAGCGCCAAAGCAACACTTGTTTCTCCTCTTTTGACTTTGACCAATCCTGGGGCAGCACACTATTACAGCCATGGAACTTTAATGAAAGGTTTTGCAACGATGCACTGCCTGCTTGGTTGGTCTAATGAGCTCCCTAACTGTTCTTGCCATCTGCCAACCTGGAGTCATGACATTAGCCATCCAGCCTGGCCAGATTCATCCATTTTTATACAAGCAATTCACTTAAGTCAACAAAAAGCCAAGGCGCAGACTCCGCAGATCGCTCCTTGACCAAAAAAGAGACAGTTTTTCAGCTAATATGTCATAAAGACGCGAGGTTATCAGTCAGCGACGTTAGAGTTCGCAAACGCCGCACTAGGCAAACACCCATTATCCTTTTTATTTAGTTTATTGCCTCTTCTTCTTTTTTTTTACATCAACAATTTTTAGACATTTTTCAAAGGTTATTACCTCCAGAGAGCAGTGTGGACTGAGAGCGAGTCCATTAGGCAGTGTTATCAGAGGCTAACATTATATGTGGGCTGTAATGGGAGTATAGCAGGCCAAATTTCTGCCTAGCCCTGCATTACGGCAGCTTCTTCTTTTTTTTTCTTTGAAATTCAGGACCAATCCATGCAATGCACTTTCCTCCCATCCAAAAAAAAAGTGCCCCGAAGGTATGAAAACATTTGGGAGTTGCTGAAATAGTTTACAATAATTTGTATTACTTTGCCCCAGTTCTGACAGTGTGAAAGTGTCCAGCAAGGCTGAGCTTTAGATAAAACTCATCTGTAGTTTTTCAGGGGCACACAACTGTCAGCCTGGCATTGAGGTCACTGTGTGATTGAGGGGAGAGAAAGCCGGTGTGATTGACTTGCTACTTAAGTGAGGAGGTGAGCTGGCCGCTCTGGTCGGCTCTCCACAAACATGCTGTCCTTCACAAGAGCACAACTTTGACCGATGCAGGGGCCTGGAGAAGAAAACAGCTGCAAATGATCAGATACAGCCTCCCAATAGCAATAAGCACTTTCCATACTGCTTGCCTCTTGCAGTTTCCAATGCAGTCCCTCTGTGCACGGGATTACCGGTTCTTTTCATCTTCGTTTATTTATCACTATAGTTACCGTAGCTTTGCTTTACTTGATTTGTTCATTTAGCAGAGCCAACACACATTCTAGAGCTGCGGCATTTTAAAACAATCTCAGAATGTGATCTTTAATTAATATCATCATCATTATTATCTTCATCATTATTATTATTATCATAATAATAATAACAATAATAATAATAATGATAATAATAACAATTATCCATCCATTTTCCAACCGCTTCTTCTGTTTCCGGGTCACGGGGAAGCTGGAGCCAATCCCAGCTGACTGCGGGCC
>JBBPDA010000039.1:11426721-11445466 GCA_037974385.1 Arnoldichthys spilopterus
ACTGAGCTGGAGCTGTTTTGCAAAGAAGAATGGGCAAGGATTTCAGTCTCTAGATGTGCAAAGCTGATAGAGACATACCCTAAAAGACTGGCAGCTGTAATTGCAACAAAAGGTGGTTCTACAAAGTATTGACTCAGGGGGCTGAATAATTATGCACACCCCACTTTGCAGTGTACACCACTTTGTATTAGTCATTCACGTGGAATTCCAATAAAATTGATTCAAGTTTGTGGCTGTAATGTAACAAAATGTGGGAAAGTTCAAGGGGGCCGAATACTTTTGCAACCCACTGTGTGTATATATATATATATATATATATATATATATATATGTGTGTGTGTGTATATATTTAATGTTGCTAACAGTAATTAGTTATGTAACTACAGATAAATAATTATCAGACATAAACTGAAAAAAACTTTCGACATCCTAGGGTTAATAGAAAAAGGCTAAGGAGTGCATTGTTCATTTCATTGAAAAAAAACTGTGAGATGTGAGAAAAAAAATGTTAGTGAATTGATAACTGATCACTATCACTCTTTCCATTCCTTATTAGCAATTTAATAAGTAGAATATGTAATATTGTAAAGATTTGGGGTTGTTTGGCAGCAAACGCAGGCAGGACGTGGTGTAAAACGGGGTTTTATTTATATGAAGCGTAAACACGGATAAGGCTAGAACAGGGAAACCAAAAGCAACACTAGGACTAAAAGACAAATACGATAAGTGCAACAGGTACATACAGCAGGTAACAACAGTTATACACAACAGATAACAGATAGGTATAACAGGAGACCGACGAGGACCAAGGGAAACACACTTGAGGCTTTAAAGGACACACAAATGAGGCACAGCTGACAGGGGACGTGAAGGCACACAAGACACAGCTGTAAGGCGGGGCTAGGGCGTGGTCACACAACACGAGGACGCGAGCACATGGCACAACAAAACACACAAACAGGGGAACACGTCGGACACACGTCACAAATATATAGATAATCTAGATTTAAGACTTTTAACATCATTAGATGTCCAAGTTATTACCTTGCTAACTTACCAGAACATTGTTTGTATAGGTGTCACACAACTTCAGTTGGTTAAATGACTGCTGAATATTTTGTTGGGTTTGAGCACCTAGCAGACAGATTTGGACTGATAGTCTGGCATATATAATTCAATTTAACAGAAGGACAGAAGGACAGTAGCCCAACTGATTATTTTCTATAAGAGTAGGCCAGTCCAATCACACATTAGCCCAGTTGCACCCTCAAAAAAAGGTTTTGACTAAAATTCAGCTAAAACTCATAAGTATGAAATAACTACAATCTTATAAAATGAGTATGAATCTTAGTCATAAGTCTAAAACTATGAAAAAATCTAAATCACCTGCCAAAATGAGTGTATGAGGAGCTTAATAGTAATGTGAAGCAGTACAGCATTACCCTACTGCCTCATGCTCTTATTTTCAGATACTGATGAATCACATGAGGATCACTGCCAATTCCTGAAACGAGGGCGGATGAAGCAGCAGCTAGAGATGACATTGTCTTATGTTGAGTCTATGGCTACCCACATTCATAATCCATTCCCTGTCCCCTCCTCCAAAATCCCCCCTTCCATCCAAAAATCCATTAGTCTCATCATGTGCGCAGCCATCTGAATTTTGCTCAAATGCTGCGTGTACTTTCCATTCACCTGACTTCTTTAGAGCGTTTTAGATCCTTGAACCGCAGGAAATTGAACCAAACTGAATTAGGGAGTTTAAAAAGGAGCACAAAAGAAAGTGCATTCATTGAAAAGCTTTCTTTCAGACGTATGAATAGCTCAAGAAATACTTGGATTGTTACTGTCATTGTCCTAAGGATGGAAAAAGACATAAGCTTTCTCTCTCTCACTCACTTTCTCTCACTCTCTCTCTCTCTCTCTCTCACTCTCTCCCTCACTCTATTTAGGGCAGGCGAAAAAGAAAGGGAAAGAAAATGAAAACCATACCGTTCTATATTTTTAATCCGATCGTGCTATCTGTCACGCACAAAAAGGGTACAGGTCAGTTTGGACTCCATTTAGCTTTAGAGGAGTATTATGAAGGAATAAACTCACCATGCGGCTTCTGTACTCTTCCACTGCAGTCGATCGCACAAGCCATTACAAAAGCCTTAGTGTATGTGACATTTGCAGCAACGTACACAAACAGAGCATGGATACAACTTTGATAAACTTTTTTCCAAACCTGAATAAAGTCAACTGTCTAAAATGCACATTGTTGCTCTTATTTAACTTAATTTCTCATTTGCTTTTGACAAAGCACCCGGCCTTTTCCATCAGTTCCTTTAAGTTCCATTAGTAGCAACAAGTAAAATAAGTAACATAATTAAAAAATCTTATAAAATAATATATAAATACAATCTTTTTCCTGTGACTCTGTCATCTGATTTGCTAGAACGCTGTTGTGTATCCCTAAATTGTTTTGTTATGTCTATACATATGAGCAGTGGTAGCCTAGTGAATCTGGAATGTGTTCACAATGGATCGTCACTTTCACTTTCGCATGTGCTCATGAAAAACTGGCAGATGAATTTTCTACTTTTTCTGCAGATATGTAGATCAAGAATCAAAGCCTTGAAACAGCTTAGGCATGGCTATTACAGTTGGCTGTGAATTGCTGTAACTGTGTTGGGCTGCTAGTGAGCAATGAGGGGTGAAAAGGGAGCCTCCCTCTCCCCTTATCACTCAGCAAGATGCTAGCCATCATGGGCGTCTGCTAGGTGACATAGCAGTATTGGCAGTCAGCTTTTTTCCTCCTTGGAAAGATGCAGTGGCTGGTTTAACTTGACTTGGAGGAAGCATGTGCTAGCCTTCACCCTCCCTGTATTGATGGTATTGTGTGATAGGGAAGTCCTAGCTAGTGGGCTGGATTAGACATGACTAAATTGAGAGGCAATTCAGGGGAAAAAATCACCCTTCAACTTTAACGTGTGCAAATAACACAATAAAAACAGTATTTAATGCACTTTAAGCTGTGTATGCACTGCAGCTTCTCATTAGGTTGAACTGGATTTTGCCAGTGCCCTGTAAAGCTTGTCCAGTAGCTAAGAAAGGCCTGTGTGGGTGGTGGATAGACCATTGATTTCTTATGGACTTCACCACCTTATCTGGATGCCTTTTGGGCTTTACATCTCCTTACAATACTCATGTTTCAGTGAAACGAATGAAAGTTGGATGTTTCTACTATGATTTACCACTAGCTGCCACAGTAAAAGTATGACAGAAAAAAAAATCTATTGCCAAGAAAAGGAGGCCTCCAACATTCCCTTCAGTGCGTTGGCAAATGATGCCTTTTCAGCCTCATTAAGAAGTTCTGGATTTCACACAGAATATTCATCAGTCCTGCTTAGTGCACTTGTGGCTAAAAATCCTTGCGATATTTTTGCACTGAGCCCGATGTGCGTGAAGCCTACTGTAAGCCACTCAGATGGTGCCGTGGCTGTGTGGAATGTTCTGGAGGCTGCTGCGTGTGTGTGCTGGGTCTCTGTGCGGCTCTACAGCTAGTCAGGCCTAATCTCCTCCCATCTGCTGATGGAGCTGCTCGCCCTGCACTGAGCCCAAAGCCTGCCCCGCCCCATCACCCCCTCTCTGACCTGTGTGTATTAGTGTGTGAGGAATATACAGAGAACATGGGGGAAATGGAAGATTACATAGTGTTTTAACTGTTTTTGTGTCTGATTGGTCTGAATTGTGCATAAAGTGTGTTCTTGAATTCAGCTGAAATAGAAAAAGTGGATGACAAGGAACATGTGCGTCCAGGAGGATGCAACTTGTGTGCAGCTGTCTGTGTGTGTATGTGTATGCAAGTGAAAATTACATTATTATTATTATCATTATTGTTGTTGTTGTTTGCATTTAACTTTTCATATATCACATAATACAATAATATAATTATAACTGCATCCTGGAGAGCATATCTCAGTGTAGTGAAGTGCCTTGTTTGTTTGACATCACTGGAATATTTTATATCTTGAATATTATCATCTTCAAAAGATGCAAATACAAAAGTGGTGGTGTCATATGTTGGAGTGTAGTGCAGCTGTACAGTGCATTGCTTTTGGTATCTGAAGGAGCATTTGGAACCAAAAATTACACCACGCATAGCATCAACCAGACATTGGCTTTCACAGATCATTTTAGAATCATCTACATCTCTACATCTTTCTTTTTTTTTTACAGGTTCCTAGTTATAATTTCAACCGTGTTGTAGAGGATGATACCAGCCTGCTTATCTGCTTTATACACTGATCTGCAAATGGATTCGCTATATATTAATAAAGCATTGATTATAAACATTTAAACAGTACTGTACGTGGTTTCCTGCATGGTTTTTAGACTGAGACTGTTTGTGTGTGTGTGTGTGTGTGTGTGTGTGTGTGTGTGTGTGTGTGTGTGTGTGTGTGTGAGGGGCAGTAGGGGCCGTGCAGGCTTTAATGAGGCGGCTGCATATGAAGGAGCGTCATTAACGCTGAGAGAGCCAGCAGCCTGGTGATTGCAATGATTTGGCTGGGCTCCTTCTGACCCACACGGCCAATCAGAACACCAATGGAGGCTCCTTCAGAGTGCAAGCAATCAGCCAGCAACACACTCACACACCCCTCTCAACAAGAGCCCCCAGCCACACATCTAGCACACGCTCTGTACGAACATATATGAACGAAAACTGCAAGGCGATGTCCAAAAGGCAGACCAAAAGAAAGGATTTTAGGAATTACAGAAACACTTCTAATCATCACGCATTGTGTCACAAGGCACAGCTTCAATGGTTCATTACAGCAATAATTCAACAAAAAACCGAATCACACACATTCCCCTTTAGCTCGTGTTGTAAATGATGACATGTAACCTGTTCTAAGTTTGCTTCTTTAGCTTTGTGCAGGGGCTACAAGTCTAGTGTAGCTAACAAGCAACGCAAGTCTATGCGCTATTCATTAGCCTTGTGCACACTGCCAACATCATCATAGACTTGTCTTAAATCATGTCATGTTCCAAAAAGATTATATACTGTGGGATAATGAGTGGGTTTAGATATACTGCTTTCTATAAAACTGATGAAAACTGATCGATTTTATTGTCTAATAAAAAAATATATTATCACCGCCCAAGAAAAAAGTCTCTCATCACATTCTGGTTTTACTTTCATTTCACACAGCATCCAAACTTATATGGAGACATACTTCAAACATTGCATTTAAAGCTTGTAACAGACATGTTAACATACATTTTACAGTGAAAGTAGGCCTAGCATTTCTAGACGACAGGATATTTGGGAGAAACACTATCCATATGGTCGTCAGGAGCTGGAATTAATTTGGCAGCACTTACACAGTAAAGAGTCTTGGCATAGAGCTGCCGCTGTGTACCATCTGACAGAGACCCACTGGTAAGGCTGTCACTCGTATACACAGTCAGTGACGTTTCTAGGTCTTCCAGAAGTCCTAGAGTGATGTTTTCCTATCCACGGCAAATCAAAATGTGACTGGTTGATTCCTTATCCACGTACTAATTATGGTGGTGGTTAATCTGATACGTCGGACAAAATAATGGCATAACTTTCCTTTTAGTGTTTCAGGAATTAAATCTGTTTGTTTTCAATAAAATTATGTATTAAAGCACTCGCAGAGTTTAATTATTTACATGATTCTGTTAAACAAAAATTTATTTTTTTAAATGTTAAAAAAAATATTTTTTGTATTTTTTTATATGATTTTAAATATTTTATATTACATAAAAAAGGTTGTTTGTATTTTTTTGTTTATATTTTTATTTGTTTGCTTGTTTCTTGCTCCCGGCAATCACAAAAACCTTCCTGGATGGCCTAACATGCCTTTTGAGCAGCACTTTGAGCAGTGGTGGCCTAGTGGTTAGGATGTCCTGGCCAGGGCACCGGTGAGGTACCCTTGAGCAAGGTACCATCCCACTACACTGCTGCCCGGGCGCTTTTGGTAGCTCCCCACTACTCCACGTGTGCATGTGTGATGGGTTAAATATAGAGGTCACATTTCGTTGTGGTGCTTGAGTGTGTTCACAATGACAAATAGTTACATTCACTTCACTTTTTGCATGTATTCACATTGTATACATCTAAACATAAAAATACATTATTAAATGTCAGAAACCACATACAGAAGTCTATGTGACATTACTCTGCAAACTGATACGGTCTGTGGCAAGTGTTTGATAGGTATTTACTAGATTACTGCACAATGCTCACCTGCCAACTAAAGCACCCATTACTTAGCTACATAAGCCTCATAGCTCAATTCATTTTGAAGTGCATTTGCACCAATAGAAAAAATGTGTAAATTTGATTTTATGGCAAACTATAACTTTGGAGAGGAAAAAAGAACACGATAGATAAAGACATATCAGTGCATCACCACTAGAGCATAAATTCGCAGGTTAGGGAAAGCAGGGCCTGTTCCGTCCTGATGTGATTCCTTCATGTCCCACTTGCCCATTGCTGGAGGATAAGAAGACGAGTTTGTTTCTCAAGGTGATTGCGGTGGTGATAAGGGAGCGCCTCTTATTGAGGGTGACAGCGGCGGGCCGGACGGCAACACTGACCGCATAACCTTGTGCCTGCACGCCCTTCTGCAGTGGGCCTCCCCTGCCTCGCCTCAACAGGGACACAATCTGCTGGCTGGAATTACCTCGCAGCCGGAGGAAAACTAAACATGATTTCTGACCTTTACTTCTCATGTTCAACAGTAACCTTTGGTGGTCCTCTCGCACAGCCCAGCACGGGCGCTGAAATGAATTCCCCAACGCTGCTTTGCATGCATGTGATTAGGACTGTGTGTGTGGATATGTCTCCGAGTTGGCTCGCCAGAGGAAATATGTAGACGTCTCGCTAAAAAGGCGATACTCTTCGGATTGCTGCACAGATATGAATTATTTTCTGGACTTAACACACCAAAGTTCCGATGAACTGCATCAGAGCTAGGCTTTTAGTATGGGCTATAAATAAAAAAACATGGTCAAAAATCCACCACACCACTACTATACTGCTTATTTCTGTGTTCCTAGGATTCTAGTAGTGTGAACATACATTACTTCTTGTAAAGCATTTCTAGATTGTCTCCTTCAGTAAAGAGTACTGACATAGAATTCTGTACACCATCTGACAGGAACCCACTGGTTGGACTGCGGCTAATATTAGTCAGTGATGTATCTAAGACTTCCAGTAGGCCTAGAGGGACGTTTTCCTTCACAAAATGGGTCTCACCCACTTTCTAAGAAAAGTCTGTAAAAATAAGGCAGATTATTATGTGTAAAAAATATTAAGGAATTTTTAGCACAACTTTTATGCATGTTTTACCCATATTTTGAATAACACATTGCATTAATGGAGCAAGAAAACCTAGCGCAAAAGGTACATGCACATGTTAGTCATTAAACTGTCAGTTATATTTATATATATATATATAATTCTTAGCCCAAATTTACTGTTAACAGATGAGCCAAGAATATTTTGTTGGATCACTGTAACATTCCAGCAATTTACATTTTACCAATACTTTTGACTTCAGTGGACATTGTGCAGAGTTAGTAATTACTAACATTTTCAGTGGTGAACAGTTTTCAGCAAATGCTACTGAGGATATATGCCATTTCACTAAGGTATGTTGGTATGTAGGGTATATGATAAATTGTCAGCATTTTCCATTTTAGGGTTTTAGGTTATTTTATGCCAGGACATTATCTGTAATATGTGTATGTCCAGTGCATTGTGTAAATTCCTAATCTTGTTTATTGCTATTCTGACATATCACATCTCCAATCTAGCACCTGAAGGCAAAACCAAAGGAAAAGCTTATGTTTAGATAGCAAGGAACCTCTGATTGAATTAGACTGATCATTTTATATTGGACATTTAAAAAATTTAAACCTATTGTTTCCAGCCTAAATGTTATACAAAAGTAAAAGCAGCAATGCACTACTTGTAGAGTGTAAATACAAACAGTATTATTTTAAATACAAATGGACCAAAGTTTTTTTTGTAATTTTGTTTTACATTTTTGTAGTTTTCATTAATAATGAGTCCTTTTCTGAAAATTCCCCTCTGCTTTTCAATGAATATAAAATACTTTATATTATATTACTTATATAAAATATACGTTTTTATTTATTTATTTATTTATATTTGATTATTTTATTTGGATTTTCCTTACATTTATTGCCTACTTGTCTTTTCTATTTGTCTGAGCTGAACAATTTCCTGGATCAATACAGTTGTCTGAATCTGAATCTAAATATTATAGAATATACTGTATGCTGTACAGCCAAAGACATTAGTAGCTGCTATTTTAAAGTCAAAATATTTAAAAAAAAATACTATTTATATTGAATATTATGTAAGTATGTATTAATTTAATACTATTTTCATTGGACTGAAGTTTTGGAGAATATTGGAGTCCTTAGGTGGGTAAACGCACATATATATATTTTTATTTCTAATCACATTTTTAACGTTTAATGGCCTCAACACGCTTGGAGAAGAGCATCAATTCAACTGGAATGTAAATGTGCAATGTGAAAACCAAACTTGAATCAGTTGTTTCCACAGGAGACAGTAACCATCCAACCCCAACCACCCACCCACCCAAGAAGATCCAAAACAAACAGTCCTATACCTAATCCCTCCTTAAGGAATACTACAAATCTGCACAGTTCCTAGGCGCTTGCCAACAGTTCACATTCAAGTCATAGGACGTGTCTCTGCTTTGTATGAAACATTTACACTGCTCAGAGTCCCGAGACACAAGAGTATTTTTAACATGTGGCCTAGTGCTGGACCTCGCATGGGGATTAGCACAACCTTATCTTTCCCACTTTGTTCCATGCTGCCTCATATTCACACCCGGTCGAATGCAATCTAAGCAAGCAATCTGCAGTTACTTTCTTCCTCCCCAGAAAAACATGCAGTGCTTCCACCATGCTGCCCTCTCATTTGCCCTCATTTGCCCTCCTCCACAGCCACTACTGTGAACTGCAGCACAGCCATACAGCATAGCAGCTACGCTATATTATAACAGTAGGGTCGGAGTCATCACAGCCTTTTTCAGAGACACTGTGCACATCTTAAGCACTCTAACGTTATCAGTCAATCTAAATCTGACTCAAAGCTTCACTTCTAATACCTTACCACATGAAGAGTCTGCACTGTGGACTTTAGCTTGTACCATGCGCACTGCTGGCACATTTGCCATAGCTGTTATTTAATGTAATTTTCTGTTCACCCACACCATGAGGTGGTATATTAGATGCCTGTGCAAACTGAAAGAGTAAAACAATTTCTTTTTTGTTATAAGGGTCAAGGCTAAGATTAGGTTTATGGTTAGGTCTGGAAGATACTTATTGCATATGGCTATTGACATATTATACAGATGTTATACATTATTAATATATATATACATATGGAGCATAATATCATTTTAAACATATTACTATTATATGTTTGTTATTTTTAAATAGCTTATATTTATGCTATGTATATAGGTCCTTATTGTTATGTATTATTACATATAGCTATTTACACACACACACACACACACACACAAACACACACACACACATATATATATATATACTTCTATATCACACACATGGGATATGACCTCATGTACTGACAAGATATGAAATACAAGCATATGGATCTTTTCTGCTTCTCCTGTCTGCCCTATTTCTTTTGGTTGCCACATCTGAGTGAGCTTTAGCAATCCCACCCTCCATCCTTCAGACTAGCGCTAATACACATGCACTGCAGAGATCAGCAGAGCCTCAGCCATGAGTGAAGTGAAGCAACAGAAGTGTAATAAAACATTATTACACTATTTATATCTGTTTAGTGCTCACTGTAGTTGTATCTGAATTTAAATTGGAATTAGAAGCAGTGTTGGACTAAATTGGGGCATGTGGTCCATACTGCGTACAGTTAAAAAACTGTCTGCTTTTTTGGCTAAGGGGATGTGATGCCATACATGCAGTGTGTATTGTGCATATGCTATATAGAGTGGTCCTGCTGGCAAACATCAGTTTTAACAAGCTGTTTTAACACTGTCGAAAAATCAGTGAGAACAAACATATTCATTACAGCTACAACTAGATCAGTTGGGAGAAAAACAGTGTTGCATACGTTTCTGCATCATGACAATTACTTGCTCGTTGTGAATAATGTACTTGCATTTGTCCCTGTTGGGTGGATCAGAAGCTGCACTCAAACCTTTTCTTTTTGACAGCCAACCTTCTGACTGCAGACTCCATGAAATGTTGGAAATGGACTACCACCACCAGGCTGACAGACAAGCAGGCTATGAGGGAAAATTAAGACATGTCTTTTGGACCTAGTAAGAAAAAAAAAACATAGGGGAAGGTAAGTATTTGGGGGCATCTGTACAAGGGGGACGGGCATAAGGAGGGTGGAAATCAAAGGGTCTAAAGCTGATTTATCCTCTGTTAGGGCTCAAAGGCCTCCAAGGGGCATTGAACAGCCCTTCAAAAAGCAATAGCAACCACCTTTATATCCAGCCAGTGCCAGTCATCAGCCTTGCCTCTGAAGTAAAATCAATCTGTTTCATATCAGAGCAGCAGGGGAGAGACAGGGAGAGAGAGAGAGAGAGAGAGAGAGAGAGAGGGAGAGAGAGAGGGTATACATGCACCAGAGCAAGGATAGCAGTGCTCAATAAACATATGTCATCTAGAGAGTAGAGAAGTAAAACATGGATGGCGCATCTGAAATCTCAGTCAAATAAGCTTTCATTTTAATTTTCAAGCTTCAAGTTGCCACACTTTTGCAATTGTTTCAGCACCTATTTCTGGGGAAAAACACTTATTTGCTAGTTTTATCACCTTCCTCAGCAAAATCGTTTCCTCCGCGGATTAACCAAGTCGAATGTGTCGACTGCATTAAGTGTGTAGACATGATAATTGCATGCGACTGACAACAGAAATTTCGCATCCAGTTACGGCGTCCTGGCAAATTCAAGGTTGCAACCTGTCATCATTCGGTGTACTTTTAATGATAATGCACCACCATCTTAATTTAACCAGGCGGTGTGTCAACCAGATGACCCATCGAGAAGATCTCTATGCATATGAAGAGTAAAGACAGTCCACTGTAATAAGGAAAGAGGAGCTGAGAAGGACAATTTAATCACATTATCTCTGCAGTCTTAATAACCAGAGACAGATAGTCCACATGGACTAAGGTTTCTTAAGGTTTAGATGGGCCCCCCTGAGAGGACATGACTGGACTTCTTTTTCCTTCAAACAGGTGCAATGACCTTTTAACCACTTAATGAGATTAAGAGAGTAATTAGAATTAGAAGCACCAAGCGTTCCACCAGCCAGGCTTCCACAGCCCCAGAGAACAACCATTGTCCATCCCTGGTGCCATCTTGCCATTATTGCAAGGACCATAATTAAGTTCTTTTGCATGGATCCTCTTCCACCGTGGAGACTAGAGCATATTCCCATGAAGAATGAGCACATTTGTGCTCAGTCAACCAACCCCACTGCACTGGTTTTCAGGAAGATGCTGCAGGACAAGGCTGGAGATAGTTAGAAATCGGCCCAAACCGTTAAAGTCACATTGGTGTTGGATTGCTCCTGAGGTGCTACTCTGGCCTGTTCATTTAAGATGATGTGTAACTATTGGGTCTGGCCTAAGCACACTCTCCATCTCTGGCAGGATCACCAGGAGTCAGGCAATAAGGGGGCCTGAGGACGGCCAAGGGGAGCCTTGGGAGTGCTAAAGCCGGCCACTTGCAGGGAAGTCCAAAGACAGCTGAGTGTCGTGGTTAATGCGAACACACACCTCCACAATGGCAAAATCAATGAAGCTTTATGTGGCATCAATCTCCACAGAGCAAGACTCGCTTGTCTACTGCTGGGATGGACCATTTGGGGCCAAATTGGGAGGCCTTTCAGAAAAACACAGGAAGCTTTTTTTCCTTTAGAATGGTGGAACGGTCCAGGACATGATGCTAGCTGCCATGTTCTTCCAATTCATCAGCAGAAAACTGGATCTCAGCACCCTCTCAAGAGAACAACAGAGTGCCAGCAGAATGACACTTAAAGCAAGCCTCTCGTTCACACCTTGTCGCAGCAGATAAATCCACCATCCAGGGTTGCAAAATGTATCGTTCCTTAATCTTTATTGCAATTCTGGCTTGCAATATATAAATAAAGCTTTAATCAAACCACTGGGCTGATTTCCCAGACAGTGACTTTAAGAAACACAATATCTTGTTGTAACACTTTAGTAATCAAACCACATGAAATTCCTGAATGTTTCAATAACCTATGTGTAGCCAACTCCTATGTCTATATTTTTTTTTTACAATTTTTCAGCACCTGTTTTTAACAACATTTTAAAGTATCCAAAATTAACAACTGCTCTAACAAATGTACGTTGATGAAGCAGTGCTTTTGAACCACATCTAAAATAATTGTAGTAAATAAAATAGATATACTGCACTGTTCTCACGCTTGATGGTGCTGATCGCCAACAGCACAAAGTTAGTGTTCATTTAATTAATCCTATAAGTCTCTATTTTTTTTATCCAGAAAATGTTAATCTAAATGTTTTTGCTCAAACAAATTAAATAAACATCCCTGTTCTTTCTTGAGTTTTGCTTTTTTAATTTATTGTACATTCATTTTGTCATGAGTATAGGCATTCTAAACCTTTCTGCCACCAGTGTGACTCCAAGATGCCGCGTTAAAACACAAATAGAGAAGAACTAAATAAGGATAAAAGATAAAATAGAAAATGCAAAGATTGAGTGTGGCATGCATTCCAGACATTTCTTCCAAACTTGATGTTTGGTTGGGTTGGGACACGTTTTGCTCTACAGACCAGGATGTGTTTTAACCCCTGTCTTGAAAAATGAAGGTTTTTTTTGCTTGCTCTGAGCATCCCAATCAATTCTTACAAGGCCAAGATGAGATTCTGTCTGCGTTTGGGTGAATAAAGGCAATCACCTCACATCCAATAAAAAATTATGGTCAAAAAAAGCCAAGGCTGCTTTTAACCAGATCGCAATAATGGTTCATCAGTGTGGTTTCAGGCAGATTGCAGTCACAAGAGATAGCAATATTGATTGCAATATGGTATTGTAGACATATAATGCAGCATTGCTACTGAAGCAAGAAGCATGTGCACTATCTCATAATACAGATCCACATAAAATAAAAGGCAGATCACACGGAAGAGATCAAAGGAGAGTGAATTAAGGGTGAGTAAATGAAGGTCTTGGCAAAGACCCTGCAATATAATTGATTGTTTGGCAAGCTGTGCATCCTCCTCCACCCAACCTCCCCCCATCCTGATGGCGTTTACACCTCTTGTTTACAATATACCCCCTCCACTTGACCAGACATCTACTTGGGAGTTTGGGGGCCCAGGGCTGCCGTCCCAATATCCCAGCTAATTACTTTTTAATTTACAGTGTGTCGTTAATGGGCTTGGCAGGGGGAGCAAGGTTAGACAGGCAGCAGAAGCCACTTCCTTTCCGTTCAGTAGAAGTGCGTCCTCCTTAATTAAAATGAATACTCTGGACATCCATCAGACAGACAGAGAGTGAGTGAGTGAGTGAGTGAGTGAGAAAGAGGAGCGAGGAGGAAAGAAAGGCAGAGCGAGTGGGAAGAACTGGGCTATGTGAAGAGTAGCAGCATTTTTTTTTTCAAAAGCGTGAGAACAAAAGGAAGGCAACTACCTCCACGGCTCTCGCTGTCGGCCGGCTTCACCTGGATGGGGCGAGTCATCTGTGAAGAAACAAGAAAAACAAGGAAGGAACACAGCGGTTAGTTCAGGTATTTGCTAGCAAAAGCGGCCAACGGTCTCCAAAGTGTCAAGCTATTCTCCAATGCCAAGACCACCTAAGGGCAGCACGGTTTGGTGGGCTTGCTCTACAGCGAAGCAAGAAGAAGGAGGAGAAAGGAATCACATCCCCGAAGACGTACGCTGTCCAAATTGCAAAGTTTTCTCTGTTTATACTGCCATGCGTGCTCAGGAGCAGTATGGCAGTAATGGTGAGGGTGAAGTGAAATGCAACAACAATAAAAGTGGAGGCCGTCTCAGGAGAGGGGGAGATCAATGCGGCCCTATTGATCCCTGGCCCTTAGGCTGTGGAGAGTGTCTGGCAGCGAAGGATTCTGTGGTTAGGAGGGCTCACAGTAATCCACTAGAACCTGATAAGAATGGCATTTGCTGGATTAGAAACCTCTGTCACTACAGTCTTTGTGTCCTATATTTTTCTTCCCTGTATTTCTATAGCTTGATCTCTCTCTCTCTTCCTTTTTTCATTATTCTTGTTTGCTTCCACTGCAGAAACTGAAGCAAGAAGGAGCAAAAACATTTTGACCCTTTGCTGAAGAGCTCAATGGTCTTTATTTCAGGAAAATCGTATTAATACACATTCAGAGATACTAAATAAAGACCCAAGAAGGCTGAAAATGAAAGAAGTAATAATAAAGTGATAATCAAAAGCAACAATCAGTTACTGCAATGAGTTACTCAAGGGGGCTTCAGTGGTCCTCACTTCAGGACAAATGAATGGAAACGAATATTCAAAAACTAGCTGAAGACTAAACAAAGACCCCAAAATACTGAAAACAAAATTATTTCTATAGAACGTGTTCAGTAACAAACTATGGCCTTAAAAACACATCCATAATCGGTCAAAGCTCAAGAGAAAAAGATGCTTATGAAGTAAAAGTGACTATTTGTCATTGTGAACACACCCCATCACAAAGTGCACCACAATGAAATGTGACCCCTGCATTCAACCCATCACACGTGCACACGTGGAGCAGCAGGCAGCTATCAACAGCACCTGAGGAGCAGTGTAATGGGAGGGAACTTAGGCTGAATCTGCAACCTTCTGTTCACGACTGCAAGATCCTAACCACTAAGCCGCCACTGCCCAATAATGGTAACTAATGCTAAATAATAAAAGTAATGCAAGATTCATAATAAATATTCCTGAACTGTGTTAAAACATAACACAACTTATCAACATGACATCAAGTTCATATATCATATAGACTTCGGGAGAAACGAGAGAGTTCATCTTGTACCATTTACACTAATCCTCCATCGAGCCAGGAGCTTTTAATCGATCCATAACAAATTGCCAATAGCAACACAGCAGGCTGAATTGTGATGAAGAATAGCTAGGATTTGTAGATTTTTGCAGAGGTTTCTGAATTTCTGCTCCTACAAAGCTCCTCAGATACCCCACCCCCCCATCCCCCACCAACTGAAAGATACCCCTGAAAAATGCTTGAGACAGTCCAGGATCAACATTTTTTCTATCCATCCAACATATTTTCTTTTACTGTCCAACTCTGGAGGCGAGCCGAAAAAGGTCAGTTTTAAAGACAGGCCAGTCCCATAAAAGCATGACTTGTTCAAGGAGAAACACCATAATGGGATTTTAAAACGGCTTAATAACATGCTGATATATGGGGGGAGAGGGCTGGGCCGGATTCATTAAGTGCTAAACGTATCCATTTTCACCTTGAGGAACTGAATAACCTTCCTCTCAGGAATTATTCCATAAATTTATCCATCGTAAATAATAACTAGCTGGGGCTAAGTCCGCACAGGAGAGGGGGAAAGGGGCAACATTAGGTTGTCCCAGGTCTGGGTTCAGGAGCTACGGTTCTTTGTCTTGTGCTTAAAGCAGCTAACAGCTAGTGTCCTGTTTCGAATAAAAACAACAGGGCATAAAAAGGCACCGTTCTGCAGATTTAGCTGCGTCTGTTTCGGAATGATACTGTGGGACCATACAGTCTTATGAAAAAGTTTGGACACCCCTGGACATAACACTTGAATCAGATTATATATTATTTACAGATTATATGTGTGTATGTGTTTTTCAATGTTTCAATGTATTATAGCCAAGCTGCATAAAAAAAACAAAGAAACATCCCATCTTGGATCAGTTTAAAATTTCAGATTTCCTAACTGAACTGATCACTGTGAGGTAAGAGAAGCACACTTAAGCTTCCAAAACTATTTCTGATTTTCTTTATTTCATCTCTTTCTCTCTTTCTTCTCTCCATCTCAAAAACGTGTTAACCATGCATACAAATAAATAAATAAATAAATAATCAATTTACAACACCCCCCCCCCCCAAACGTTCCCATATCCAGCAAATCGCCTGACATCAAACACGAGCAGAGGTACACTCAAAGTGCCTGACATCAGACGGAACAGCTGCATTCATAAATGCACTGCAATACGCACGCAACACTGCAAACGCAACACACTGTAATAGAGGCCATGTCGGTTGCCGTGGCTTGGGCTTTGTCCTCCATTTCCCAACTGCCACGACTTCATCACAAAGATGAATGTTGAGCACATTGGTCTTACTCATGAGGTTTATGGATATGTGAATGCAGTGACTGCAGGCCATAAAACGCTGTTGTTATGGGCCGTTTGTTTGCGAGAGGGCATTGTGTGACGCCCTGCCTCCACATATAGAATCCGATTATTACAATTTTCTCACCTCTAATGGCATAGACACATATCTAGCACAAATCTTGGTCCTGGACTACTCTTGCTCCAAGGTGTATATTTTGTTTCTTTCCTTTTTAAAACACATATTATTCAACTTATTAAAGTGAATTTTCATCCCAAAATCAAATTTGCTCAATTTTCTCATTAGCGCAAATATACTCGATCTGCCAGTTTGGGGGAAAAATAAGGAGAACTTAATCAAAATTGCCTTCCTTAATGTGGCAACGGATTAAAACTTTTTTTGTTTCCAACCTTACATATCGTCACTTTATTTTGTTTCATTGCGAATAGAAATGCTTCAAAATCACTTGTTCTAAAATGTTCTTCCTTTAACTTATGATAGAGGTAAGGATTTTTTTTTTGCCATTTTAAAGTTTCAATTTACTTACATACTTGTTTTGTCTCGGACAGTATCAATGTGTGACTTTGCCTGCCTAACTGATTCCATCATCCAGCTTTTCTATCATCCAATTCAATTGTCTAAGTCAAAACATCTCCCAAAACATATCTCAGTTAAGAAAACAATATTTCATTTTTAATCCAAATTACCTACTTCCTTGGAGCCAAGGCATTTTATGTTTTTAGACTTCTATTTATGGATGGCTGTGGCATCTCTAGGGTTTAAACTCACAACCTTCTGATATTGGGGTGAACACTTAAACAGTTGTTAGAAAGTAAGAAAATGGCTTTTCACAGCCCACCTGCATTACCTTTATGGCCCATCATGGGGTCGTGGCCCACACTTTGGGGAAACACTATTCTAGATGTTCCACCCAATAGGAGATTGCGAGTTTGAACCCCAGTGATGTCACAGCCATCCATAATTTGGAGCTCAAAAGTAGTCATATATACGTAATTCATACAGGCAGTGGTGGCCTAGTAGTTAGGGATTTGCAAGTCCCGGTCTAGGAACCACTGAGATACCCTGGATAAGGTATTGTCCCACTACACTGCTCTCCAGGCTCCAGGTTGATAGCTGCACGCTGCTCTAGTTGTCGATTAGTTAAATGCAGAGGTCACATTTTGTTGCGGTGCACTTTGTGTGATGGAGTGTGTTCACAATGACAAATAGTCACTTTCACTTTACTTCACTTTCATACTTCAATCAGTCTGTAGATCATAGTACATCATGAAGTGCCTCTGCTGTAGTTCTGTATACACAAAACACATGCACACTCACGCACAAACATACACACACACTGCACATAGACAGAAAACAAAGACCACTGATGAACTCATGTGGTTGTCAGGGTAACCATTCATTCCGCTTGGGCCCTGAGAGCCATCACACCCCCCAGGGCTGTTATGTGTGCTCATACTCCAAGCTTCCTTTACTCATATGATAAACCGGAGACACAGAGGGGATCACCTTCTGCAGCTGCGCCGCTCAAATAACAACATGTGTTCTAATTGTGATAGATTCCAGGAGGTTTCTGT
Source organism: Arnoldichthys spilopterus (assembly GCA_037974385.1). NCBI lineage: Eukaryota > Metazoa > Chordata > Actinopteri > Characiformes > Lepidarchidae > Arnoldichthys > Arnoldichthys spilopterus. The sequence goes on from JBBPDA010000039.1 coordinate 11,444,736, forward strand.
GCTTGGAAACAGGGAATGCATGAAGTTGCAGAAGAAAGGGGGATGGGGGGAAGAGGTATAAAAGGAGAGAGAGCAAGAGAGAGAGTGAGGGGGTGCCTGCAACTGCCAGATAAGATTGCTTCTCAGCTTCTCAGCTGAGTGACACTTCTTCAGTCTAGACTCCGCCCTAACGCTCCCACACATATGCCGACACACACACACTTCCACACTTCTCGCAGAGTGCTTCCCGCAGCAAAAGTGCAGACGTCCCCGTGTTCGCCAAGCTGTTGTTTAAACTCGGCGGAACAATTTGAATCCCCCCGCGTCCCAACAGGAGTGTGTCGACCGCTTCTACATCCGTTTATGATGGTACACTGGGGCTGCCACTCCCTTGGTTAGTGTAACTTCTTACCATAGTCCTCTGGATGGGATTTGAAATAGTCCCCTGATTTTTAGGGGGAGAGACTAAAAGCCCCACCCGCCTCTTTGCCCTTGTCTGTTTTTAGGCAAACAAACCCACGTAATCCTGATGTTTACTACAGGAGCATTTCTGCGACAGGGGCCAATCACACAGAGCAAACAGTTAGGAGAGAGGGGGAGAGAGAAAGAGAGCGAGAGAGAGAGAGGGAAAGAGAGAGAAAGAGAGCGAGAGAGAGGGAGAGAGAGAAAGAGGGAGAGAAAGGGGAGAGAGAGAGAGGGAGAGAGAGAGAGAGAGAGAGAGAGAGAGAGAGAGAGAGAGAGAGAGAGAGAGA
>JBBPDA010000039.1:11452006-11472549 GCA_037974385.1 Arnoldichthys spilopterus
AGTGCCCAGGCTGGGACTCGAACCTGCGACCTTGAGGTCCCAAAGGCAGTGTCCTAACCACTAGGCCACCACTGCCCATTAACAAGTCAATTCTCATGAAATGTCCATACAAAGTTGTAGTGTTGTAAAATGGTATAAAAAGTCATGAGGATTTAATAGATATTCCTTTAATGTGTGAATTAGGAATATTTTGTTCTACAGTAATAAATTATAAAAAATAATATGTAAAAGTTTATTATAACTTTATATTCTTTAATTATATTATATAAATTTATTGCCATATTTTTTAAAATTTGTTTATTTATGGTTTATCATGTTATCAACGTATAAAGCGTTAATAAGCAGTTATAATATATACAAGCCAGCAGGTGTTGACTTGGGTGGATATGGGGTGGGTGTATTTAGGTGTAATCTGTTAAGAAACAGCATAGCAGGCTTTTATTTATGTGTTATGACTGATTATTCATGCTTTTTAAGGCATTTATAATATTAAATATAGTTTAATATATTATTAACCTGATAATATTAATTTAGCCTAAGAACTTTTACTTTTAAATGCTGTTAATCCATGGCTTTCGAGTGGCTCTGCTAACAGCCCACAGTCTCAGGCTGCAGCGAGCTGTGCCTGCTTTGCCCTCCTGCAGCTGGACTGAGGGGAGCATCTCCTCGCTGTCACTGCCACGCAGCTACTCTGACAGATTACAGGGCAGTCCTCTGGCCAATAGGCAGCCGACTCCACTTCCTGGCCGGTGACCCATAATTCCCGGCACACCTATGCCGAGTTGACGTTTCTTTAATGGCTTACAGACCCCCGGCTAGCTTCCGCCTCCTCAACGTGATGATAGCCTATTAGCAATTCACCACTGCTTGCACTTTTTCTTTTCTTTTTTTTTTTTTGCTGCCCTGCACCCTGGCCGGCCCATCCAGCGCCTCCTGAGGCGTTTACTCCAGCAGCAGGAGGAGAGCAGAGGGAGGAGTGTGGAGAGAGAGAGAGAGAGAGAGAGAGAGAGAGAGAGAGAGAGAGAGACAGGTAGAGAGATGTAGAGAAAGGTAGAGAGAGGCAGTGGAGTATGCTTCTTTGGTCGAAAAAGAGCTAACCAAGTGTCAGCTGGACAAAAGTTGAAAAGAAGAAGAAGTGATAAAGAAAAGGCAATAGAGTAAAAGGGCGATGACGATAAAGTGCAAATCTGGAACACAGTAAAAGGTTCACTCCTCCTTGATCCCCCATAACATATATGCCTTGAAGCACCTTTTCTTACACTGGTGTTTGCACACACACCCAAGAGGTGAAGTCGATGAGTTTTTTGTTCCAAACCAACTTCACTAGTTACTATCATAGCTCCAAAAACGCACCCAAACACTATGGAGTAAAGTCTGCTAAGACTGTCGGAGAAGTGAAGCGAAATCATGTTTTTCCCCAATATTTAACCAAAACCTTCTTACTACATATAATCTAGAACCCAAGGGAAACATCATTCCACATTACCAGCTAAATTAATATTTTTATTTTGGTCATCCAAAAACAGCACTTTGCATAGTTAATTGCATCAAAAGACTCAAAGATTTCTCTGTGTGCGAGGGACAAGGCCGAAAATCAATACTGGATGCCCATGATCTCAGGGCCCGCAGGCAGCACTGCATTAAAACCAGGCCTCGTTCGGTCCTGGAGAGTACAGCATGGACTCAGGAATACTTTCAGGAATCATTGTCAGTGAACAAAGTTCACCCTGACATTCAGAAATGCTGGGGAAAGCTCTGTTGTGCAAAGAAGAAGCCATGTGTAAACATAATCCAGGCGCGCCGCCATCTTCCCTTGACCAAAGCTAATTTAATGTTGACTGAAGCAAAAGTTGAATGAATACTATTTGGAAAATACTGGACTAAAAAGGAGAGGGACCATCCAGTCAGTGCTCAGTTCAAAATTTGCCATCTCTAATGGTATGTGGGTGCATTAGTGCCTGTGGAACTGGCAGCTTGCACATCTGTAAAGGCACCATCAGTCCTGAAAGATATATACAGGTTTTAGAGCAACATATGCTTCCACCCAGACCATGTCTTTTTCAGGGAAGGCCTTACATATTCCAGCAAGACAATGCTAAACAGCATACTGCATCTATAACAACAGAATGGCATTGCAGCGGAAGAGTCCGGTGCTGAACTGGCCTCCCTGGAGTCAGGAACCTTCACTAGTTGAAAACATTTGGCACATAATGAAACGGAAACTATGACAAAGAAGACCCAGGACTGTTGAGCAGCTAGAGTCCTACATCAGACAAGAATGGGACAACTTTCCTCTCCCAAACATCCAGCAGTTGTTCTCCTCAGTTCCCAGGTGTTTACACACTGTTGTTATAAGTAGAGGAAAAGCTTGAGGTTTGAGCACAGTTATAAAAGTCCTGTCCTGACTTTTTTGAGACGTGTTGCTCCATCAAATTCAAAATGACCTTTTTTCTTATGATGTTGGCGAGTGTCGACGTGTCTTCAAGGAGAGTTACACCGTAAAGTATTTTTAATATTTTTAAAATTATTTAACAGAGAGAGAGAGACATCTATCTGGAGACCGGTTCCCCCAAAGATTTGGGATCCCAATTCAAAGAAAGCAAAGTAACAGAGAGAGAGAGAGAGCGCGAGCGAGTGAGTGAGTGAGAAAAAAAAGGGAGTCCTGAACGATGGTCAGGCAAAGACTTTATACCAAACCACAACACTGTATGTGTGTGTGTGTGTGTGTGTGTGTGAGTGTGTTAACCATGTCACTATGTGCGTCATAAAGCGTCAAATTGTCTGGCCTTGATTGATAAGTAGGCACAGAAAAGACGTGTATTTTGAAATTATCTCGGTCAAAATGACTCCTACAGTTTTAAGGGACCTTGGGCCTGAGTGTCCGAATTCAGGCCGAACGCAACACTTAAAATAGTACATTTTCTCAGTTTAAACATTTGATATGTTCTCTATGTTTCTGGTGTAAATAAAATGTGGGTTTATGAGATTTACACATCATTGCATTCTGTTTCGATTAAATGTGTGCAGAGCATAACAACTTCTTTGGAATTGGGGTTAGAGTAGAGGCCTTACAAAAATGTTTTCTTGCCACAGACCATGAAAGCAAGTCTATTTGAGACCATGGGAATAAAACTGAACTGAACACGTCCCTCTTTTTTGCATACACAATGAGTTTTACAGTTGCCTTGACAATGAGAAGCAAAACATCTGACAATTGTGTGATCAGAGTTTGTGTGTGTGTGTGTGTGTGTGTGTGTGTGTCTGTGTGTGTGTGCACACCAGGCCAGAACTCAGAGACTCCAGTATGCTCCATCCATCTGCCTGCAGTTCTAATCCAAGGCTACTGTAGCAACCTAGCACTGCCTTTATACTGCCCAATTCAACAGTACAGCATTCATTTAGATCCTGTTTTCACTCTCTACCTCTTTTATTTTAATCCAGTCTGTGATGCACTTGACACTTGTTTCTGCATCTGTAACCAGTTACTGGTCACACAAAAATAGGTCAGTCTAGTTAACCAGCTAGCATCATATTTTCCAAGTACGGTAGGCCCAGCTGGCAAGTCCTTTATATTTCAACTACAACAAACTTCAGAGCAAGTATTTTGTGACTTTTTTTGTAATTATGAGTCTCAAGGTTTCGGGCTGTGGGGGTGGAGTGGAGAACGAATGGTAGAATGAATTACATAAGGTCACAGGTTTACAATGGAAGTCCATCCTACCACTTCTTAACCTTGACCATGGGCTGCTTTCCTGAGTACAGTCATGCTTGCAAGCCCTTCCACATTCAGCAGCACTGTCAGCCTCAGCCTCAGAGTGACGTGGCCCAAGCTCTAGCTATTTCCATGCACGCCTCCACCCCCACACACACTCTAACTGACACATGCCCTCCACCCACAACCAGGTCAAGACATTTGCATCCATCCATTTATGCATGAGGCTTTACTGCACTTAAGATGGACTTCGTAGTCAATGTTGATGCACACAGAGAGAACGAGAGAGAGAGAGAGAGAGAGAGAGAGAGAGAGAGAGAGAGAGATAGAGAGAGAGAGAGAGAATGTACTCAACTTAAACTACCACTCCAGCTCCTCAAACGTCCCTGCTTTGCTTTGCTTAATAATTCAATCTGATATTTAATAAAGTTCACACGCTCATCTTGCTCCATTCGTGGGGACATGGAGCTGTGCTAAATCATGCAGTGTGTACCTTTGCAAAAGAAGCTCCTGTTTCAATCCGAGATCCACATTTCCCAAGGTCAGTGTTACTCTCAGAATGATATTACCAAGTATCACTAAGCAGATATACAGGCTCTTACCGTATGTTCATGCTACTTACCGTAATTATCCTGATATTTATCTTCTCAAGCATGTGAAACCTCGCATCAACACTCTTGAGAACACTTATGGCCTACTTGGTTATGTCAGCTAATGCCCATGTTGGCTAGCATCAAAGGATTGGAGATAATTCCATCCTACCCATCCTGAGAGCAGTTAAACATGCTATACTGGACTCCTGCGGCCTGACATGGGGATAAAGGACCAATTATGAAATTAAGATATGTTGTTCTTTTTTGCATGTGGTCAGCATGTCTCACTCTGGCAAGTGCTAGATATAGGCGACATTAAATAGAACAACCAAAGAAAAACATCAAGATTTGAGGAGATAAATGGAACTGAGCACTAAGGCTCATTGTGGCACCAGGTTTGTGTTAGATCATTTATCCCTGCAGTTTAACAGTGCACTTCAGCTCACTGACAGTACAACACTAGCTTCACTGCACTGAAACCATGGGAAGTAGACAGGGAGAGAGAGAGAGAAAGAGAGAGAGAGAGAGAGAGAGAGAGAGAGAGAGAGAGAGAGGAAAGAGAGATGAGAAAAAATACAGAGGAAAGGAATGAATGATGAAGAATAGCGAGGGAGTGAAAAAGAGAAGAAAGAAAAGTGATTTAGCCTCCTAGTTCATCTTCATCTGCGCCCTGTCCCTAGACCAGCTTCATGAAATAAGTCCTGCTGAAAATCAATGTGTGCCTTTAGAGGTGTTAAGGTGACCTGCGCTGCACAGGTGGCCTTTGTGGGCCGTTAAAATCCACACTTGTACTGCTAAATAGAATTAATGGAGTGATCGATTAGCCAGCACACAACACTGACTTCACCCAGCAGCAGGAGAGAGAGAGAGCGAGTAAGAGGGAGAGAGAGAGAGAGAGAGAGAGAGAGAGAGAGAGAGAGAGTTTCAGCAAACACTGTTCCAGAACTCATTTACTCTGATCAGAGTAAGAGTACAGAAAAGTACACTTTTAAAATGTGTGAGCGTGTGTGTGTGTGTTCTTCCCCCGCCCTTAATAATACTGCATGCAACTGTATCCATCAGCCAAGGGTCAGGGCTTTAAGCTTTTATTGTTTTTTACCCCACTCCCCCTCTATCTTTTTTCTCTCTCTCCAATCTCTTCATATCTCATTCCCTCTCCTTCCCTCTTTCACTTTGTTCCTCTCTTATTTTCTCTCCTTTTTATCTTTCACCTCTTCTCTCTCTCTCTCTCTCTCTCTCTCTCTCTCTCTCTCTCTCTCTCTCTCTCTCATTTCTCTTTCTTTATTCTTCTCTCTCATTTTCTCTCCTTTTTAGCTTTCTTGTCTTCTTTTTCTCTGTCTCTCTCATTTCTCAATTTCTCTTTCTACCTCTCTTTTTCTCTCCTTTTTGTCTTTCACCTCTTCTCTCTCTCTCTCTCTCTCTCTCATTTCTCAGACTTGTTCTTTTTTCCCTTTTTAATCTATCTCCTCTTCTCTCTCTCTGTCTCTCTCTATCTCCTTTCTTGTTCCCTCTCTATTTTTTCTCATTCTCTCTCTCTCTCTCTCTCTTTCTTTGTGTTTGTGTTGAGTTCAGTTCAACCAAATTAAATTAAGTCTTTCTTTTATTGTTGAATTCTGTGCCATATTGCCATAGCAACCAATCATGGAAATGACAACGATAATGAAAGTAATAATAATAAAGTAAAAGTAGAATGAACACACACACACACACACACACAGTAAAAAAAGAGAATAATAATTCAAGGTTAAGGGAAGCACACTCAGGTGCACTGTGGGGCGGTGAGTGTGTGTGTGTTGGAGGGAGAGAGCATTGCTGTCAGGCTGTAACACACAGTTTCACTTTTTCCAGTAACAACAGTGTCTCTGATCAGAGGAGAGTTCTCAGCTGAACTCTGACTGTGTCCTCTCTTCACCACACTTCACTCTCTCTCTCTGCCTCCTCCCACCCTTCCATCCCACCATCGTCTCTTTTCCTTTCTCTATCTCTCAGTTTCCCTGCCCAGGTGATTCTTTTTCTCGCTCTCCCTTATCGTCCTTTCCCTTCTTCTCTTTGTTTCTCCTTCTCTTTCCCTTTCGGTTTCTCTTCCCCATCTCATTCTTTCTCTCCTTCTCTTCCTTTCAATTTTTCTCCCTTCATATAACCCTCCCTATGTGTTTTTCTCTCTATTGGCCTCTCTCTCTCTCTATCACTCTGCCCCATCTTCCTCTGTCTTTCCCGCCCTCTTTCTCTGCCTTTTTTTTAAATTTCTGGTCTCCTGTCAATTTTCCCTCTCTTTCTGTCTCATTCTCTCTCTTTCTCTCTCTCTCTCCTTCTGTCCCCTTCTCTCTCATCCATCCCTATTTTTTTACATATTGCCCCATGTCCTTTATTTCCCTACATTAGTTTTTTTATGCTTAAGTTCATCGTGCTGATTAATGTTCTAGCAGGTCTTCATTCATGATCGCGTCGCTATCGCATAATAAACACATTAAAATGCTCATAATTGTGCATGTGTGTGTATACAGTATGCGTGCATGCATTTGTGTATGTGGATAAGTCTGTATATGTGTGTGCAGTATGCATGTGTGTGTTTTGAAGAAGGAGGGCATATAAGATTTTATGCGCCTATGACAAGCCTGCTAAATCAGAGAGCTCATTTATAATGTATATCATGGATTTGCGAGAGATTTCCCATGCATACCAAATGCAGCACCAGGAAGTGTCTCCCCAGCAGAGAGAGAGAGAAAGAGAGAGAGAGAGAGAGAGAGAAAGATAGAGGAATCACCCCTGGAGGCCGATTTCAATATTCTGTACTGTTTGTACTTTCACACTGTTAATTTATATACACCCCGTGTTCATGGGCGCGCTACTTAAGGCGGGAGTCAAAAGGATTAAGTGCCTCATGACTATGTGTAAACACGGTTAAGATTATTCAAATTGCGCCAGGATATGGCGGCTTTAGGACGGCGCCGGCACTTTCGAGGGGAGGCTTCAGCGCTGAAGAACGCTCTTCAGATCCCAACAGTTAACAGACGATGGTCGCTGCGTAGGAAAAGGCGCCGCAAAGCAATCTAATAACGCTTTAGCGGGATTACTGCGGCTCGCGGAACGCGGACGCCTTCACCTTTCCTCCGTCCTCTAGCCGCATTTAAACAGCTTAGACAGCCACCATAGGCGTCACATTTCTGGGAGGGAGAGGGAGGGAGAGAGAGAGAGAAAGATAGAGAGAGACAGAGAAAGAGAGAGGAGAGTGAAAGAAAAAAAAAAGAAATAAATAAACATTGACAAGTGGCCACTTAACCGCAGACTCCCCCACTGAAACCTGATGAGCCCTGTGTCTCGGCGAAACTTCAACAAATGCTAAGTGACACGCTTAAGTGGGTTCAGGTTGCGCATCCGGGGTAATTCACTAAAAATACAAATGAGGCAGACGGCGGCTGCAGGGGTGGGAAACCGATAACTATTCACCCATTCAAATGAGCGCAGAGGGCCAGCTTCTCCTTGGGGCGCCCAGGAAAGCGAGCAGGCTCCTATTGACCGGCCCCTTGGCCATTGAGCCGAGAGGTAAACAGCCTGTATAGACATCATGGATTTCCCTCATTGAGAATCAATATCAAATAACCCCACTGTTCGCTGGCAATTATGGCCCACATCCAGCATCCTGGGCCTCTTTATTTCCCAACGTCCGTTGTTAGGTGTGACCTTCAGGGCGTGTTCTCGCGCCGTTCCCGAGGCACAGCGGGGCCAGGCTTTTGGGAGATTCTAATGGAAGCCTCTCGGGAGGGTTGCGAGGGCATCTTCCATGACAGATCAATTATGGCCGCACCACCCGGCTTTGGGCCAGCACTCCTCCCAAGGCCGTTAATAGAATCCCAATGTCACCGATGACATTACTGACTAGATAGGTTTTGCTCCATGCTGGAGGAGCTGGAGGAGCTGGCCCCCCGCAATCTGACCACTTGACCTACACTAGGGGGCCGACTCTCATTTCAGATAGCCGGCCAGAATGATAGAACTCTACCTGCTTATCACGTATTGTGCAGTAGTATGAGATTCTCGACTTCTCACATAGAACTTTTGTGTCCCTTTTTTTTTTTTTGCTTTTCACGGACACTCAGACTGTACACAGGCTGTTCATTATGATAATCATGGTCAGTAGAACGTCTATGTTCATCATGATCATTGTGGTAAATGGAACATCTACATCCATCATGGTCACTGTGGTAAATGGAACATCTATGTTCTTTGTGATCACCATAGTAGATGGAAAATCTATGTTCACCAATATGTTCATACCAGAGATCTCCATTAGTACTTTGAGAGCATAATGGGACCGGCTCATCCCCTCCTTCCTGAACCTCTGCAGCAAAGCTGGCCTAACAGAGCTGTGCCATGAGCTTGGAAGATTATTGTGGTGTGTATTTCTCTCCAGACACATGTCTCAAAGCACCAAGTGCAGATGGAGATGGGTAAGAATGGCAGAGCTCCAGAAGATTTAGCAGATTCCAGTGAAGTCTAGAGAGTAGGCCATAGATATGTGGCTCATCTTTGAATGACACTTGGTTGAAGACAGTGCCATCTGATAGTACAGAAGAACCATGATTGGCTATATAAAGAACTATGTTTGAACAAGACAGTGTCAAAAACCTTATTTTCCTGATACTGGGTACCTACCACTCTGTAGTTCCAGTCCAACACACTCACAAGCTCTAATACTCAAATGTGAGGTCTGTTAGACTAGTGTTGGAGCTAAACTATATAAAGTGGACCTCCATGACCAAAATTAGGCATGACTAGTTTAAAGTTTTGAAGTCCCTTTATATTATGTTAAGGTTCTGTATCAAATGAAGGGTTCTTCCTAAAGCAGTTACAATAGGTGAAAGTTCTTTAAACCTCACACCCACACATTTCTTTTGCAAGAACTGTTCTCCAAAGAACCATCCTCTAAAAGGTTTCCCAGGGAAACAAGTGGCTCTTTTTTGGCATCATGCAAAGAAACCCTTTTGGCAATTTTGTTTTTAAGAGAGTAGTTTAGCTTTTTTAAGGTATGATTAAACTATATATGAGGTTTTATTATCAGTAGACACCTTAAAGCCAGACTTGTTGTCAAAAGACAATTGAACATTCATGGGTAAATGATCTACAATGTTAGATTATTGAGTAAACAAACGACAGAGGTACTGTATATAAGGTTTTGAATGATATATGACTAGTTACATCTGTTTCTCACTCTCTTTCTATCTCTCCTGCTCAGCCATGATGACTTGGGTTATATTCATCTGTCTCTCCCTGACTATAGTGAAGCTCTCTCACTTACTGTGTACTTTTAAAAAAATCGAGCAGAGTGTGATGCCATGCTGGTGACACCCACAGCCAAGTGACAGGTTCTTTACATTCACCGCAGACAATTAGACTTATTCCTGCTGGCAGAATGAGAGAGGGAGAGGGAGAGAGAGAGAGGGAGAGGGAGAGAGAGAGAGGGAGAGAAAGAAAACATGGCAGCGATGAGCGTGTGTTTGACAGGGCCGACGTGGAGATGGAAATGTGGTAATTTGGAGTAATTCGGCAATGCGTCGCCAGTAGCCGGGCCTGCCTGTCTGTCCGCCGAAATAAATGGGGTCAGCCGTGTGTGATCGGCAACTTTCATTTATATGTAAATGACCCCCGTCGCTATAGCACCAGCATCTAAGCACACACACAGGCACAGAAATACACACTAGTGCATAAAGCGCACTGGGTTTCACTTTCTGTGAGCACACACACACACACACACACACACACACACACAGAGCTTGCTGTACTGCTGTGTTGCAGGTGCCATGTTTTCCTAGTGTCAGGCCAAACAGCAGGCTCTGACTCAGTGCTATAGATGGAACACATCGCTCAGGAACTTTGTGGAAAATTCCTCTAAATATTTAATTTATCATACTTCCCCACCACACGCAAATGTCATGATGTTATCCTTACACCAAGGCTAGTTTGAACTAGGGTTGGGAAATATGAGTATATATTACAATTACTATGATAAATTATGACAAAATAGACTTTATGCACAGTTCTCTCTGGCTATGGACATTTATAGCACTTCAATGGCTGCATGCATCATTTAAAAGATTTGCTATTTTACTCTGTATCCTTTTTTGTGCTTTGGTTCCCAAATATTTTAGTAGTGGGCAAGAACCATCAGAGCATCTCCACAATGGCAGGTCTTGTGCAGTGTTCCAGGTGTGCAGTAGTTGATCCACGGAAGGACAACTGGTGAATCGGCGACAGGGTCATGGGCACCCAAGGCTCACTAAAGCTGATCCGATCCCACAGAAGAGCTACTGTGGTTTAAAAAGTAAACGCTCACTCTGATAGAAAGGGGTCAGAACACACAGTGCACCACAGTCAAAGCTGTTTCAGCAGCATGAGGGACCTACTCAGTATTAGGCAGGTGGTGGTAATGTTATGGGTGATCGGTGTATGCATGTGCTCAAAGAAAAAGTGCAGAAAAGTACACTTTTAAAGTGTCTGCATATGTATGTGTGTGTGTGTGTGTGTGCATAGTGCTAAGTACTTATAAAACGGGTCTCAGGTTTGTATTCTTCTCTCTGTTTCAGGCTACAGGTTGCAATAAAGAATTCTACAAGACTCAGAGCCTGGTTTGCATTTCACATGCACGTTTATATATCATGACTTATTCATAAAGCAGAACCTTTGAAGACATATCAATGCGTTTCAATTTCAGTTTATTTTCTTATCAACTACTTCATGTCCAAATTCCATGTGAAATATGTGGGATCGCATAATGCATAATTTGTGTCTTTTTCTTATGATTTTTTTAAAGCACCGTCAATTATTCATACCTTAAAGTAAATTTATCTACACTAGATATCTCGATAAATGCCAGAGACCCGAGAAGCAGATATTTGTTCACTTTAATGTGAATAATATATGTTGCATATATGTGTATATACTTTCTGATTTCGTGGCAAAGCTTAAAGTGTTTTAATATATTTCCTTTGAAGTCGCAGGATGAAAACGCGAACAATAGATGAAGTAGAAATATTTAAACGTTCCTTTTCTCTTTTTCTGTGCCGAATTTGTCGACTCCAATCTCCATTCCCATCCCAGTGTCTGGCCAGTTGTTGTGCGTAGTTAAGCATCTCCTGCTGGGATTGAGAAGGGGAAAGCTGCTGCTGCTGTGCATGCTGGGAAGGCGTGCGCCCTCTTTAGCCAATGAGATGCACTCCTGCTGAGCTCAGATGCTGCTGAACAAGAGCTGAGTCAATGTATGTCACATTGTATTGCATCTACTCTGTCTGCAGAACACAAGCCATAGCCTCTCTCTCTCTCTCTCTCTCTCTCTCTCTCTCTCTCTCTCTCTCTCTCTACCACTACTACAAAATGAATAAACCCCTGTAAACACAGTTATTAAAAAAGCTTTTTCTGGCCTTTTCTGTGCAAAGTCCTCACTTTTTGCGCATCATTTACTGCCATCAAAGGATAAAAATGTCTTTTCTGCAGCCAAGTGGAGGCAGCAGGGCATTGCTAGCCAATTCGCTCTTAGAAACTGCAATATACTGCTTGTTTTTGTCAATATTTGTCATAAAGATATACATATTCAAATGTTCTACCACCCCTTTTGCTTAATTTTCTTAGTGAAAATAAATACATTCTCCATAAGGAAAAAAACTTAAATATGTTAAATATTAAACAATTTTAAGGCACAATATCTATTTATTATATATTTATTATATTATACATTATATATATATATATATATATATATATATATATATATATATAATATGTGACATAACAGTAGCAATAGAACAGTAGCAGCTGCCATCTTGTCGCCTGAATCACCTTCTGTACTCTTCTCTAAATCAAAAGAAATTAATAACACCAAACATTTCTCGACTGATTTACTCCATTAAAGGTCAATGGGAAAACTATCACCTGAAGTTCCTTAAGCTAGATCAGTTGCTTAATCAGCTAGACTGAAGGTTTTCATCTCTGTGAGCACACAAAAAGAAAAGATTGTTTTCATTCATTTTTCATTCGTTTGCAGGTTAAAGTTGAGCACTGTCATGTAAATTGATTATATCCTACATGGACTTGACAGTGTCTATACTTTAGAAGATTTTTCAATAGGTCCAATAAGCAATAATCCACTCTGGAAGAAAAACACTGACCTGCCCTACACAAGTCTCATCCTTTCACAATGAAAATGCTATTGTGTAACCTCATGCTGGCCCACTGCAGGTCCACAGTACACAAAAAGATAAAGGGGAAAACAGCAGCTTCTCGAAAGGGTCGGAAAATTGGTAGATAGAAAAAACTGAGATAAAAGAAACAAAGTGTCCCAGGCTGCCACCCTGCCCGCCTTCTGTGAGAGATGGGTTATGTGAACTCAAAGTTATATCACAACATTTTCCATTATTGGGATAATACCATAATAAATAAATAAATAAATAAATAAATAAATAAATAGTGTAAATGCATTAAATGGTTTGAAAAAAACATTTTACACTGTTAATTTAGATTTTTAGTCACATTTTTTTCTGTTTTTACCAACTAAATACATGAATGGGAATATGCTCCACATCAGCTGTGGTTAAACACCAGCTAGCTTAATAATAAAAAGCACCGATCTGATCTTCAGAATGGGCTCTGAAAAAATCCAGCATCCTAAAAGACAGCATGTTGATTCTTTTATACAGCAGTAGAACATGCCGTTGTGCACAGAAGGCTGATGCGTTTTACTGTGGCAGCAGATTTAAACAGCTTAAACTTCACCATCTCTGAATGTATCGCTGGCAAGATGTTCAGAGTGGTAGCGTGAATTACAGCTGTTTACTGCACATAATGTAACATGTTAAATCCCAAAGAATGGAAAATTAGGCTTATTACTCAGTGTAGAGTCATAAACCATGGCAGCAAAATATTGTCTGGTGAGCTGAGTTATTTAATGAAATTTTTCTTTGTTCTGAAGGCGGAGCTACAGTATACATTTACTGTATTTTTGGCACTTATTAAAGTATCCACCTTATGGTAAAATCCATATCATTGTACATTTCTTAAACTAGTATCTCATGCTTCTACATTAGAACCCTGATTTTAAAGGCAGAACCCGACAGAATATGACCCGCTTCCACCCCCCTACCCCCCACCCCCTCACCCCCTCAACCCTCTGTCACTCCATCCATTTGGCTGCAGAATGAAGACATCAGGGCCAGACAAACAATTTCTAATAAATTGTTGCACCGTGACTGGAAAGCTTGAGTTCTAATACCCTACACACACACACATACACACACACACCTTTCCCTTTCTGCATATCGGCTGCCACATTAATTCTCATCAGTGGGCCACGGCGAGTGGATGTGACTGGAGCTGTCCTTGCCTTACTGCAATTCTGCCTGTTGCTCCACTTTACTTTAGCCCCTCGCAGCGAGCGAGGGCCTTTAATAAAAACGTCAACGGCCGCATCCGAGGAAAAACCTTTAAAAAAAAACATGCTGTCAGGACTTGAGAGTGTAGAAAAAAATAAAAAGAGAAAGAGGATGAGAGAGAGAGAGAGAGGGGGGGGGGGGGGTGGCGAGAAGTGGTGAGAAAACGAGGGGAAACTATCCGACACGGGCCGTGTGGGATAGTGGTGTGTCGCCATGGAAACGCCTGACCTTTAAAGGTGATGCAAAGTTGAGCAAAGTTGTTTCTCTCCCTCACTTAAAGGGAAGTGACATTTAATAGTCCCCCTGGTCAAAGGAGGGTAACAAACACCAAATAAAGGCTGCCAGCCACTTGAATAAGAGACTGCTATATTATCAACATCCCCCCTGGCTGTGGCTGTGCTGGAGTGAGTCTGAGGCCAAGGCCACCTCGGCAAGGTCCAGGCTAAAAATCAGATATACTCGTAAAAATAACGGTGGCAATGCCAAAAAGGGGTTCGTTGGATTGATGATATAGAGGAACCACAGTTGGTTCCCTCAAGAACATTTATAAAATTTATATTTATAAATTACATGGGTGGAAAATCCTAAAGTTTTTAAAATTTTAAGCTCCTCATATTTAAATAATTATAGTAATAAAAATACGTTGAATTTATATAGTGCCTTTAACAATCCCATGGCCGTTTAACATGCTTAAACATAACATACAAAAAAAAAAACATAAAAATAAGTCATGAATTTAAAAGGCTCTATAATTTTTTTTTTTATACAATCATGCCCATTAAGCTGTAGAAGAAAAAATACATACATGCCCTGAACGTGTGATTCTACAGTTTATATAATGCCACCTCAACAATGAAGGAGCTTCCAGAGGCGCTTCTAAAAATCCGCAGTGTCTCCTGTCTATTCACCATCATTTAGAAGAAGTTCCTGCAGTAAACTGACTCAGTGTCCCTGACCCTTAATGAACCAGGCAGTGGCCTAAAAAAAACCTGTCAAAACCCTAGTCAAATAAGCTAGTAAAACCTTTGCACTTCCCCATTATCAAGTTTGTAGACCCAGACAATCAAAACAGTTCCACCAGCTAGCAGTGATTTAGCATGCACAGATATTTGCCATGAGAATGTACTGTACGTGTTCACAAGAATTAATTTAAAATCACAAAACCTGTATGAATTTATTTGCTGAAATAAAATTGAAAAATCAAGAGACCCATTAAAGCTGTCATTCTGATTATTCATCCAGCAGATGGCACTGAATCTCTGAGCCAGTGATTTTTTTTTTTCAAAAACCCTGCTAAAGCCAATGACAAGAAGCAGTTTTCTTACTAATGAATATAAGCAAGCATGCTGGTGCTCTGCTCATATTCTTTTAAATATGTATTTTGAGATGCCTCCTATTGTTCAGTGGTACTTTTTGTAAGCAGGCCGCCCTAAAGCTGAAATATGTGTTACGTAGTATTCTGTACCACAGCATTGCTGATTTTATTCTTTAGTGTTCATGCACTACTTTACCCAGCATGGATTACACAAATGTAACCAATGGCAATCACTGTGGTGTCAACCAACCCTGATGACAAACGTAGACACTGACCTACAAGTTATTAAATAGAGCTATGTTAGCAATACTGTCATTTTAGCTGGCAAACAATATCAAAAAGAAAATATTGAAATGGACACCAGACACACCAGTTTGAACACTTTCAGTCAGAAAAAATATATACTTTACTGGGGTAAAATAACTAAATATCATGATATCTACATAACCTTGTTTTACTTTATTTTTTTAAATATTTTTTTTGTATTGGGCAGTTGTATTGTATTTATTCAGTTATTCAGTTCAGTTTTATTTATACAGCTTTTATTACAACTGACGCTGTCACAAAGCAGTTTTGCAGATTTAGCCGAAGGCAACGGAGGCAAGGGATTGTTTCAATCATCTCCAATGCCATTCACTAGCTATGATTCCCCCAGCCACACGATATCACCAACAGGGAGGGGAAGAGTGGCACATGTTTCCTCTGAATCATGTGAAGCCAGTCTGAAAGCAAGCAGGACTTATGCTGGCTAGCACTGTGCTTTGAGTGGTGGGAGGAGAGAAAGGGCCATCTTACTCACCCAAAGAGAGCAAAGCTAATTCTGATTACGGATGGCTGTGGCACCACCATGAAGCTCTTTGCTTTGCTTAGAAAGTTATGTCTACTGAGAGCCCCTAAAATTTTACAGATTGATTAATCTGCTACACATGAGGCTTCTGAATTCAACAAAATCTAACCCTTACCAAATGTTCCTCCCCATTTCCCAAAAAAAAAAGAGGGTGTGGTCTTTAAACTGCAGCAAGACTCATACTGACTAGCATTGTGTTTTGAGTGTAGGCAA
Organism: Arnoldichthys spilopterus; assembly: GCA_037974385.1. Taxonomy (NCBI): domain Eukaryota; kingdom Metazoa; phylum Chordata; class Actinopteri; order Characiformes; family Lepidarchidae; genus Arnoldichthys; species Arnoldichthys spilopterus. The sequence goes on from JBBPDA010000039.1 coordinate 11,468,106, forward strand.
TGGTGGCCTACTAGTTAGGACATTGCCCCTGTGAGCCGAAGGTCCCGGCCCGGGCAAGGTACCACCCTGCTACACTGCTCCCCAGGTGCTGTTGATAGCTGCCTGCTGCTCCACGAGTGCATGTGTGATGGGTTAAATGAAAGTGACTCTTTATCATTGAGAACACACTCAAGCACCACAACGAAATGTGACCTCTGCATTAAACCCATCACACGTGCACACGTGGAGCAGCGGGCAGCTACCAACAGCGCCCAGGGAGCAGTGTAGTGGGACTCAAGGGTACCTCAGTAGTGCCCAGGCTGGGACTCGAACCTGCGACCTTCCGGATAGTGTCCTAACCACTAGGCCACCAATGCATAAGTAACATTTCATTGTGGTGCTTGAGTGTGTTCACAAAGACAGTCACTTTCAGCAATGCTGTATGATGTCAGTAAGTATGGTTACATGGACTTTACAATGGTAAAATCTTTTATTTTGGCCTTAAATTACTAAATTGCTAAGAAGCATCACTGCTAAAAGCAAAAAGAACAGTGACTGATCCAGTCACACAGCTAGAATTGAAGAAAATATTTTAAGGTAATTTTATGATAACCAAAAGAGCAGATAAACAGCTTAAGCTTGACTAAACAATAAAGACTCATGGTCGACAGAAAAAATATCAGTATACTATATTGTGATATTTAAGCCCGTTAGGTCAGCCGAATTTCCACTGAACAGAAATTTCTGCAGTAAGGGCATTCAGCTGCTAGACACGCTTTTAAGGAACGGCCTTCTCCATAAGACATGGATTAAAAACGGCAGTTATGTTCATATCAGACCAGCCTATGAGAGAGAAAATACAGAAGAGAGCTGAAGCAGCTATAACCCTGTTCCCATGGGCTCCTGGCCTCTAATGCCCTCTAACTGAAGAGGAACAAGCCAGGCCAGCAGTACATACAGTAAATGCATTAATTACAGTCTCGCGAAGCTCTAAGCTTGTTTAAAGCAGAAGCAGAGCTGGGAAAAGAGAAGGAACGTGGAGAATTCTCTGGGGAATGTTGTCCAGAATCCCCTCAGCTAATTACAGATGCAGAAAGGGTCCATCTCCCATCCCACCGTTCTTATACACCTTTTATTTCGGGCATAATCTCTTAGTAGGTATTTCTTACAAGCCATAACGAGCAGGTTTATTACTTCCCAGAGAGGGAAGAGAGGAGAATGAGCAAGAAAAAATGGAAAGTGTCCAAACAGAGGCCTAGCCAAGCCTGCTCTTCATCTCAACACTGCTTTTACCGTGCCCTTGTTAACCTGTTCTCACTTTTGTCCTCAGCTTAAGGTCCATTTTATTAGTGCATAGCTCAAGTTTCTTCCATTGAGGGGTAAGGGATCAAGTCAACACAAACAGATTTGCCCAGAAACCATTGAAATCATGTGTAGTTCCCTATTAAATCCTGAAAAAATGGCTGACAAAGGCAAACAACATACTATTAATAGCTTTATCAAAACTATAGCCCTGGGATTCTTAGAGAAAACATCTCCATTACACATATGCCATGCTGCTTCCTTTATTTGCTTAGCTAGTTTGCTTGTTAGCACTAAACAGACAGCAACAACAACCAAAAAACGAATTGTGCCATGCAATGAATCATGGGTCTAAACCAGAAACCTAAGCCAGGTAAAGCAATTTATGTCATGTTCTGACTACATAAACACTGTTCACATAAGTTCACTAATGAGCTCACTGGGGCTCGCTAAGCTGAGTGGAAAATACACTGCCAGTGTCTCTTCCTCCCTCCGGCCTCTAAGCGGCCTCTCATGTAACGTACATGCTACACACTTCCTAATTGTGAGCCAGAGAGGGCTGGTAGCTAGATTTGCTAACTTGGCAGGAAGAAAAACAGAAAAGGAGAACCTCCCCCACCACTCATACATTACTGCACATTTTGCACATTTTTACAAGTTACAATATCTATGGTAGACTTTGTAATTTTATCTTTTGGCTTGTGAACAAAACTTGGGGGTTGGCATTTTTCAAAATCCTTTGAAACACAACGAGCAAAATAAATAAATAATATTAACAGCACCCCAGGCGTAATAATAATTGTCTATGAGGACTAAATCACTATTTATTTAATATTTGTTTTAGTAGTTAGTGCCACTGTATTACAGCTCAGTTGGTTGAATAGGACTACAATTCCCTGCATGCAACAGCAAAACCTCTCACTTTTTACAACTTTTTTAAGTTTGTGGTTTCTGTCCCATAAGAAAAGTTTTTGTGCACAGAAATGCTTGGTGAATAAAGAAATATTTTTAGAGGATGTAAAAAAAATCCCAAAATTAATTCACCAATCACGACTTGTAATATTTCTCTGCTATAGATTTGCTCTGAACTAATACTCAAAAATACAGAACAAAGCATGTCCTGTATCAGTTCAGGCCAAATTCATCACCATCATCCAAAACAGATTCTGTTTCACAGAATCCGGGTCTAAGCGTCTAAAGAGCAAGCTAAGGGTGACAGAAGCAAGCATAAGCTGGAGAAAACAAACAGGAACCAAGGCTCAGAAGTGGAATCCATCCTCCTCTGGTTGACAGCAGATATAAATGAATAACAAAAAGAAAAGAAAAAACTTAAGCTAAAAACCTATAGTTTGAATAGAATAGATGGTGATGAACTACTTTAGGACAGGTGAGCAGGAGGGCCCAATGATAAATGATCTGCCGCAGGTACAAGAGGGGCAGCAGTTCCTAGTGCACAGGTGGGTTACAATGACTGTTGATTGGGTAAGTAAACTTGGGCCTGTCCATATGATGCCATCCTCAGCAGGAGTGAGTGGTTTCCAGTTCGGTTCGGAACACGTCTGTTTCTGAATAATGGACGATGCTTTGCTGGACGTTTGGCAGCGCTGCTGGTAGCATCTCCTGCTTTGAAGCTATTACTATGTTGCCAAAATCAAGTAACTGGTCAAAGCTGCAGGCAGACAGTGGAACCCTCCCTTGGGTCATGGGGTGAGGAAACGGGAGTGCGAGTCAGCTACACAGCCAATAAATACATAAATAAGTGTATGAATAAATAGTGTTGTGGACCTTTGTCGACACATCTGAGGCAGCACCTGAGGCGGTCATTGAGAAAGAGAGCAGAAAGGGAAAGATCGCCTCTCTGCTCCAGCTCACCAGCGGAGGAGTTTATTATCGATCTGGAGAAGGAGGATCAAAGCCGGCTGGACAGCAGCGCTCATCCAGACAGACAGGGGAAGGTGGAGGATCGACCTGTCAGTCATGCCAGGACTGACCCTCTGTTCTGGGTCTAAGCCGTAGGCTGAAGCATGAGATTCTTCCTTCCTCTGGAGCACTTTTTTTAATAACAGTAGAAAACCGTTAGCTTAGTTAGTTTAGTCGCCTTGCTGGAGGGTTGATGGTGTTCAAAAGCCTTCAGTTCTCATCAGACATTTATCAGTTATTTTTATCCAGAGTTGCATTTCGAACATTCATAGTGGTCTGAAAATATATCAGCAGGGCCGATCTGCTGGCACTGCAAGACCTTTATGCCCAGCTGTGCCAATAGAAGGCCTACAACATCTTAAAGGACTGCAGTCACCACAGCCATGAACAGTCCTCTCTGCTCTCGTCCAGAAAACCAGAAGCATCCAGAAGCATCCACACAGGAACAACCAGGTGAGACACCTGCTTACACCTTACACCATGGCCCCATATAGACATACACAACTTATTCTGTGTAATGTTTTCTCCCTCTTTCACATAGACACTTCACTGCAGTGCACAGGCAACTCTGACAGCGTATATCATTTTATCTCAACTTTTTTTGCTCTATTTTTACAATTATTTGGTTCTTGCATAGCTGAGGATGGCTGGCACCAAAGCATTTCATTTTCATAAAACTGCTCTGCTCATCGTATTGCACATTTACATTTACAGCATTTGGACACACGTTCTTATCCAGAGCAACATACATGGGTGTTTTGTAGTCTGTCCCTTACACCAGTAGAGCTAGACTTAAGTTTAAAGCTGCTAGTCAACCTAGATTCTTCCAGAGATTAAGTTAATCCTTACATAGACAAGTTTATTATATATTGTTAGCTGTAAGAAAGTTTGTTGGTTGGTTTGAGGCATGTTATTTGATCTTTGTAGAGGTGGGTCTTCAGTCATTGTTAGAAGACAGTGAGGGACTCTGCAGTTCTAACAGTTCTAAGTGGTGACCCTTGGTTTGATCATTATAGATAGGTAACTAGGGGCTGGACCATTACTGGCTTCATAGTGAAAGTAACTATTTGTCATTGTGAAGCACCACAACGAAATGTGACCGCTGCATTTAACCCATCAGACATGCCCATGTGGAGCAGCGGGCAGTTATCAACAGTGCCCGGGGAACAGGTTCGAGTCCCGGCCCGGGCACTACTGAGGTACCCTTGAGCAAGGTACCGTCCCACTACACTGCTCCCCGGGC
>JBBPDA010000039.1:11472649-11497388 GCA_037974385.1 Arnoldichthys spilopterus
ATGGGTTGGCCTCCTGTCCTGGGTGTACCCCGCCTTAGGCCCGCAGTCAGCTGGGATTGGCTCCAGCTTCCCCGTGATGGATAGCTCTGCTGATTTTTACAATGTGTAGCTGAGATTTTTCATATGCTTACCCATGAACTCTACAACACAACACATATCTTTATGTGGATCTACACAGTGAAGGGTATCACAGTGGCATAGTGGCTTGTGCTGTTGCTTCACAATAAAAAGGTCTTGGGTTCAGTTCCCAGGTAAAACAGCCAAGGTTCCTTTCTGTGTGGAGTTTTCCCTGTTTCTGTGTAGGAGCTCCAGTTCCCTCCCAGAGCCCAAAGTGCCACCTGCCACATGTGCTAAATTGCCTGGGTGAGAGTGTGTTTATGTTCAGAGTGTCTCTCTGCTTTTCACCCTATATGTGCTAGGGAAGACTCCAGTGCCTACCAAGACTGTGGTTAGGATAAGCAGCTCAGAAAATGAATGGATGGAAGTTGCAATTAAAATATTAACCCACATTTAAATATAGGTTATGAAATGTTATGGTTTTATGTGTTTTTAATGCAAAATATGAACAATTTTATAAAGAAACATAAATAAATCAAGATAAAAATAAAAAAGGTACGATAAGTCATGATAACAGTAATCTGACATCCATTCAGGTATTTGTGAATCTGGTTGCTGTTGTTTATAGGATCTAACTGTGTTTTTTTATTAATATACTGTATGTATATATAGTTCTAGAAGTAATGACCTGAATCTTTTTTCTTTTTGCTTTCGTGAGTTCTTGAAAGGCTCCCCTTCTTCCTGCTTAGTTTAAGGTGGGCAATGCGATATTTAAGGGTTATCGTGATAAATGACATCATGAGATCATGGTATCCTGGCTGTTCTACCTGGGAACTGAACCCCAGACCTTTTTATTGTGAAACAAAAGGTGACAGGCTACCAATGACACACAGTGAAAAGTATCTCATGATGTCATTTATCATGATAACCCTTAAATATCGCATTGCCCACCTTTAACTAAGCAGAAGGAAGGGGAGCCTTTCAAGAACTCACGAAAGCAAAGAGAAAAAAGATTCAGGACTCTGTTTGAGACCAGGGAGAAATCTCCCTGGCAGCCTTTGTGTGGACGGCCTGTCTGTTTGGTGGGGCTGGTGCGGGCTGGAGGCGGTAGGCGGGGGAGATCTACGTCAGCCGGCACGTGTAGCTCTCCGCTGCTGCAGCCGCTGGCGGCTCTGAACTCAGCTTCAAAGCCGAGCTTTGGCAGATGCCTTCACTCCACTGCACACTGGCCCACTGCTGTACTCATAAGAGCGGGATGGGGTGGGGGGGGCTGAGAAGCCTCGTAAATGCACAAGCGTGCATCATGAGTTAGAGACGGGAGCTCACGACTCTGCGTGGGAGTGAGTGGAGGCTTGAGAAAGCGTCAGGGTGACGGGTTTGTGTGTGCGCATGTGTGTTCGAAAAGAGATGACGTCAATTTCGAAACATTTCCCAAAATTGTCCAGGTCCTTATCCGAACTGTGATTAATGGGTTTAAAGCAGCTGTGATCCACTCCGGTCCTGGAGAGCGGGTGTCCAGCCCAGTTTGGAAGTTTGGCAGTTAGAAGTGGCACAACTACGATCTTAAATATATGAATAATAACATTATAATGAAATTTGCTTGTTTATTTGTTACTGTTATGTACAAAATAAGCTGTTGCTCTCAAAGTATTATCACTCTAATCACTAGCATCAAACTGCATTGGCAGAGTTTACCACCATTCAAACAATGCAAAGCACAGGGTCTGGGATTTTAGAGGGGCCACTACTGGCTAAATAAATGAACAATAACTGAATAAACACCTCTTTTCATTATGGAATATCTTAGCACGGTAGCTATCAATGCTCTTGAGAGCCTTAAAACCCTTCATTTGGCAGTGGTAGCCTAATGGTCAAATGGACTTGCCCATGTGACTGGAGGGCCAAAAGTACTGGTCCAGGTGCCACTGAGCATCCTTTCAGTAAGGTGCCAACCCGCTACACTGCTCCCCAGGCATGTGAATGGGTTAAATGCAGAGGTCACATTTCACTGTACTGCACTTTGTGTGATGGTTTGTATTCACAATCACAATTAGCCACTTTCACATTTTTTCCACTCTTTAAAACTAGTGGTGCCCAAACAAAATAAGACACTGAGTCCAATACATTTACATTTACATTTATTCATTTGGCTGACGCTTTTATCCAAAGCGACTTCCAGGACGGAGGAAACAATCAAGCGTTCGCATTGCATAGAATAACACTGAAGGTGGTGCCACAAGAAGACCAACACATTTCTCGTAGTTGTAGAATAAATAACAAATGCAACTGTTATAATACATACATACCCCAAGTGCTTATACTACTACAGACAGCAGTAGTAATAGGGAGGAGTGAGGTACTGGACACACTTACCAACCAAGAAAGCACTGTGGATGATGTTACTGCTAAAGCTTCTAGACTTCACAGCACTTACCTCTAGATGAGGCAGAGGTTGAAATGTACATTACTATTCCTTCTTATGACCCAGTACTTTTGCCAGAAACGTTGACTGACCAACATGGAGGACATAACCAGGGCTTCTGCTGAGGCAAACTAGGCTGGTGTTATTCTGACAGTAGGCACCACTACAAGGTAAATGTATTTAGCATTAAAGCACCTTTGATTAGGGCTTCCAGAAACACTGCTCATACCTGAAAGTTTATGTTAGATTTAAAATTTTTAATGGTAAATCAGGAATATGTCATGTCAAGTTGTGAAGGATTCATTTGACATTGGGTATCATGGATCAGATGTGCTATGAATGAGAGGAAGATGTCTGGCAGATGTCAGTGCTGTGGGTGTGATTGTAATCGAAGCTAAATGGTGAGAGATGTTGTTAAGAAACTGAAACTGTGAGAAATGGATGTACAGTTGTGTCAGTATCTGTATGAGAGGTTCTCCTGCACCATGGGCCCTGGTGTACACCAGCCACATATGGCAGAGCTCTGTTTATGATGGACACCTATTTCTATTTAATGTAGCACATTAGGCTGATGTTCCACGTTAACACTGCAGTAAAACCCGCTGCCCTTTGCTACAACAGCTAAGTCTACCAAAAACAGAAGAGCAGAAACTATTGTATAAGGTGGAGGAAAATGTACTGTACATCTATTGCTCTGGTGCTTATATGGGCAGCAGGGTTTCAGTTTCAGCTGGTAAATCATTTACAATCATTCGTTTTTTTAACATTTTGCCTTCATGAGCAGAGTTGATGTTTGTGGTGTAGAAATCCTTAAGTTTTAATGACGTAATACTTCATTTAGCTGCATCTATATACAGCGTTGCTAGAACTGTTCTGGAATTATTTCTAGTGAATGAGTGATATTTTGTCACTGTGAACACACCACAGCACAACACACAGTTCACCACAATTAAAAGCCACCTCTGCATTTAACCCATCCTTGTAGGAGCAGTGGGCAGCAGACTTGGCAGTGCCCAAGGAGCAGAGCTTGGGGATGTACCTTGCTCATGGGTACCTCAATGGTACTTGAACCAGTCTGTTTCTTAACCCCCGACAGTCAAGTCGCAGCGTGTAAATAAACTTTTTGCTAATCAGATTTTGTGTCATCATCTAATGTATAAAACCAACCTTGTGCATACAACCACAGCACATCAGTGCCAATGTCTCATGGTACAGCACTCTCTCATGTGTTACTGCATAATTACACTACACTCATCTAAGTCTCAGAAAGTGAGAATGTCTGTCTAGATTCTTATGAGAAAGTTCCAGACGAACAGGAGTTCTGTACACACAAAAACAACAGTGGCAAAAATCGTAATTTGTCTCCATATTTTAATCTTTGCTACACTACTCCATCTGCTTTTGTTTGGAACCCCCCTCCCCAAATCAGCACACACAAACACCAGGGCACCATCACGCCCCCCAGAAGGGTGAGTGGCCGGGTGGATATTTAGCGGGTCACGTCGGAGTGATGGATTAAAATATCTGCAGCCCAGAGCCTTGTGTGGACACAGCTGCCAAGAGCGGAATGAAAGTCATTGCTCAGAGGAGGCCATCGTCCAACCTCAAACACTGCCCTCCTGGACCACTCACCACTCTTCATGGTGTTGCAGGCTTGGCCAAAGAGATGGAGTGATTAAAACAAACCACTGGGGTAGTGATTCGATGATAAGTTCTCGTTTCCAGGATAAATTACCAAACAGAAAACCAATGCTTTTGAAAAATGAATCTGACCTTTCATAGAAAATATGCAAATATCTGAAATTGGTCTAATAAATACGCGACTCAAATATATGTGTAAATATAGGTTGCTTAAACATATGCCCAATATTTTGACCATAAAAACATATTGTAAAAACAGTATTTTACAGTGTAATAAATGAAGGCTAAATAACCAGGTGGCTTGAAATGTGTTGTTTGTTTTGAAAAAAATAAAAGTCGAGTTTGCAAAAATAAGAGCTGAATGGCTGAAAAAGTTTCCTTTGTAGTTTTTAATCAGAATTTTTGAGTTATTGACTCTTCTCTTGATATTTTTCTTTGGCTTTACAAGTAACATTTAAATGTTTTTTAAAACATTTTATTCAGAGCAAGCTCATGATTTTATTTAATACAGAAAATAAATAATTAAAGTATTTAAATGAATTATTGGCTTATGTATATTTGCTTTAAATAGTATAGCAGAAAATGTACTTAGACATGATTTTTTTTGGCCAAAATGCTAATTATACATTAGCTGTTATTCTTTCCCAAATTGCTACAAATGGATGCACAGCATTTTGGAATGAAACTCAAACAATCTCTACACTCATGATGCAAAATCTCTGTACTCTTTGTAGCTGCTGCATTTTGTCAGCATGGTGTTTGGTCCATCCTGTATTGTGAGAATGTCAACGATCTTTATGTTACATTTTCTTAGCGAATGTGGAAAGATATGACAAACAAACAAACAACGCTAACAAAGCTAACAAAGCTAACAAAGCTAACAAAGCTACATAAGCTCACTAATAAAAGCTAAAGCCTTGCAGGTTGACTTCCACAATGTCTACATAGCAAATCGATTCTGAATTCTAGTTGCATATTGGAAGGGCCTCCCATCCAGTGCAAACAGGACACCAGCGTGAACCCCCAATAAAAACCAGTTACACCCAGCTGAGCTCCATCTCTTATTTCCTCTCTCTCACACATTTCATTTTCGCTCCTCGTTTCTTTCCGAGGCGCGGGGTGCCTTCCTCCCCCTCCTCATTTGTTCCAGCATCTTCTTCTCCCACAATTTTTTTCTCTTTCATGCCTCTCTTTTTTTCATTTCTCCTTGCTCTCAGCCTTTTCTCTTTCCCTTTATCTTCACTTCATACAGAATAACTGTGCGCTGGGGTGAGGATAATGAGGTTGTTCATCCAGAACTTCAAACCCACGTCCCTGCGCTCGAATCCGCCCCATCCTAGAACAAATCTAAATCCCAGAACAAATATTTTGACATTCAGGCACACATGGCAAGACATCCGCACACCTCATGCTTCCGATCCATCCTTGAATTTAAAAACGAAAAAAAAAGGAAGAGAGAAAACAAAACAGAAAACTAGAACAACAAGCAGGCTGCTTTAGGCGACACCAATGTATAGCATGAAAAATCTGTTCTCTGTATAAGCATGCCATCCATAGCACTGCCAGTTCCCCTTCTTTGATCCTGATACTAATGTTCAACCGAGATGAGCAGATGTGATATCTCTGTATGATGAAAAGCTAGTGGTAATTAAAACTGAGAGAGAGAGAGAGCGAGAGAGAGAGAAAGAGAGAGTCCATGCAGAGCAATGATGGAGCGAACACGACTATAGCAGCAAACGCACTGTCGTGGATCATACTAAATTGGCGGCCCAGCATATTGTGCGCGCACACCTGCTAATAGCTGCAGGTTTGTAACTGTAATTGCACTCAGTGGAAAAGCCCATGACACCATGTTGCCATGCCATTTTTACCATAAAGCAGATTAATACAGGGTAATTACTGTAGCGTAATGCTTAAAAGCTGCACCACAAATCTATCACCACAATTGCTCACTGCCTCCGTTTCTCAAAAGAGTTAGCCATGGGGAACGAGCTCTTTCCATTTCACTGAGCTGCTTCCTTTGAACAGTGGGTAAAAGTGAAGCCCAAATATAGCCCAGGTTTAGTCGCTGGACTTTGCTTCTTTAGTCTTGCACTTGAGCTACCAGGCTAACAAAACTAACAAGTAATGCAAGCTTTTAGCCACTTGTTTGCATCGTGCAAACTCCTTAAATCATCATACACTTGCTTTGAGCCAGGTTAATTTGTTAAAGGTATAGGTCAGACATGCCTGCTGCTAACCATGCATGGACACTAGTCTCCAGTTAGCATGATGTAATTTGAATAGTGATAAGCAAAGACTTTCAGACTTTCATTCTTTGTTGGCAACTTTGGCATTACTGGCTGAACTACGCCTTTAATCTCAAATACACTACTCCTTTAATCTCATTTTGTTGGAAAAATGTCTATAATAAACGAAAGCAGAGACAAAAGTAAAACTTTTAAGCTTTCATGAAAGTGACTTTTGTTGAGTGGATACTCTAAATTATCCATATGTTTGAGTGTGTGTGAGAAGTGTTACCCTATATATCCCAGGCTCCCCTGCAACCTGAAATGGATAATTATTATTATTATTATTACTATGTTTTCCTGTGCAACTAAAATGCTTGATTATTCCTGTATCTTGCAAGTCACTTTGGATAAAAGCATCAGCCAAATGAATGAATGTAAAGTAAATGAATATATAAAATATATAAAATGTATGAAATAAAAATAACAACATAATTGTGAAATTTTTAAAAAAAAAAGTCTGGGTCCACCCAGTGCCTCTAAGTCCATTTGCAAGGAACCACTGCATCCAAATCAGAACAACCAATCAGAGCAAGGAAGTGTGTCTGACGGAGAGTTCATCACTGCTCACGTACACGCAGCCTCCCTCCCCTGCACATGCTCTCACTCAAAAAGTTCTCCACACTTCTGCTTGAACAAGTTTCTAGCTTTATGACTGCTGCTATATTGGCTATGCTATATACTTCTAGTCAGTTTCTAGTCAATTTTATCGTGATATGCTTTTCTGAGCATAACAAGGATAGTGTCAGTACTTCATCTTCATGTTCCATTACAGGATGAGCATAAAAAGACTTTAAACTGTATGCTGTTCAGCAGAGTGTGTTGAATAAAAATCACAGTACTTGCTTTTAATGTTTCACTAGTGATGCTTTTTTTTAATCACCTCCAACTTCTCAAACTTCACAGATATGCCATTGTGACACTGAAAATTCAGCATTTGTGTTAATATATTTTTGCTGTATTGCCCACCTTGAGCAGATACCACTGTTAGATGTGTATTCCTTTTTCTCTTATTAGGACCCCCTTTAATACTGACACCAAATTACACTGTGTGCGCTTAGTAGTTAAAAACATCATTACTGGCTTCTCAAGTGTTGCAACTGTCTAAAAATTAGACCTGTCATCAATAGACTGCAAGTTCAACCACCAGTGGTGCTGCAGCCATCTGTGGCCTGGAGTCCATGAGAACTGTCTTTGCTCTCTCAGAATTGGTAGGTTGGTCCACCCTCTCCCCCATTTTGGGAATCTGCTAGCTCTTAGCAGAGCTGGCAGTCAGCATTCTCCTCCAAGCACATTTCACTTCTTCATCAGTGCTAGAACTCTGCTTGGTCAGCTAAACCTGCTTGCATAACGTGCCTCAGCAAGGTAAAGATTAGCTTGTGCAAGGCAGCATTGCTCAGTCCCTTTATTGTTTTTTGATCTGTGTTGGCAATTGTGTCGTATCTGTCTGAAGTGTGAATAAACCTGCTTCCTGAAAGGACCCTGTATGCACACATCCAAATCAACAGTGTCACATGAATGAACCACATGCCTCATGAATGCCAAACTATGGCCGAATCCCAAATGCCTCACTACTCCCTAGTGCACTCCATGGACTCTACTGAGACTAACTAACAGCTCTTTGTTAGATGTATAATACACAGTTGGGGGCAGAAACCACTCTTTTGTGTATTAAACTTTAAAAATTTTGCAACTTTAGATCTACACTAGGCATATGAATATCACATGGCACACTTACCACAGCATAGGAGGAAATAGTAGCTATATTTGGTCAAAAATGTACATTTTTGCCTGTCAAACATCAAAATTTAACTGAGCATGAAATTTCACTCAAGAAAGTTATTGGCTCTGGATGTCTGCGACACAAAACCGCTCATCACAGTGAATCGTGACAGAAACCACATAAGCAGGGTAATTGTGTGGGTGGGTAAAGATTTAGGCATAGAGTTTGCTTGATGCTGAGCTTCCATTAGCTTGCGGTTGTAGTGCACGACTAAAGAAGCAAACATCAGGCACAAACCATGCCTTGTCTGAGTGACTACATGTAGTCCTGCCCTGGCCATCATTTTCAGAAATACAGAAATCCATCTAAGAAGTTGCAAGGAGGAGTGGGGGGGGATTCAGGGGGCGCAATAAAAGAAAGCAACTCATCATCAGGGCTGTAATCGTTTCTCTTGTTTGGCTATTGATCGTGTGGGTGGCTGTAATTTTGCGGTGTGTTCGGCCCAGGCAGGTATATGCTTTGGGAAAGCCACTCTGAGAATACTGTAGACAGTGCCGTCGCTGTAATGAGCAGCCTGTAAAAATGAGTCTGCGTTGTGTTGGACTTCAGAGCAGTTCATCTCTGCAATGAATAGTTCCCAGTGGGCCAGGTGGTTAATGCCATTTATTAATAGAAGCACGTAGGCAGTACATTGGGCCTGAGCCCTCTGAGAACCCTTTATTAAGGCATCTGGATGGAGAGAAAGTGGGAGAGAGACGGCGAGAGAGACCCACACTATTGATTGTTCAGCAGATTGTGCGAGTTTGTGTATGTGAGAGTGTGTGTTAGAAGTGTGTATAAGGAAGGACGCCCCAGAGCATCGATAAAACTCATTTGATTGGGTAGTGACAGTGATTAAGGAAGAATAAAGCTCGGCGCCTTGCCAATAGTAATTATCACAAGCTCTACTCTTCGCTTTCGAGCCATGGGAACAGAGATCAGAGGCCAAAGGGCGCCACAGACCAACCCTGAACGGAGTCATTGTGAGGCAGGATCAAATAGTAATTAAAGCACCATTAGAGCCGACATTACAAACCATGAGTGAGCAAACAGCACCAGCTGTGCACATGTAAAGCCCAGAGTTTCACAAGAACACATCAGCAACTTTAAAGAAGGAATGAAGTTTTACCCATATTCAGAGATGACAAAAGGAAGCACAGAGTATCCTTTTAGTTCTTGCTCTTTGTTTGAGTGAAGAAATTCTATGGAAAGTGCAGATTCAAAACTATAACTTCAGTAAATAATTGTGTTTGTTGGGAAAAGAGGAAACATTGATTACATTTTTAATTAAAAAAATTAAAAGAGAAGAATTCAAAAGTTATTCCTGTGGATACCTGTGGATTCCTGTCTTCTTTTGAAAAAATATTACTTAAAATCATATAAAATTTCATTATTTTATCCACTGTTTATCATTATAATATATTATGAATATTAATTCACTCTTAAAACCTGTTTACCTGATTATATCTACTGAAAATATCCTTTTATACTAGCAGACTATTTTTGCTTATTTCTTGAAAAAAAGCAACATTATCTGCTTTATCTCCTAAAATAAGCAACATTTTTTGCAAACAGAATAAACGTTCACTACATTAAAAACTTTCAACACAATTCCATTAAATTGTCCAGAAATAAGTTGCATATTTATCCTTTTATTACAACACTGTCAAAACTAGAAAATGTATGTTTATTGCCTAGATTTGAGATGATTTTACCTGACACAATACGGTTTGGACCCCCCTGGTCAAATGACACATTTTGTTGAATTTCTCAACAAGTACATACTCCACAGAGAACACACGTTTGAGTTTTTAATGCACATTTACTCTGAGTAATGCATATGTGAAATTGTGGTAATTTAAATTTCCTAGAAAGCCCAGGCTTCCCCCTGAGGAGTTAAATTCAGTGAGTACTGCCATTGTAAGTATTAATTTTCCACTAGGTAGAGAGAACTGTATTAAGGCCTTTAATCCAGCTGAATCCAGTTTCCAGTCCTACATTTTGTACATTTCTTTGTTAGTTAAACTGTTCTTATAACTGATTTGCCACTGAGTGTAATACCTACTGGTAGGTACAAAATTCAGGACCAGAAACTGGATTTAAGGTCTGAAGTTGAAGACTGCCCTGCACATGTTTCCCTGCTAGAACACATTTAGGAAGGGCTTGTTAATGAACTGATTAGTTCAATCAGGTGTGCTGAGAGCAGGGAAACACTAAAACTAGCAGGGCAGGGTGTATTCTAGAACCAAGGTTGGTAATTGGTGTTGTAGCTGGTAATCTAACACATACCTAACCCACCTAACACACATAGCTAACGAAATGAACAGTTTCTTACCTAAACAGGAAGCCACAATCAGAAATTTCAGACCATGCAGCAGCAGAGGAGAACATGGAAAAGAAAGAGAGAGGAGAAAGTGATTAGTTTCTAACAATACCTTGTAGCAGTGGTGCATTTTTTTACCTTTGGAATGAGATCAGAGAGTAAACGTTGGCGTTTATAGACTGTCTGAATTCTCGCAGCCAGCGCTGGCAGTAATAGCGCTTCTATACTTCTGTTCTGCATGTCGCAGTTGGTGCCGCCACAGGTGGCAGAGTTTCAGGAATAACACTGCAGATAAAGTCTTTGATGTGGAGTCTCTCAAATGAGGCTTGAAAAACAGCAAGAACACAAATAATAATAAAGTTTTAAAGAAAAAAAAAAACATGCTTTGTTAATGTGTTTCTCCACAGTCCAACAGAGCCCGACTCCTCTACCTCCTGCTCATTTTCGGACCATAAAAACACACACACACACACACACACACACACACACACACACACACACACACACACACACACACACACACACACACACTCTACACACATAAATATGCATTGGCACTAGGCAAGCACAGACCCCCGATCCATACTCTGCCACGGCCATCTGCATTCGACGGAGTCAAGCTGCGCTCGCTGCTTTCACCCTCCTCCAGTCCTCCATACATCCCAGAGCCAGATCCCCACACCCGCATCCAAGGCAACCTACACTTGGCAAACGAGACGGCAAAAAAAAAAAAGGCACACAGCTTGCTTCAGCGCTGGCTCTTCCCCGCCACCAGTGCAGAAAATAGCAGGCGAGAGAGAGATTACTTTCATACCCCGCACTCCTGCTTAATGTTATGGAAACTGAAAAAAGGAGAGATTGTGGAAAGGCCTGGGTAATATAGTAGGGACAATTTTGTGAAATATAGGCAGAAAAGTGGAGGAGTACTGCTACGTCTTGATGTTTTCTGTGAGTATACGACCATTATAACATCCTAACTCTTTAAAGCTAAACTGCTCAACCATTGGTCCCGGCTTCCTAAATGGTTACTAACTTGGACATATGGTTCTAGAAAAAAAACTTTATTGTTACAGAACCAGAGTAAAGGTCAGATCCAAACCCAGTGCGGAAGGTTCCTAGCTCAAACACTTAATCTATTAAATCTAATAACTGTTGAGGAGCGTTTGAGCTGTTAAAATCTCAAACTGGATCCCCAGGACCAGAGTTCCCCACGCAAGTAAAGAATCTTTTTTATTTAAAGATTCTTTATACTTTTAATGGTTCTTCATACTCCTGAATCTTTAAATACCCACTCAAAAGTGGTTCTTCAGTGTTGTCACTCCATGGAACCAGTGAGTGTAGGACACATACAGTAGTTACAACATCTTGCCTCAAGCTGGGTGCCTGAAAGAAAAGCTCATACTGGACTCTTGACCTTCAGATGTACAAGGACTGAGAGGACTGAGATGTTCAGCCCAAATAGGCCTGCTATTAGAAAGTTTTAGACTTATTGTTCTTATTTATTGTGTTTTTATACATTTTCTTTAAATTGTTTTTCTGTAGTAATTTATATAAATGTTTTCATCAGGTTTGCACATGTTTATGAAAACATATTTTATGTTAAATGGGACATGTCTATGTAGACCAGGGTTCGAAACGCTGGTGTCCAGCACAGTTTGGTGATTTCCATCCAAACACACTCATGTAACCTGGCAATTAACATGTTAGTTAAACAAACATCATCAGTCATCAAACTGTGCTGGACACTGGCCCTCCTGGCCAGAGTTGGGGAAACATGGTGTAGACTACTGAAAATGTTCTTTCACCTTTATCACCTTTATAAAAAATTAATGTGGATATTATTATAGTGTTATACATATTATATTTGTGTTTCATATATGACACACAATATGCCTGTGTGCACATAGATATATGTATATGTATATATATATATATATATATACCTCAGTATTTCACCTCATCTACCTCACTTCAATACTTGAATAATGTTATTTAATTTGCACTTTGTATTTTTATGTCTATTTTTCAATTTATTATATTTTCTTCTTGCTGCTGGTGTCTGAAAGCTACCAAACAAATTATGTTGTATCCTGATACAACAACAATAAAAATCTCTCATTTTATCTTATTGCCATACACTCTATTAGAGGCAATACACTTTGCAAATGTGTGGTTCCTATCACCACAACAGTGAACAATTTAGAGTAGATAAGTTTCTCTAGAACAGAGTTCCTCAAATCAAACCACTGTAATTGTCTTAGTTTACATCTCGAGACTATCAAGATATTTTGAAAAATCTAAGGAATTCCTCTTTTTTTTTAAGATTTTACCTAGAACTGTACATCTTGGAACCTTGATCTTTGAAGAGCTTAAGGAACATGTAAAGAAGTAATTTGCACTTTTGTTTGGCGAGACCATCAAAGGGTAAGATTCTTTTTGTTCTTGAGAGGGAGCAGGTGGGAGGTGGTTGTGGGGGGCAGAGTGTGCATTTCAGCACCACACTTGTATGGACAGTTACTGGCCTCTTGCTGTGCTCCTTCAGCTGTGGTGTTGTTGGATCTAAAGTTGCGTTTGAACGTGTGTTTTTACACTTCCACATGCAGCATTTCCCCAGCTCGATGTAGAACCAAGATAAAGCTTGCTTTTATTTTGTCTCCACTGCTTTTTTTTTGTGACGTCCTGCTTAATACAGAGTTGTAGAAGTTGAATCAATGTCATGGTCAGTGTGGTTTAAGCCAGAGCCTTGCACTCAAGCTTTTTTCACAGGGTGTTTTCTTGCTGTGCATTCTAAAACTGTGTTGCCCATCCACTGTTCCTTGCATGCATTTACACAGCATTAACACTTTACTGCAGCTGACCTTGAATTATGCTGAATTTATTCTGTAGTTGCAAATTTGATTATAGCATTACAAACCCACAATCAGAGATTTTCAAGAACAAGCTGCAATCAGGGATGTCAGGATTTTTTTAAACACTGAATGAAGTGGGTTGCCATTATAAATTTCACAGCTCCAGCAGTCAGTTAGGTTTGACGTATAATTTTGAGATATTTTGTATGGAGATGTGCAAAGTTTGAACTGCCTACAACTTAATGCAAACCCCAACTATTCCACTTGACAAGCAGAAGAGTTGTTCAAATGAATTCATGAAAACAAGGCATCAACAAAGTGATGAAAACAAAAAGAGCTTTCAAATCCCCGATTTGATTACTGCGGCTGTTTGCACTTGTGCTGGAAATTGGTTCTGGGGTCTTTGATGAATTTATGAACATGTGTTTCATTTATTTGGGCTGTTTGGCTTCTGCAGGCGAGGATGTAAAACCACAGCATTATTTCTAAAACACAAGACATTGCCTGACTTCTCATCTCCTATAGGCCATACTTCATCTCATACTGTACAGTTACAACAAAGCAAGCATTAACCAATGTATTGAATGAAAAAGATTAGCTTTGATGGATCATATTTTCATTCGATCTATGCTGTCATCGGCGATGCAGCATAAGCAGCACTGCTAAATTAACATCTACAGAGCTAAACTAGTCTCTGGTGTACACCATGTAATTCGAGCAGTCTCCAGCGTGTGCTGTAGGTGATAATTTAACACTAGTGGTTTTGCTGTGTGTGTAGTGTGTTTAATATGAATGTTGACAGCTTGAGTAATAGGTGACAAGTCACACATATTTGTACTGCTTGCTTGGCAAACTGCCCCAGCATGGATCAGAACTGCCCCAGCGTTGCTCAGAACTGCCCCAGCATGGCTCAGAACTGCAGTATTGAGAAATGTCTAAACTATTATGCATAATCTTCCCCTTCACCATAATTACAAATATCTATACTTTTGTTTTAATGTAAAAATTATATATTACATAATGTTTACATTTCATATTGCTCAGTTTGTAAGATCGTGCGTATATATCACATATGTTCCTACATTATATGTTCCATGTTTTCAGTTTATGTTTTTGTTTGTTAGTTTTTATTGGACCCGGGCCATAGATTTGCCCACTCAGCATACATCCTGCTTCCTGTGCCATTCTTTTATTACAAATACCATTTAAGAGTGACGTGAAGAGTCACACTGAGTGACACTTTTTCCGTATATTTTAGTTCACCAGTTTAAAGTACTTAAAGTTCTTAAAGTACTAAAGTACTATATTAAAAATAAGATTTCTTGTGTGATGTCACACAGAAGAACCATTTTTGGATCCCTAAAACATGTTTCGATGGATGGTTGTTAATTCAAAGAGCTCAAAGAACAACCTTAGCTTTAGCTTTAGCCTTAGCCTACCTTAGTTTCCTTATGTGAAGGTTCTTTTTTTACCTTGAAAAAAAATTCTTCACACTCACAAATCACATTCACAAATATTTTTTTTCCTTTGGCAAAGCTCTTACCCTTTGTTGCACCTTTGTGTACACTCTAAACATGGCTTAGAGGTACTGCTGTAAAACCTTTATATTATGCGATGGTTCTTAAAACATAAAAAGAAATTCTTAACATCCAAACATCATATTGTCAAAAGGGTCTTCTTAAAAGAACTAGCCATTCACCAAATGTGGTTCTTCATAGCACAGGCAATATTAAGATTGTAAAATCACTTTCACTGTTGTTGCTGGGAATAAACTCCAGGCATGGTTTGCTGGATGCTACATTGTGGAGTTTTTTTCTGTAAATAGTAAAACTACACTGCTAAAGCATTCTTCTTTCTAAAATTTATAGAGTTCGTCTTCGTTGGCTGCGCTTTTTCACTGGCTGCATCCAAACACTACCCCTGTAAATAGGATTTCTATATTGTGTCCCAGTTCTTCACCTCGACCTGAATCTTCTCCACAGATCATGGCTACATGTTCTCAGCATGTAGCCATGCATTGAGACCACTTGCTGGGAAGCTTGCCAAGATGTTTTCCTTCTTCCAATATTCAAAGGAAAAGAGTTAACTCAACCTATGCATGTAGTTCCATGGGATTATATATATATATATATATATATATATATATATAGGAGGTTGTATTACAAGCCAAAGAGGCTGCTAGATGGAGTAAGGAATGTTCTTCTCTCCTGCTGGGAAAGAAAAGCGCCTTCATGCTAGCCCATTTCACAGCAGAATGAGGTATTTTACATAATTCGTGATGTATCTGCATAGCGTAGCTACTTTGTTCAGCAGCTGACAATGTTTGTAAACTCCAGGGAGCAGGCATGGGGATAGAGTTTAAATGACGAAATTCGAGAGCTTATAGGTAATGCTGTTTCTCCAGCATCTCAGGCCTGGGCCCCACGAAGCTCTGATGCAAGAGGCCTGAAGCGAGAGTGCTCCGATGGTGATAAACAAACAAGCGTTTTCTCCTTTTTCAGGCAAGGGGGGTGGAAGGAAGTGCAGGGGGGATGGGAGCTGTGAAGATAAGTCTCAGGGGTGCTGGAAGAGGAGCTGATTTCAGCTGCGCTCAGATGGGCGTCTGAAGTTGCATGCCGAGCGTTAGATGTTTGAGGAGGGCTGACGCAAGAGCAAGTGAAGCGCAACGTGAAGGAGGATGGGGCACATGGAAAGTTCCATCTGACGATGCGGGGGAGGGCACTTGGGTAGAGTGGGGTAGGGTTGGAAGTGGAGGTTAAAAGTTGTGCTCCAACATCACCGTGCTGCTGACACACTTTCTATTGGACCACGTTGAAATGCTCTAACAACAAAAGTTGTTCTTAGCTTATTCACATGGCTCTAGGAAAAACAAAACATTTCCAATTTTAGCTCTATCTATGTGAATTAACTGAAAGTGAAAATGTTATCATTGTGAACACACCCCATCACACAAAGTGCACTGCAATGAACTGTGACCTCTGCCTTTAACCCATTCACACATGAAGCAGCGGTCAGCTATCAGCAGCACTCACTGAGCAGTGTAGCAGGATAAAGCTCAAGGGTTCCTCAGTTGTACCTGAGTCAGGACTTGAACATGCAACCCTGCAATGACATGGTCCCTAACCGCAAGGCTACCCCTGCCCAAGCAGGGCAACCACTACCTGTTTGGAGTTGGGATTGAGCAAAAATGAGGACTTGTTTTGTCATTTTTACAGTTAATATATGAAATGGTTATGAATAAGCTGACTGATGTATGAGATAAACTGTTTCTAGTAGTTTTTTTTGTTTTGGCCTAAAACATATTTTTAAAATGCATGGTGGATATTGTATGTACATGCAGGGTGTTGCAGTTTTCAGAGATGTTTTTCTTTTATTTATATACTACTTTAACATCCAACTCCTAAAGTTACTGTGTCAAAACTGTTAAGTGTACAGTTCTTAGTTCCTAAGAAGAAAAAAATTCATATGAAATCACTCTGAATGACTGTTTGCCTGGCAACCCCTGAATTATGTAGAACTTGTGGAAAATGTGGAATTCCTCTATAACACCATAGCACAGTTTGCGGTATGGGATGAAGTAGGCAAGCAGCTTACACCATGTTTACCTGGTGCATTTAAGCGTCTATTACTTGCTAGCAAAATTAGCTTTGTGCAAAATAAAGATGTAAACTTCAAACATGCAACACGTCTTGCTTAATCAGCTACATTTGGGGCAACTTGAGAATTCTGCACATTTGATGTTTCACTAAACTATCGCTTCAAGGGACCGTCCGAACTGCATTCTGTCCTTTGTCTTTTGCAAGTTTCTGACACATTAATCTTAGAAGAGAACGCTGAAGACAAAGCTGGAGCTCTCCTGTGATAATTTGGGTCTCCACTTCAATCAGCCTCTTCAGTAATCGCATCAGAGTCTACCTCCATCTAAGGCTCTTGCTTTTCTCTCCCCCTCGCACAAAGACAACAGGCCTTTTGTCAACCCGAGAGACCAAAATTTTTCTATTGTTCACAAGAAGAGTAAAAAAAAAATCTTGAGGGGAATTGAGATCAAATAATGAATGTCAGTTTAATCAGGCTTTCTCAGGCCTATGACTTATTAAACTTCGATCATAAAGTTTCATATTCTCTTATGTGCGTCACAGTAATTGTTTCAGGTCATGGAATTGCATTCAATAAAAAAAAAAAAAAATGAATCATATAATACCAGTGGGCTACTCAGTGGTAGCGGATAGAGATTGACTACATAGTCTGATCTCACAGAAGCGAAGCTGTAAAATACTCATTTAACACTATTAACGTCCCTCAGCACACCAGAATGTGGTGCCAGTAACACGGCGTAATTTATGACACCTCCCCCGCTTCTTATTTTTATGTGGGGTAATAATTGGACATATAGATATTTAGCATGTTCCATACTGTATGAGTCAAGTAAGTAAAATTAGGGCATGAATGATTCATACAGGCCATTAAATTTTAATGGGGAACACAGACAGGGTAAGAAAGCATTTATTATATATTTAAGATCGGGACGGGGCAGAAGCCTAGGAGGAGAAACAGAAGGATGTTGGCAAGCGAGAGAGAGAGAGAGAGGGAGAGAGAGAGAGAGAGAGAGAGAGAGGGTGAAGGAATGGATGAGATGGAGTGATAAGTAGCGGTTGTGACAAACAGGGGAATGGGGATAGGATCCTTTCCTGACGCTTCGTGATGTGACACTTTGCTGACACGTGGGCGGCGGAACCCCTGCAGTTTGTCTGCACACACACTCTGCGCTCAGACACATGTATTCACACATTGGAACGTGTTACATCTGCAAGTTGCGTACACACAACCGGAGAAAAGGGGAAAAAAAACAGCACATATACATATTCACCTCATAGCATTTCGAGGCTAATGCTAGAGGTAGCACAAAAAAAGCTTTGCGGTTTCAAGCAAGATGTAGGCTCGGCTTCAGCGTTCAAAGGGTCAGTTCCAAGGTGATTTATTAATGCAATTGCATTATTTGTTTCGGGCCCTTGAATCAAGTTTTAAGCACAAAAACATTAATATTGATTAAACACTGTCATAAAGAAATAGCATTGCAAGCAGGCCACTGGGTCTGTCCATACAGTAAGTAATGACCACAACAAAAACAGAAAAGTTGCTCTATATGATTCAAAATGCACAAGATTGCTTTGCGGACAATACGCCATATTTTTAAATGGTGCTATCAAAAATTGTGTGTAACAAATCATGATGCTTTACATACTGATTTTTCGAAGTGAAGACAAAGTGTCATTGTGAACTCAAGCACCACAATGAAATGTGACCTCTGCATTTAACCTATCACACGTGCACACGTGGAGCAGTGGGAAACTATCAACAGCGCCCGGGGAGCAGTGTAGCTGGACCGTACCTTGCTCAATTTACATAAATAATGTCACTGAAGTATTAAATACATTCTGATACAGTTTGTTTTGTTCATTCCTGTTGCATTAAGAAAATACATTGTTTTTCATATGGAGGGAATTTTTCTTTAGGGTCAGATAATGTAGGTAAATTACTTATGTGCAGTCCAAGCAAACACACAAAGTTGTTTAACACACAAATATAGTTGCCATCAGTTTCACTCCTGACTTGGACCATAAACCATAATTAAGAGTCAAAATATTTCTCTGTTACAGCCTATTTTGATATTTTCACATGAGACACAGTTCAGCACCTTTAAAGCACATGTTACTGGCTAAAAAAAACAGACAAATGTACAAATGCTGAAGGGTCAAAATGACCCTATTTCTGCCACTGACCAATCGTCCAGACACCCACACGCAAACACAGAAAGCTTTTTCTGTCCCTATCCAATGAACATTCACATGCATCAAACACACACGTCGTATTTCACAAATACACACTTACCTTCGGTCTACCTTAATCACACATACATTCATCAAACACACACACACACACACACACACACACACACACACGTACCTCGCCAACCTGATAGATCTGAGCAGGGAGACAGGAGATAAAAGGCGACAGAAGGATCAATTTAAATGATCTATGAAAGATATTAGTAATGACATTTATGAATACTTTATGGAACATAGAGAATGTCATCATAAATTTTTATATAGGGAAATGAGGCAGGAATATAAAACAAACAGCATTAAAGTTTGAACGAGGCCCCCACGTTAAACCACATGAGAGCACATGAAGTGCAGCAGGGGGAGAGACAAAAAGCAAGAGGGACGTGAGGAGAGTACTTTGTCAGCTAACGGCTATTCTCCAGCTGTGAGACTGACGGGGTTGAAACATGTCCAGCCATGACATGAAGGCTCTTAGGAAAGACTCGACCATCGGTAGAGGTTAGTTATTCTACCTTTGGCATCATTATTAACCTAAAAAAGCACAACATTTTTGTCATATTGTTCACCTTTTATTAGCTATGGATAAATAATTCATAAGCCTAATAAGCAGCCATTCAATCTGTGTGAAAAAAGGTACAAACCTTTCCTTTTTCTGACAATAAGCAATATAAGCAATTGCTTAGGGACCAAGACCCTGAGAACATGTAGCTTTATTTATTAGATTTTTTAATATAATATTTATATATATAAGTCATGTATCACTATTTTTTGTATTTTTTATTTTTACATAATTAAAGCATTATTTTAATTATGTGAAACTTTCATAAACTTTCATGTACAAATTCAATCTGCCTTTAGCATTTTTTAACAAAGTAAAATATTTTCCAAGCCTTTCTATGATTAAAACTGATGTTTGCCTATAGAATGTTCAAACTGGCACCTTATGTTCTACACTTATAGCTTAGTCTTAGTGTACACATACATATACATACACATTCTCTAATGTAAAAATGACAAAACAAGAACAAAGAATGTCGTGTGCTCTTATGTGTTTCAGTCTGGGTCATTAATACATGTTGTCAGTTGATTATTTCGCATCTTGAATTAAAGTAATCATTGCAACATTCAGGCAACAATAAGCACCATTAGTCCATGCAATTACACCTGCCATTAAAATCTGCACAAGTCGGCTGCTTTGCTGACGTGTGATTGGATGTCTTTTCATGTCTGTATGCAAATGAGGCCTCCCCTGGCCCAAGCCAAGGACATATCAATGTGATGACGTCCAGCAAATATGCTGAATTTACTGAAAAACACTATGTTCAGATTGAGAAGCACTGTTACATTGGTTAGTTGTATTAAACTGCAGAATTGTGTCATTGAAGACATATTTTTATGATTTTTGATCAGAAGTAAACTCTAAATATGGTCCTCACTGTAGTTTCTCACACCATCAGCTCCAGGGAACACTGATTCTAGTTTAGCAGTAATCGTAAATATAAAAGACTGACCACAGTTACTTCCATAAGGTGAACAGGAGAACCCACTCATACCGTGTAGTGCTTTATTTTGACACAGCACTTTTCCCATATGGTGAGGAACAAGCAATATGCACCTTGCATTTCATGTATATCAAGCAGTCTCTCCTGTCAGAAGGGTCCTTCATTGAAAGCTATTCTCTCTAGGGAAAGCTCAACTTAGAAAGTTCTCTGTCTTAGAAAGCCAGCGCTGCTGTTTTTTTTTTTTTTTAAATCTCCCTCTCATTCATTTACATAATAGTGAGGTATCCCTGTTCTCCAAAGACCCGGTGTCATGACAGGTGAGGGGCTATAAAAAGCCAACACAGCCTGCCCAGATGGCTGTGCAGAAAGAGGAATAAAAAAGAGAGATGTGCACTTCCAGGGCCACAGGCGACCTGC
Source organism: Arnoldichthys spilopterus (assembly GCA_037974385.1). NCBI lineage: Eukaryota > Metazoa > Chordata > Actinopteri > Characiformes > Lepidarchidae > Arnoldichthys > Arnoldichthys spilopterus. The sequence goes on from JBBPDA010000039.1 coordinate 11,493,754, forward strand.
CCCATGCTAATCTTTAGCACAGACTGGGGAGCTAGGCTGAGTGGTGTTCAAGCACATTCGCTTCAAGCTGTCACTTCTGTTAAGTTTGCTTGACATGCAAGTATAGCATAAATTATATTTTAACTAAATGTAATGAATATATACGTGAATATATAAACACACACACACACACACATCTTTTACAGAATTTTAGTACTGGAATTCGTTAAAGATTTAATATTTTTAAACCGTGCATGCTTATTTGACTCAGAAAGAAAGGGGCATGCCCATCAGCTGTGTTGCTTTCAGTGCAGTACATTATATTTCCAAAAAAAAGCTAACTGTAAAGACATGTTGTACAATTTCAATTAGTCCAGGCATCATGAAATGTTTACACATTGTAATTGTCAGCTGGCATATTTTAATGATGTCCAAAATTGATTATAACCACATGTAAAAAATATTTTATTTATATTATTATTATTATTATTATTATTATTATATTAAATATTAGATTTATATTAAAAAAATGATTATTTTGTATAATTATATGTATTGAAATGTAACCCGTTTTTGCTTTTTTAAAACTAAGTGTAATAATAATTTTAATGAAAACTGTGTATTATTTAGCTGACTACTGATCTGATTTACTTAACTTTTAATTTATTTGTATTTAGTTTTTAATTTTTAAAAATAGATATAAAACATCTAAAAGTGTGGAAATCAAATAATGCTTTTAATTTTCATAAAAATGTAGTTTGTGCAAAAGTTAGGGCATTTTTTTCAATATGTTAATCTTGGCAAATAAACAGAAACAATGTTATAATGTCAGTAGAACTTCTAGGTGCCATTAGACAACAGGAATTTTTATATTATTTACCTATAACTGTTGTTCCCCATTTTTGTCTCTTAAATAGTGGATGGCTATAGCTTTAGAATGACGTTTTGAGGGAGTTTTTAGCTTCTGAAAAGCTACCTGTGTAAACAACAGTGCTTCCCACTGAAAACTGGGTGGGGAAACATGGACAAATGCACTGAAGTAAAGTTCAGGCTTTATTGAGCCAATATGTGACAGTTAATTTAGCCAGCCAATCAATGACCTAGATTTTGGCACACACTTATTGGAACACTGACTCTAAACAGAAAGACTACTCAGGTATTAAATTTGATGAATAAATAACAGAATTATTTTTCTGGAAATGGCTTCTATACTTGAAGTAATGAAGTATGTACCATTAAAGCCCCAAATTCCCATACCCCACCTTCACTGTGAAAGCCCCAGCTTCATGCTGTTGAAGAGATCTATTTTAAAAACAGAATAGTGTTCTGATAGTTCTAATTACCTACAGAACTTTTTAATTGTTACTTGGGTTAAGGTAGGGTTAGGCTTAGAAAATTGAAATACCAAAGAAAATTGCCAAAAAATTAAATTAATCATTCAGATTTTTATCAGCGAGAGGAGCAAAAGGTCAGCAACTGTCTGGGAGGACATCATTGCAAAAGACATGGGTGACCTGCAGGTGTGAGAAGGTACTCTTGACAAAGGGGCTTATTTTGGGATTTTAGAGAGACATATGCTGCCATCAAGGCAACATCTTTTCCAAGCAAGTCCATAATTTCTTCAGCAAGATAATGCCAGGCCTCATTCTCTATGTGCTACAACAATATGCTTCAAAGACACAGATTGTGTGTAATTGATTAGCCTGACAATCCGTCCACATCGGTCTCCTACTTAAAATGTGTCTATATATAAATATATAGTGGCGAAGGCTTGTTCACCATTGTGCTATGTCCTTTTTTAATTTTTCTAATTGTTGCTGTTTTTTAATGGTTCGCCCTTGTATATATATAGTGGCGAAGGCTTGTTCACCATATATATATATATATATATATATATATATATATATATATTAAATGTGTTGAAGGCATCAAATTGTTTATTATTTGTTTATATTTAGAAAAAATTATTCAGTAAAAATTGGGAATCTTTTAATATATAAATGGTACTTGTTATTGCATATGGGTGTTGAGAAAGTACACAATTTCAAAACAACACAAAATCCACAATCAAATCCTGAAAACTGATTCATTCAAGCACTTGAGATGAAAAAAAAAACATTCTGGAGCCCACCAGTGACACCACTGTGGCTTTAGAAAGGTTGTAAAAGCCTTTGCTAATGACTCAACAGACGTCAAGCTTGACCATGGCTTCCGCTCCTAGCCACCCATTAAAGTACATGCACTGTAACAACGGGTTGAACAAACTGATCAAAACAACTGTCATTGTACAATGTGTCCATATTTAGCCATGGCGATAATGCTGAAGACTGTGCATTCAAGTAGCACCTGTTTGGGGACAAAATGCACGTCCAAAGTGGGAATAATTATAAGCATTTGGCTAACAAGAGGGAGCGAGCGCTAGTTAATTGCAGTGGCTCGCACAAGCCAGCGGCTAGAACCCCAAGTTTCTAGCCCCGCCCCCTCCGGAGCCCAAGCATGCGCTGCCACTGCATTCAGAGAGGCACAAGACACCCACCATAATTAAACCCCCTGTTGCCAAGGCAACACGTGGCCAAAGTGAGTGTGCATGTGTAGTGGCTCATATCGCTTTTTATTAGATATGGCTTTAAAGAACACAAACATTTCTTTTATAATAAGCGGATCTTAATGATTCTGATTTGCCGGTGCTGTGGCTTGGGGGCCCCTGCAACAAGCCCTGATATCAAAGAGCCATTAAAGAGCGAGCGCCTCCCCGCACTTATCCGCTGTTTGGCTGTCGTCGTCGCCCCCATTACAAATGATGTTATTTAGCAAATGTCTAAACCGACACCCCGCGGGATGCGGGGCTTGATGGGAGAGAATGTATAATATTACATAAAGCATTAGCGCGGTGTAGAGGCGCGATGATTGGTGTTAAGGTTTTCATTACATGAAGTGAGTAATTGCTTGTCACTCGGAGCTGGCATGTCCCACAATCATCTTCACTCGGGCACTATCAATCAGGCGTTAAACTGCTGACGAGTCGCTGGGCTTCACTCTTTTAAAAGGGAGGCTCTTTGCTTTCTGTTTCTAAGAGCCAGCTTGCCTCGCCTTGAAAGCGGCGACACAAGCGCAAGTGCAAGGCCCTCAAAAGGCCTCCGAGTCTGACGTTCTTTCAGAAGCCAAGTCAGCTGAGCTGTTGACTTTTCCTTGATGAGAAGCCTGGCACAAGCTAAAATTAAGGGTGTAACTTTCCAGAACATGTTTAATTCATCTTGTATTTTAATGTCACTATTGGATCAGTTTATAATTTTCTAGACAATAGATGACAATAATATTGTTCTCTCATCCCTAGTGATTTTATCCAAAGCGACTTCCAGGACAGAGGAAACAATCAAGCGTTCGCATTGCATAGATCAACAACGCATTGCTGGTGGTTGTAAAATAAATAACAGACGCAATTTCTTTAGTCCATACATACGCCAAGTGCTTATACAACTACAGAGGGCAACTACTGCAAAAAATAAACATGCCAAGATCCTAAACTACTGTAATAAATAAACATGCCAAGATCCTAAACTACTGTAATAAATAAACACGCCAAGATCCTAAACTACCACGGAGAGGAACTTCATACATACATACGCCAAGTTCTTATACTACTAAAGAGAGCAACT
>JBBPDA010000039.1:11506713-11516956 GCA_037974385.1 Arnoldichthys spilopterus
GTGTACTGTGTGAACTGTATATGGTTGAAATGACAATAAAAGCCTACTTGACTTGACTTGACTTGACTTGACTTGATATATGTGTATAATGAGTATTTAAATGGCTTCAAACAAACGTTAGAAAATGACATTAGCTAATTTGATTGTTGTGTTTTTTAAATTTAATTCTAATATTGCACCTTCAGGTTAGTGAATTAAAATGCATTCCTACACCTCTATAAAGACAAAACACCATTGGAGGAGAAAATGCCACCTGGGCAAAACATTACACAAACTTGAATGGGAGTGAATGAGAAACTGGGGCACTGTGTCTTTAAATAGCATAAACAAAAATGTCAGCATCAGTCTATTTCAGTAGCTTTTATTTCAGTAGCTTTTGCCCAAACAAAGGGCCAAAATATAGAGAATCTAAATGAGATTTTTCCTTTTCTATCCCAAAATCAATGTAAGCTAGAGCAAGCTACCATAACTAGATGGCTAGCTAATGTATCTGGCAAAGTGAAAACGATCATATACACATTCTTAACAACACTTTTTGAACTGACACTAAGGCTCTGCTGCACACATGGAAATGAACAGTATGGGGGTCACATAGAGAGCCCCCCTGCCCGTTAATAGCTTTAAGACAACTATGTGTATACAACTTTCTGGCTCAGTTTTGGAGCATCCTGGAATCCAACAAATTCTTGATTCATGGTTTGTTATCTTCATTTCAAAATATTCAACTCAAAATATCAAGGCAGCCTAATGAAAACCTTAGTTAACACCATTTTATACAGTGGCAATTTTCTGCTTCTAGGTCCCAAGAACAAGTCATGCTAAGGTGAACCATTTTACCCCAACTGTCAAGCCAGAATGAAGACAGGTATCATTACAGAAGGAAAAGACTTTGTTTACAGGGCTGTTGATATACATTCTGTGCATGTGTGACCAAAACAAAGGCCAGGGGCTGGAGGCAGGTAGATAGCATGAATACAAAGTGCATTTTCCCTTTAAGGGGAATTTATGATGGTAGCTCATGAATTTCTTTGTCTGCACAACAAACAGAAATGCTAATGCAAACACCATCTAGAATGTAACACACATATTTAGGTTACAGAAAGTCATCTCTGTGTGTGTGTGTGTGTATGTATATATATTCTCAATACAACGTAATTTCAATAAATCATTTTCTGAAACAAAATTTTGAAAAACTGAAAATGCACATTTAGTTAAATCCTCAACATGCAGAAAAGCTTAAGAAAAAAGGGATTAGTCCAAACTTCCAAAGCATACCATCCAGTCCTGAGCTCCTATTGTCCATAAAGAAACCAAGCTGTAAAATGTCAAATTTTTTCATTGTTTCTGTTGCATCGTGACCACATACGCATTTACACTGCATACATTTTGAAAAGGGCCAAATTGTCCTCGCTCTCTGCAATATGCAAACAAGTTTTAGAATAAACCATTCACTTCCATGTCCATATATGGAAAATAAGCCGATGTGTAGTCATTATTTTTGTAAAGTCACAAAAATCAACATGTTTACATTGTATGTATTACAGCATATTATTGAATGAGGCACATTTTAGGCAAATTATTCAGAAAAACTAGAGGTCATTTGCATATATGAGTCTTGACGCGAACAGCGAAAGGGATAAAGAAAGGGAGGGAAACAATAACGTAAATAACGAGATGTTGTTCTTTAGATACACAAATTTACCTGCAAGCCAGTTCATTAAGTATACCTACCTTGCATCTACACTCATTGTTCATTATATCAGCTCTGCTAACCAAGGTGGTAGATTCTGTAGGTTGCACTTATTGTATTATAGTATAGTCCATCTAAATCTCTGTGCCATTTATTAGCAACCTTCACTCTCCTTATCAATGGCCACAAGAGAGCAGGTATTACTTGGGTTGTGGATCAGCACATGACACACGGTAGTGCTGCTTAAGTTAAAAAAAACACTGTGTCCACTTACTGTCCACTCTGTCAGACAAAGCTAACCTGTCGGCCTTACAGATGTAAAGTTATTGATCAAAGCCCAATTCATGTTGCACAGTTTGTGTTAGCGACCCTCTAATTTTCATCAGCTATAAGTTTCTGATTCACTGGTGGTCCTGGATAAATGGGGTAAAGTGGACTAATAAATGATGCAGAGAAGCACATGGACTACAGTGTGTAAACTACAGAATGTACATCTACAAGGTAGATGTGTTTAATAAAGCAGCATGTAAATATATATAATAAACATATAATAAGAGGAATGAAATGCAATACAAAACATATCCTTAGTGATGTAACTGAACTGTACACTGTATTGCAGGGTCACTGCAGTACAGTACATTGCAATGCATGAAACCAGTCAAAGAATACTGGGCATTACAACATGAGTGGATTAACACCGGGTTAATCTGGAGTCTCACCATTTGTTAGGATGAGAAAAATGTCTTCGGTCTAACAGAAGTGGCGCATTACTAGTAGTAAATGGTAAAAAGTGTGTTGTTTGTATAGCACGTATGCTAACTAACCAGCTGAAGTTGGAGTAAGTTTTAAATGAGTGCTGACGATTGCTCACCCACTCTCTGCCCATCAGACTGACGTCTGTAATGTAAGGCTTACTATTTAAAGCCACTGCAAACTGTAGGGGAATGATATTGCTATTATTAATGCACATGTCTAATGCAAAAATGACATTATGACAATTTAGTTGTTGTCTGAATGTTTGTTGGTTCTAACTTAATCTGTTTTTCCCTTTTGTTCTTAGGCTGAAGTTTGGTCAGTTTTCAGCATTGAATATCAGTGAAGGGCAAGTTGGGTAGCGAGACAGCAACTTGCGTGTGACTCATGTCCCTGTCTCTGGTTCACAGTATATGTAAAGGTTAAAGAAGCACCGCAGTGGCAGTAGTAGCATAGTGGTTAAGGAGCGTTGAAGGGTTGCCTGACCAAGGTAACACTGAGGTACCTTTGAGCAAAGTACGGTCCTGCTACACTGCTCCCCAGGTGCTGTTGATAGCTGCCCTCTGCTCCATGTGTGGATGGGTAAACGTAGAGGTCACATTTCATTTTGTGCACTTCGTGCGATGGGGTGTGTTCACAATGACATATTTTCTCCTTCACGTCAATACTTCAGTTTTTGTTGTTATCTGCTTTTTGTTCAAGACGAAAAAATCAGCAAAATAAAAAAAAACGTTTTTTCATATCTGTTTTCTGATCAAACAGAAAAAACGCTGATATCTAAATAATCATCTGTCACTCTTACATTTAGAAGGTGCAAAGCCACGTTCTGCACACAAAGACAAATTTTTGCTTATTGTACAAATTTTATGCTCACTTTGAATTCTAAAGGCTCCAGCCTTAGATCGACGTAGCTTGAACCTGCTTCAGCTCCACATCTTACGCTCTAGCTCTCACTGCCGCGCTCTCTCTCTCTCTCTCTCAGCGATTTTTTTTTTTTTGCACTCTTTTTGATGTAAATTTCTCCTTTCATTTCTACAGTCCCTCTTCAGCAGCACTAAGGCCACGTCTTTCTTTCTTTTTCTTCTGAAAGCCGGAGCTTCGCTGCAGCTACATTTCAAGCCTTTCCCCTTCTTCTGACCTACACTAACTCCAATATACTGTATCTCCATATATCTCCATCAGATAAAGCCATGCCTAGTTGGAGCTGAAGAGAAAGGAGAGATATTTCCAGTATGTGGGGCTCGGCGTGGGGGGCGGGGGAAGTGTGCAGATGTAAAAAATAATGATGTGCCTTGTTTGTTTTCTCCCAGGTCCAAATGAAGTAGAACACAGATAACAGGGCGCGGGTGATGGCTGGCACAGCGAGCCGCGTGCCGAGTGAATGTGAATGCGTTTATTTGTATGTGAAGGCTGATTACGAGGGGTATTTTTGAATCATCCATTCCCCAGCCCCGCTCAGGCGGAGAGAGATAGAGTGAGAGTGAGAGAGTGCGAGAGAGGGAGAGAGAGAGATTTCCATAGACTAAGAATTGCGTGCCTTTATGCATGGCAACATATGAAGCCATCATATGCTCTACCTCAAAGTATTTAGTGCCTGTGCCTCTGGGGACATCACACTATTTGTTAGGAAAATTACTAGGCTAGATAGGCTATGGGCAATCAGGGTGACATGGCAACAATTATTCAGGCAGAAATAAATTACATCACTATTTTGCAAAGCCAGTGAGGGTTAAAATAACCCCTAAAGGCTCTTAACTACAGATGAAAAACACTAAAAGTAAGTTGCTGTGTAAAAACATCTTATCTGCAGCTTATCTGTACATTCCACCGTTTGGTCAACTCATTTTTCCAAGAACTGTGTTTCCTTTCTGCTGGAAAGAAATAATTAAGTCTACATTCCTAAAATGGAAGATGCTAAAAAGGGTTCTTAAGGGTGACACCATAGAACAGAGATGTAAAACTGGGCTCCTGATGGGTCACAGCTTTACAGGGTTTAATGTTCTTCCTCTACTAATCTGGGAATCAATTCACACAGACATTGCTCATAACCTGGTGGAGAAGACAGCTAACAGTCTGACAAATGAGTAGGCGTGTAAATCCCAAGTCTCAACACAATTCAATCTGATCCAATTATTTTAGCCAACAATCCAATATTTTTTTCCATACCTTAAAATATGCGGTGATTCAATTTCTTCCAATGTGATTCGGTTTAATACAATTTGGTTTGGTCCTGGGGTCTGCAACTAGTATAAAATATGATGTAATTTCACACAATCTGCTATATTTCCATGAGCTCACGCGTGCAAACCAATTATAATGTGAACATTTTATTATTAAAGGTCAAATGCAGCAGTGTAGTCATAATCAAATGCAGCTTCTCAGTACAAAACACTGCTCACAGTTAAATGACGTAAAGGTAACTGTGAGCAGTGTTTTGTACTGAGAAGCTGCATTTGATTATGACTACAATGCTTCATTTTTTAACTGTGCACTATTTAGGTCAATGCATCAATACAGATCAATACACCCCTACAAATGAGCCATAAAACTACTTTTGGTTCCCTGAAAAGTTTTGTAGGTGAGACATGACTGCTATGTCCTTTCTTGACCACATAAAGGCTCTGTGAATGTTCCCAAAACTGTATATCCAAGTCAAGGACCATTAAGAAACCTTTATTTTTTTTGAAGTGTATAAAACCTTAGAAAAACGCTGAGATTGTGAACCCCCACAGTGCTGCAAGATATTGATTAGTAATGCTACATGTAGCAACTGCAGTCCACTAGAGCTGTCAAATGGAATCACAAATCAAATTCAAATTTTATTTTTTAAATACTTGAATACATTATGAATTTGATAAATCTGACAGTCTAATTATTGATTAACACGGTTAATTCATTAACACTATTCCTGAATCAGCTTCGTTCTCTGTGACCTAAGAGAGAGGTGCCATGTCAAACTCTGTCAAAACATTTTACATCAGCATTTCTGGCACATTCCACTTGGGCACAGCACACATCCAAATCCTACAACAATCTGGTCACAAGACTGATAATGCACCCAGAACTCTATAAAACCTGCATGTATAATTTAGTTAAAAGGGAGGCGGGGTTATGACAAGCTGGTTATGTCTTAAATCATTCAGTCTATTTCTCTCTGCTTATCATTTGCTGGTAACAGTTGTCTTGTACTTTAGGGCTCAATCTAAAACATTTCTCTCTCTTTTTTTTAACAAAAAAATTTTTAAAAAGCATTTCTAGTGTCTGTGTTCAATTGCTGGCTTGCCCTTTGTGAAGAGCAAATATTTTAAATGTATAATTAAGACATTGCCACATTTTAAATCCTAATTGACTTATAAAGAAAATACGTACACAATTGCATTTAATACTGATAAATTATCAATCATGCCCAAACGCATGTGTGGATCATCCCAACTCATGAGATGGTTGTCACTAGAGGGATATAGGCCTATTCTGGAATATCGATGAAAAAGATGTATCCAATTCCTCACACCAGTGATATCCCACTGTCATTACAAGCTAAAGAGTGCGGCAGTGCTGAAAGAAATAGTCTGTATGTGATGCATGTGGCTGCAGTAGCTGTGTAGCAGCTTAACCACACAGCTGAACTAACAGCTTACTTCATTAACTTAAGAGTGTCCACACTTTGAGTGCTGGCTTGTGAGAAATGGTTTGGCATTTGAAGCAGAACATTTGGTTAACGTATCTCTCACGAGAACGTTTTTTTGCTCATTTTAACTGTGACACTCAATGACTATAACTTTCAGCATATATTAGTAAATATGCCACCTTGTCCAGAATGGCTCTGGAATTCAACACAATAGAGGTGGAAATTTCTACAGAGGTCACAATACTAGTATGACATTTCAGCCACAAATTATATTATTACTATTCTCCATTTTGAAAGCTGACAGCAAGTTATATATAGGAGCCAGCTGCGGCCATCTTGACATCTCATACTTCTTTGCCATAAATGATGATGCAAAAGATGCGGTGATGCAAAAGAAGAACGAGGTCTTGCGCCATCTTGTGGACTTCAGAAGATATACAAATACACTTTTACATGATAAAAGTACACCAAGTCAATCTTAAAAATGCTAAATTATACTAAAAAAATAAACACTGATGCTTGGCCCACTGGATGAATATAATATTAATAAAAATACTTGCTACATTGTATCACTTCTTGTATCAATTCTACCACATCTATTTAAAACCCATTTAAACCCTAACAATTCTATTTAAAGCATTTGTCATGATGACCAGTGATAGCCTGTTCTTCTCTCCAGTGGGTAGTTATTATGTCCAATAATGGTATTAACTAACTAGACTGTAAAATAGAAAAGAGTTGCAGCAAATGTGGCTTTGAATGGGCATTTTATACATTGTAATGTGCATTTTTATTGGATTTGATAAATATTTGAATGTCAGTTTTAACTTTGACAGCCCTTCAGTACACTTTGCTATATTAAAATGCATCAGTAAATCAGTGTGTAATCCAAATTGCTTTGATCTATTTAGTTTTGTTGGAAATAATACCTCCATTCATTACATCAAACAAAACACCAACAAAAACACTCAACTGGAACTGTTACTGAATAAAGTTAGAAAAAAGCAATATAATAAAAACATTTGGACTGTCTGTAGGGCTCATTTGCATACTGCAGCCTTCTGCAATATTAGTACTGGAAAGGCCGATACTGCTATAGCAACTACCAAGCAATGTATTGTGTAGACCCTCCCGCACTCAAGACAAATTTCAATAGACATACTACCCTGACATCTTCACCAGCTACTTCAGCACACAATTGAAAAATGCAAGGCAGACCTGAACCAAACACAAACACATTTATTTGTAATGAGTCCACCACTGTCCACCTCCCGTCCATCATATTTCAACCATGGATGCATGCTGGGAAGGATTCCTTTCCTCCAGCCATCCAGTGCTCCACATGCCCACAAAAGAAAAAAAAAAAAAACATAGCGCAATGGAGGGAGGAGGCAAGAGCTGAGGGGAGGAGGTTGGGGAAAGGGTTCTATACAGCTGATGCAGTAATCACCCCGGATATATGCAATACATTTTTCAGCTGGAGAGAAGCTGCCATCTTCCCTGAGACCAGATGGCAACATTACAGCACTAAGGTTGACTGATTACAGTTTGCAGGCCCAGACTTTGTAGAGGAGGGGGCATATACTTACATCAAAATCCTGCCACCTCTCTTTCTCTAAAGCCCTCTCTCTTCTACACACTTCTTCTCCTCCACAAAGTGATGCTTCAGTGCAGGTTTTAAAGAAATACTCAGCCATATTTGTAGCATATGGTCATTTTCTATGAACTATAAATGCATATAGGAAAGAAAATGTTGACTGAGCCATCAGATGGCTTTTGAACTCCATCAGCAAATACTCATGGCAAACCCATATTTCTGTACAAGATATTTAATTCTTTAGTCAAAGGTCTTTATACATTAGGCTGCAAATCTGTATAATTAATTATCTCAGAGATGGGACTAGTTTTCCAGAGAGAATTTCTGATAAACAGTGTAGTGAAGTGGACTCTTCATGGGGTCTGATCATCATGGAGGCCAGCAAACCTTAGAGGAGCAGAAGTAATTAGCGCTTTTTTACCTTGGTTGGATGAAAATTTCTAAGGACAGTTTGGATAAGACACTTTTTCATCTTTGTCTCATCTTGCAGTAATACAATGCAATGATTGTAGCACCAAAGTTGCATTGTATAGTGATATATTTAATATTTAGTTCCAATTCTGCAAATGGAAAAATTCTACTGTGAGTTTTTACAATTTAACGCTAGGGGTGGGAACTGCCACAGAAGTGATGATACGATACTATCATAATATTTTAGCCACAATGCGATATTACCATTTTTTGACATGAAAAGATGGCAAGTTACATATATGAGCCATCTTCATGTCTCGTTATTCCTTTGCCAATTCGACTGTGAAGCAAAAGAAGAATGAGGTCTTGCGGACAAATGTTGTCAGAGTAGACGTTTGTACCAAAAAAAAGTTATTTTGTACCAAAATAAAGGTATAGTAACATCCATCCATTCATCAATTTTCTAAATCGCTTGTTCTGTTTTCCGGGTTGCGGGGAAGCTGGAGCCAAACCCAGCCAACTACAGCCCAAGGCGTGGTACACCCAGGACAGGAGCCCACCCCATCACAGGGCAGGTACAATCAAGATGCACAAAACTAGGTTAAAAATACTGGAGTATTAATTTAACCCCACGTGGTTTACATGAAGCTAGTCCAACCTGCTCTCTCTCCAGTAGGAAAGGATCATTTTTACCAAGTCCCGGCTTGCAAGTAGTCCTGTTCATCAGGCCTGACTCAATGTGGGAACGAGGGGTAGCACAAGGGGAATGGGGTGGCGCAGTCAAACTGCATCAACAGGCCCTTTGGTTGCCAGGCAATCTTGTCACTGCGGGTAAGCCTGAAAAGCTGAGAGCCGAAGTAATCTCCGAGACAAAGGTCAACAAGTCTTGGAGTGTGATGGAGAGAGGCATGACACACCTGTCACTTCGCACATGCCGCACAAGCCAGGCATGAAGAATTCAGCCAAGGAACAGAGGGAGAGACAAAATTACTGAATCTTTTGAAAAGGATGAGAATGAGGAGAGGGGAGAAAAATGGGATATGAAAGGAGGAAAAAGAGAGAAAAATGAGAGAGCAGACAGCTAGTGGCTGGACACAGCAAGAAAGGGTGCTTTGGAATAAAGGACAGCTCGGGGAGTGTCCTCCTTATTTTCCATGGTGTATCTGATTCCCTTAGATAATTGGTGCAGGGATCGAACTCAGATTTGATTTTTTGCTCATATTTGTGATATAGATTAGAATATACATATAAAAATAAAGAATTAGAGCGATGAACCACAGAAGAATCATTTTTGTTCCCTAAAGAACCAATATTTTTTTTTTTTAAAGAACCATTTGTGTAAATGAGATGTAGGACCTTTTCTTAGCTTGAGTCATGTATCAAATCTTTTAAAAGCTTAATGAACCTACACAGAATGTAAAGGTCCTACAGCAATTAAAGTACAGGAGCATTTTAAGAATGTATAACATTTTAGATCAACCAACTGATTCTAGATCAAGCAACTTGCAGGAAACTTCAAAGTGGAACTACAGCGATGACCTTGAACCAGCCAAAGACAGGGAGCGCAAATGCATTTAGAACTTCCGACAGGCCTATAGATGCACATCTCTGATAGGTTCAAAGGCTGTGCCATTAAAATGCATGTTTGTGATTTATATTCTCTTGGTTTGGTCTAAGAAACTAACTAAGATTGGGATCTGCTTTCTTTGTTTTATTCTTTCCCTGTTCTATAATTTCTTAGTATGCCTTTATTTCCTCTCTCCACTGACATCCACCATCTTTCTCTCTCTCGCTCTCAGCTCCACTAGCAGGCTGGCAGACTCTGCCCCTCCCCAACTCCCAGAGCCCCCAAGGCTCTCTCTCTCCTTCTCTATCAGCCTTTCTCTCTCACTCTCTCCCTCTCACTCTCCCTCCTCACTCTAGTGACAGGGAGTTTTATTCATCTCCAGCCTTGGCCCACAGCGCCCCGCCAACATCTGCTTATATAACTCGTTTAATTTGAAGTATGTATGCCCAAACTGTCAGGCATCTCTCTCTCTCTCTCTCTCTCTCTCTCTCTCTTTCTCTCTCTCTCTCTCTCTCTCTTCTCTCTCTCTCTCTCTCTCTCTCTCTCTCTCTCTCTCTCTCTATCCACCCGCCTCTTTCTAATGAAGTGAAGCAAGCC
>JBBPDA010000039.1:11516991-11568162 GCA_037974385.1 Arnoldichthys spilopterus
CTCTCTTTTCTCTCTCTCTCTCTCTCTCTCTCTCTCTCTCTCTCTCTCTTCTCTCTCTCTCTCTCTCTCACCCCTCTCCCTTTTTCCTCTTTTCCTTCCCATCTCTTCCACGCCTGTAATATGTTGATATGGAATCAAATAAAACCAATATTCCTAAGGGATACAGAGACATTTTCAACAAAATAGCAAATTCCTGCCAGATCCGGTTCTTCGCTTCAGTAGCTATTGGGTCACCTGTCACAATGGTGGCGACAATAAAGGTAAAACAGATGAAACTGCAATAAACCATAAAAGTCAAGTACAAGTTGAAAATGTTATTATAGGAATATTGTTGGTGTAAGTGACAAGTAAGAAAAATCTTTTTCTATGTATATCTGGAACTGTATATAGTAATTTGTGTGCTATAGTTAAATTTTTTTTTGTACCTCTGTACAGTCAAGATTATTATATTTATATATATTTTTATATTGTATTTTATTCCATCTTAATGCATTTATAAGTTTTGTTCCAAATTATTTTATTCGTACAGTGATAATAAAGCTCTTATTTGATCTGATCTGATGACTTTAAGCAAAAACTCATCTATACCAGTATAATTCCAATGTCATGGTACATCCCTGAAATTTTCCAGGGTTTAAATATCACCGTGACGATATGTAGACATATGTAAACGGCCTCCCCAGTACTGAAAAATGAGTGACGATTCATCCTTTCGTACATCCTACCAACAGCAAAAACCTGTGCATCAGCACTTCCACCAAAGCATGAGCTAACCTCCACAACTTGCTGGGACTGAGTGAAAGAGCAGGAGGTTCCTGTGTGGTGGCAGCGTGCCGAGGGTCCATGGCTGGGAGTGGGCCGACAAAGCTGGGCCTGTGATCAGTAATGCAGTCCCCCAGTGAGTGCACAGATTCATGCGCAGGGAAGATAAGGCCTGCCTGGCTGCCTGCTCCTGCTGCTCCAATAAGCCTCCTCACACTGGGTGCCAAGAAGCCTCAGCGGCTGACTGGGAGGCTTTGGCCCAGCGCTCCGGTCTATCCATCGTGGAGTGATGCCTCTATTACAATGGCTGCCCCACAGCTACAAGAGGGCCTGCGCCAGCTGCAGCGGATTATAATTAGAGGAACCATGAAGTGCCCTGGACACTGGCAATTGATCTGCCTGTGACAGTCCAATATTTCCACCAGGGAAATAAAACCTTGCGTTGCGTCGCACGGGCTGAGGCTAAGGGAGATAGGAATGCGTTGGTGTGCGTGTGTTTGTTTTCCATGCAAAATGTCTTGACTTTCAGGAAAAACAGAGAAAACAGGGCATTTTTAAGACAACAAACTTGTAATGTGCTCTTAACAACAGAGCTATAAAAAAAGCTTTTTAAGTGAAAGAATAAAGCATCTTTTTTTGTGACTGGAGTTAGTAGTAGTAGTAATACTACCACTACTACCACTACTACTACTGCTGCTACTACTACTATTACTGCTACCACTACTACCACTACTGCAACTACTACTACTACTACTGCTGCTACAACTACTATTACTGCTACCACTACTACTACTGCTGCTACTACTACTATTACTGCTACCACTACTATCACTACTGCAACTACTACTACTACTGCTGCTACTACTACTATTACTGCTACCACTACTACTACTGCTGCTACTACTACTATTACTGCTATCACTACTACCACTACTGCAACTACTACTACTATTGCTGCTACTACTACTATTACTGCTACCACTACCACTATTGCTGCTACAGTTACTATCACTATTACTGTAACTGTTACTACTACCACTACTACTGCTGCTACTACTACTATTACTGCTATTGTTACTACTGCTACTACTATATTACTACGACTATTGCTAGTATTATACTACTACTACTGCTACTACTAAAATAATAATAATAATAATAATAATAATAATAATAATAATAATAATAATAATTTTAACATTTATCACAAATAAAAAGACAAAATAACATATGGGGTTATGCATGAGCCCATACACAGGTTAAGGCATCAGACCATGTATAAACGTTCGTGTATGGTAAAGCTGGTGAATCCTTTTTGATTTCCCCTATAATCTTATATAATGCTTCCTAGTGTATAGAGTGAGGTAAAGTG
The DNA here is from genome assembly GCA_037974385.1 of Arnoldichthys spilopterus. NCBI lineage: Eukaryota > Metazoa > Chordata > Actinopteri > Characiformes > Lepidarchidae > Arnoldichthys > Arnoldichthys spilopterus. The sequence goes on from JBBPDA010000039.1 coordinate 11,519,126, forward strand.
TGTTGGAAGATTTCTCTTTGTCTTCCAAGGTGCATTAAAATTCAAAAGGTGTTTTGACTAGCCGTCTGCTTATAAAGCATGGGTCTCATTCATAGTGGCAAGTTACCCTCACTCTTTATCACACTAATGTTTGATGTCGGGCTTCCAAGCAATAAGTACAAGGCCTTTTGTGTCTAACTCAGAACTGCAATGGAAACATAGCTTAACCATGTCAACTCAGGCTCTGTTATTTTTCAAATGAGCTGTCGGGGATCTTTTGTTCGACACCAAACCACGCTGCTGTTTAAAGTCAAAGTAATTTCAGGTCAATTCGGCAAATAAATTAGTTTTTTTTCTCTAGATCTGAATCCCAGAGTTGTTTTTTTTTTCCAATTGTCCGTTTCCTGTTTTCCCAACATCCTAATCAGCACACAAGCCTAAAAAAATACCACAAAAGCTAAAGAACTGCTAAACAACACGGTGCGTTATCAAGTGCAACAATGATGAAGGAGCAACAAGGTTCAATCATTGTTAAAAAAATGGAATGGAGATAAATACAAATACCACCTAAACATATGTAAAGGGAAGAAAACAATACACAACACTGCCTAAACCTCAATGTAAAATTTTGTGCTTGAATCCACTTAAAGACTTATTCAAAACTTGCAGTTACGTAGCATTGCAGTTTAATTCTAAAAATGTCTTGGCAGTTTAGTTGATAAGCTCCATAATTGTTGATTCCGATAACAAAAAACATCTTTGTTCTGTTGGAAATGATTAGGCTAACATGAACAATTGTAATATTATAAAGAATCCTGAAGACTATTCTGCTCCAGCCCAAAGAGCTTGCAGCTCTTCATATTCATCTCGCTGCTTTTTCTGCTCAGTTGTTACATAAATTATTTGGCAATTACTTACTAAATACCCACCAATTAACTCTGAACTCATCTAACCTATACAGCATCTATCTATTATTAAATAATATCAATTTTGCATTGCAACATTACAGATGAATAAAGCATGAAGGAGGGTGAAGAAAAAGAGGAATCTGAATGGTGCAACTGTCCTATTAATTATGATTAAGCTGTCAGTCATTCTGGTCCGACTGAGCCAGGCAAAAAGAGGGAATCGTGATCATAAACGATCGGAAACTTCCCTCAACTGAATACGGCGAAGACAAAAAGAGGTTAAAAGAGAGGTCTTTTAGTGGAAGAGGCAAGGTAGCTTCTGAAAATGACTGCTGTAATCTTTTCCTATATAAAACCCACTAATTGAGGAGACTACATTCAGGCAGAGACATTCAGATGAAAAAAAAATAAAATGAATGTGTGTAGTCAGGTTATCTCATATGTATCAGCTTGTGAAACACTGTATGTAGTACAAAAAAGAAAGAAAAAGAAAAAACAAAAACAACATGAGGTAAATCAAGGCTCTGCTGTGCACATCTCATCTCTTTGACAGAAAGTAATGCACTTTCTTTCCATCTGGGGGCCATGCCTGTATTATCGGTCTATTAGATGTATGGCAAAGCAAGACAATATTAATGGCACTTCTCCACAGCTAAATGCAAGAAGGCTCAGAAAAAGAAACTACTCTCGAGCTTCGCCCTCAAGGCCAATGACTGGATACTAGATCAAAGCGAGTAATGAACATTCTTTCACATTGGTAACACCATTGATGTACTGTAGTCAGCATCAATACAGCTACTGGACCATATGATGATGACAAAAGTTTGTTCTTTTCTCTGGACCAAACCTCATCTAGTTAGCCATGGTGATGATGCGTTTTAATGCAAAAACCCAATAGTAAATCAATCATCTGCAGCTGAGAAAGACTGACCTGCATTATTTTTTTACCATACAACTGTTTTGTCTGATTACATGAACACCTTGTTACATCAGAACACCCACAGAGAAACTGAAGCTACCTGTTCAGTAAACACCTGAAAGCAAGGGTGACTCCACAATTTGACATAAAACCAGTTCTGTCTCTGTACCTTTCTCTAGAATGTCACATCAAACAACTTTGAATTACTTTGTTTACATCTCAGTATCTGAGTTATAGAGACATTTTGGGGAAAGAATCAGTGGAATGTTAAGAGCAGAACAATCATTAAACAATCAGACTATGCGTAGTAATAAATAATAATAATAATAATAATAATAATAATAATAATAATAATAATAATAACGCTGCCTTTCGGACCTGAAGGTTGCAGGTTCGATTCCCGGCCCGGGCACTACTGAGGTACCCTTGATGAAGGTACCGTCCCACTACACTGCTCCCTGGGCGTTGTTGATAGCTGCCCGCTGCTCCACGTGTGCACATGTGATGGGTTAAATGCAGAGGTCACATTTTGTTGTGGTGCTTGAGTGTGTTCACAATGACAAATAATCACTTTCCAATAAAATTCAAATACCATTTCAGAACATTGCAGAGAAAAATGCAGCACAGTTAGTGTGGCACACATAAATAGAATCATTTCCTGAACTGCATCTTTTGTATCTAGATGGTTCTTTGATTGGTTATGGTTCTACATGCATTAACACAGAATACCCAACTGAAGAACCACTTTGTGTTAAACATGTGTTGTTAACCTGTGTTTATGTGCATAAAGTTGAAATGGAATATCCACACAATATCCTGTCTTATCTATATCCCATTTACATCACAGCTTTAAATGTCTGTGAACAGTTTGTCCAAAATCATATGGTACATAACCAAGATAAAACTCAGCTCCAGTAAATGGCCTAAAGCAGTATGATGGAGATCTAACTGAGGAGCACACAGTCCCCATCAGTCTTATTAGGGTAAACTAAATTCAGAGAAGGCCTGGACAAGGCCAGTGTTGCATCTGACATCACTGTCTGATCATATTAAACCCAACCCATGCGGGAGCAGGGAGCTTTCCATGTGAACGCACGCGCTAGTGATCTAATATTTCTCGCTATGCAGCCGACTGAAAAAAAGGGTGGTGAGGGGGGAAGGTTGGGGTGGGGGGCGAGGGAGTGGGTGGTTAGGGGAGTCGTACGAAGTTGAAGGAAGGGAGGCACTGGAGCTTTTTTTTGGCTAATTATAAAGCATAAGCTTAATTGGAAACCAAAGCGGCTATTTCATATCATAAGCCAGTGAATGCATTATCTTTTTTATCTGCTCTATTTATGCAGATAGTTTTTAATGAGGCCCTGTTAAAACTGCACACAGGCAACGAGCAAAGCCTAGCTAGCACACGCTAGGCTAGCTCTGAAAGAAGTGTGGTCTGACTGACTCAACTCATCATGTTCCCCTGTTAAAGTGCAAATAGTAACCCCTGAGAGTGGAGAAAACAAGCTTTCTAGAGATCGTTTGAGCTTCTCTTGTATCTAAACCCCCTGAACTCCAGGCTTGTTATTCAGTACTATCAATTTTTCAGCAGTTACTATAAAAAATATACAGACAGGTTTGGATATGCCATGGTCCTCATTTTAATAACTAGAGTAAATCAACAATAAATCTCTAACAATAATATAAAAATGAATCTATAACAATAAATCTCTACAATGTAAATTCAAAAGTCTTTTTCACTCATTACTCATTAATGTTCCCATATGAACATTACTGTTAAAGAAAACAAAACATAGTGTTTTGGTTTTAAACAATTGCATTTAGATTATAGATATGTCATATTAATTCTATGACACTCCAAAACACAACATTCAGTACAAAAAACTGCTGAAAGGAAGTAACCTTGTAGCCTAAACTTCAATGTCACATCATCACTGAACCTCTAATAAAATGTTAAAATGACTTATAGTCTTATATTCTGTTATTTTATTGTACATTTCATAAAATAAACAAACTATTATAAAATAATTGTAAAACAAAATGGATAAGCTCTACAAACTAACATTTTAAAGTTGACAAATTAACGGTTTTAAGTTATAACATCATGAGTCTATTTCCCAGACTAAGATAAAGCCTAAGCCTAGAATGAAAACAGAACTGTTCATGGGGATTCACAATTGACAATACCCAAGATTTGGCTTTGTCTGGGAGACTAAATCATTTTTACAGAATTTTATTCACAGTAAAAGGATGTCCGTTTTTATTTAGATTTTTCAACTTTATTAAAAAATGTAAAAAATTGTTCAAACTGAAAGAATGCCTTCAGATGATATTTCAACTTTCTGCTTAGGAGCAACACTGAATATCAGTGTTTCAGAGCCACATTCAGGCTGAAATGGTACATTCTGAAAAATGTAAGTAAGCAATACCTTAGAAGAACCTCTTTTGGTTCTTTAAAGAACTTTTCAGTGGATGGTCCTTAAAAGAAAGATCTGTGTGTGTGCTCTAAATGTTTAAAGAACTTCCATATTACGTAAAGGATCTAGATCAAAGAAAGACTCGTTCTAGAACCGCACTACTACAAACATCAACTTTCATGAGTGTGTTTAATCCTCGTCTGACTGATAATTTTTTCTCTGTAGCATATTGAAGTTAATATAAAATCTAATCACTGTTACTGTCCTGCATGTAAAACAAGGCCTCATTCTTCACTCTGAGTAGAATCAGGCTGGCTTTTCCATTCTTAACAGGCGCTGATATAAGGGCCGGCTGTCTAGTCATGTAGAGAGTTTCTGTATGTTGTAAAATGGCTGCAGGGAAGCCTGCAGCGTCTGAACGAATCCAGTCCCGCGAGAAGCAAAGAGCCGGAGCCGCTGAGTGAGTGAGGAGAGAACAGGCTTTGATGGGGGACAGCAGTGAAAGGGAATAAATATGTAAAGGGAGGGAGTGTGTATGTGTGTGTGTTGGGGGGGGGGGGGGGTGATAGAAGCAGGAAGTCAAAGCGCTGAGTGCCAAATGCACTCATGCAAATAAGTCTTTGAAGATTTTTTGTCATGTGTATAAATGAACCACATATGAGCAAAGCAGCTGTTTAATAGCCTACAGGACATACGCTCAGGTAAGCAGACAATTCATGGTGTTGAAAGGGATGATCTGATCATGAATTTAATCCACCGCTAACTACGCATTCCGCTTTAAAACTAAATCAACTGCTTCTGTGAGGACTTCAGGTACAAACCTTTTCTTTCCTGTTCTAGTCAGTGGACAAGATTTCAAGGGGAAAAAGCAATTACATGTTTTGTTTGACAGCTCTATTTGGTAGAAAAATGACAAAGCATTCAGACTAAGAATAAGTTGGCAAAGTAAGTGACTGACTGACGTCAGGTAGACATGCATTACTTACTTGCTTGCTTATGTTTCAGGTCTCTAGACACTTTGAGCCCAAAAAACTGGTCCATCTGGTCATGACAACAGAACGGTGAAAATGTTCAACTTGCAGTAGCTTAAGGGTTAATGTGCAATAAACTGATGTGAATGAAACTCAAGCATCCCGACAGCACTACTGATTTTCAGCAAGTTACTTTGTTGATGACGTTCACCTCATTCACACGCAAGCAAGTAAGAACTGTGAAACTGGACATCGCTTAAAGTCCATGTAGAGTCTCTTTCAGCACCATGGAGAGCGGCCTACTACAGCGTTTCAATCATCAGCAAAGAAAATGTTAATTCAATTATAAGAGATGACACCGATCTGATACTAGGTATCAGTCTTGGGCTGATATGAGCAGAAAATGCTGGTTCACCCTATGTGAATATTATTATTAAAATTGAGCTCTCTACTGCAATGGTCCTTGGACCTAGTGGAGGGACATTAGACACTTAGAAAAATGGAGGATCAGTAAATTGCTGTGAAATCCTACAATTAATAATATTATTATGATTATCATTACTATAGCTTTTTATATCACATTAATCAGTATTAATAATCTATTTATATTTTCCCTCTACTGCTTTTTTGGCATAAATGTCTGAGACTTTTTATTCTTAAACTCTCTATCTGTTTCAGAAAAAGGTAGCATTGCATCACCTCTGAAACTGTAATAGCTGCTCAAGTTTAATGAAAAAATATGAGATACAAGAGCCACAGGCATTGTACTGTAGAGATGTATTAGTGTTAAGCATACTGCTCAAAACATCGTGACTTTATTTAGACCAATACAACACTTAAAATTAATTCCCAAGGTGTTCTTTTCACTATAGACGCCTACACACATTATACACACAAAACTGCAGGGGAGAACAAAGGCAAACATTTCTTAGTCTTATTCACCTCTTTCACACTAAGTCACAAAAAAAGCCAGAGAAAAAGGGCTCCTTTGTTAAATATTCTCGACGTGGCGAAGTGTGTGCAGGTGCAGCTAAAGCAAAAGCGCCTTTAAAAAAAAGAGATTTTTAGGTTGATTTCTCAAACACGACCTAAGATCAGCTCCACTCTCATACAACACCATTCACTACAGCCAGCCTACTCGTGACTAATACAGCACTGAACAAAGTAAAGCCTTGAGTTTACTCAGTGAACATCCTTCCCACACTGAAAAAGCGTAGCATCAACATCATCTTGTCTTTAGATTTGCTCATCTGAAGTAGCCTGAAGCAGCCCAGCGAATGCAGATGTTATAAGTTACTAGTAGTGAAATAAGAAGTTTGACAGGAGGACCATGACTGAAGCTCCTCCTCCTTACAAGCTCACACCACATAAATGTCCATCTCAACCTTCTGTTTCCAAACCTCACCACCAGCCAATCTCCTCCCTTTTCCTCAGCACTCTCTGTTCATCAAAGGTGGACTTGGCCTTGCTTAAAGTACAAATCGCTCAGAGCTCCAGTACTGAAAGTCCTTTTCCCTCCTAAAGCCATTAGGTCTATTCGCATGCTACAGCCATATGTCGTGGTCTAAAAAATCAGAGTCTTTTCTAATAGCTCTAGTGCAGAAACATTTGCTCTGTTTCCAGTTATGAATGTTATGCAACGACATCAGACAAAGCGTCTTATTACCGTCACATTTCATGTGGTTTTATTCAATGTATCATTTCCCATACAAGCAACCCACAGCTGTTGCAATTCTATTACAGCTTATGGTGTTTTTCTGCATAGCTTGTGGATGAAAAGCCAGGGGAGCCTGAGATCAATTACTCAACATAAACCATAACTTTTTGACATTTACTTCCCAGCATTGAGCTTCCAAGTCCATCTGTGCTGATTCACAAGCTTCTACAGCATCTCTGCTAAGCATCATAGCCAAACTAGGCTCCAGCAGTTGCCCTCCAGCTACGCAATGCACAGCTCATTGTAGGATCGGCCTATTTGAAGCAAAGCAGCCACTGAGCTCCCAGCCCAGCGCCTCGCCCTTATCCATTCTCTTCTGCCAAACACTCCGCAGAGAGTCATCAAGCACTATCCTATTTTTAGCTCAAACTAAGCCATTTAAATCTGTGCCATGATCTTAATTCGATACCTGAACTTAATTAAACTCATCCATCGGACCAGAGGGGCTTGGAAGTACAATTCGTCTTGTAGTAGTAATGATGGAGAACGCTGTTATTAGTGTTTGTGTCATTTGTACATACTGTAATAAATGAAAAAATGGCCATGCTATTAAGAATTGCTTTTTTCCTTTCAAAAGACCACCACGTTTGTCCCCATCATAAGTAATCCTGTTCATTTTCGACACCATTTGATAACACCAGCTGCCTTAGCATTACATGATCAGTAGAAATAATTCAAAATTACTTGCAATAAAATCTTGTACATTAGTGCAAATTGAAGTTCAAGATGTTTATTGGTTTTCTTATTAAAGTCCTCATTTCTGAGATATGAGATTTTATGACGGATGATATTTAATTAGTAGAGCTTTTATATGTCAAGCCAAACGGAAACACATCTGTTTATAACAAAACTGACCCAGGCTCAACCTCTGCATGCAAATTAATGTTGGTGCCATCTTTAGTGATTTAGCTAATCCAGGGCCAGGCTTTACCGCTTAAACTGTGAAAATAGCAAAATCTCTTCAAAACGAGCTTTTAAAGAGAGAGAGAAAAAAACCTTGTGTGTGTTTGATGATTACTATGATAAGGAACTGACTTTTTTAATAAAAACAAATATACATTTTAATCAAAATCAACATATCTTACATTCCTGTACACCCCTTACATTATTGGGTGTGGTTCACCCAATAACAAATGCAATACGGACATCCTCACTTTAACCTCACTGTGTATTGGTCTACTGACCTATAGACTGCAATGTATTTTACATACCCAACACTGGTACTTTCAGCTCTAAACAGCAAATTATCATACACAGCCATTTTATCATATGGCAAAACTATTTCAACAGGTAGGCTGCAAAAGATGATTTGCAGTTTTAACTCAAAACGTAACCTGGCTACCCTAAAATGCTCAGTATGTCACTTCAATTACATTTTAATCATTTTAAAAGCATGTAACTATAACCATGACCAGTTTGCATTGTATGTTTTTAATAAAAAAAGATTTAAGGGGTTGACTGAACAATTATGGGAGGTGTAATATTCTATGGCACGCAGTAATATTTTTCAGTGATAGAAAAGAAAACAAGTATGATTTGGGTTTTGTTGCATAAATGCAACTTTAGCTAGGACCATCGTCTACTGTAAACTGGTAACTCATTGTCCTTCAAAGTAAAAAGCATGTAAAAATCCTTCTATTAGAAAGTGATAAATGCAGATCCAATGTAACTGCCCAAGCTTCAGCCCTACGCCACTTCAGTCCCTGGTGATGCCACAGCCATCCATGGCCAGGAGTCCAAGAAAGCAGAATTGACGTAACTCTCTCTGGGTGGGCAGGATGGGCCTCCCTATGCTATCTGATATAGCAGAACTTGCAGTCAGCTCTCCAATTACGTTACATTAGTGATAGTTCAAAAAGATGTGCCAGCACTTTGCATTACTTTGAAGAAGCATGTGCTAGGCTTTACACTTACTGTGTTGCTGGTATAGTGTGATAGGGGAGTTCTAGCTAGTGGAAATGTCTAAAATGGGAAGAAAATCTGAAAAAATAAAAATAAATAAGTTATAAATAAGAGCAAACATCCATCTTGGGCCAGAAAATGGCAAAATCCTAGGTGTCATCACCTGAAAAAACACCAGTTTCCACATGAAATAAGCTGGCAGCTTAAAGCCTTAAAAACTTTACAGAAGGCCTAAAATTAACTGCCATATAATCACCATGCTATTCATCTCTAGACAACGTTTGTGGTGAGCAGCTCTATTCTTTTGATTCAAAGACTGTTTAGTTGTTGTTGTGTTATTCTCATACAAGGAACCATCGGGCGCTGGCATGATGTCCTGCTGAATTTCCGCTCATCCGCTGCCATTTTTCCAAAACAGAATTGTGGAAAGTGCCAAGAATGCCCTGCAAAAACCACAGGCCTGGCAGGCCCTTTCCCAAACACCATGATAAAACTGCACAGAGCACGGCCTACCGCAGGAGCTGGCAGAGCTGTGAAATTACAGCCTATTATGCTCCTCTTTGGAGAACCTAAAATAAAACCTAGAGAGGAAGTAATGTGTTACCCTCTGGGTTTCGCCGGTGCAGAAATGAACGTACAATAAATCTGGTATTAGCAGGTGCATGGGCATCACTAGACACAGGCAAAGTGTGTTCATGTGTGAGATGAAGCAAGAGCTTTGTGAAATTTATAAGCTTATTACACGGAAAACGAGGCACAAGTGCACAATGTTTCTCTACATGCAACCACTTACCTTTGTTTCGTTTGGACACAGGATGTTAAGCTCTATAATCGCAACCTTCAATGGAATAAAGTCTTGTGATGTTAACATGTATTGGCTATAAGTAAAGAGTCAAATGAACAATAATCATGCAGTTAATTCAAAAAGTGCCTTTCAGTAATACAAACGATAAGAAGAACTAGGGTGGCATGGTGGCACAGCAGCTAGCACCGCGCTTACAGTGAGAAGGTCCTGTGTTACATTTCTAGGGCCAGAGTTTGCATGCTCCCCGTTTCTGTGTGGGTTTCCTCTGTGAGCTCCAATTTCCTCCCACTGTCTAAAGGCATGTATGCTGTGGGAATCATGCAAATTCTCTCTAGATGCAACTGTGTTGGTGAATTTGTCTATCTGTGTAATTGGCAACCTGTCCAGGATGTTTTTCACCCTATGAGCACTGAGAACAGCATCCTCCATGACTCTGTTTAGAAAAAGTGGCTCCTAAAATATTGTATTTATTATTATTAATATTATTTATATTATTATTATTATTATTATTATTGTTGTTGTTGTTGTTGTTGTTGTTGTTGTTATTATTATTATAACAATAATTATTATGAGTAGTAATAATAACTACTATATTCAATTATTATTATTATTATTATTTACTTTTTCTTTTTGCTATTTTGTATTTTTTTATTAACTCTGTAATTAATTTTGTCCATTTTCCAACCTCTCTTTATCCCTTATTTAACAAGTTGTTTTTGTTACTGTGCCTTTAAGACTGAAATATGTAAATAAGCTATGTTCTGATTACCTTCCCTGTATTGTGCTTCATTCAAAAATTAGTTTGAGCTTTTCACGACTTCAAGCTGTGGAGGCATTCTAACCTGCTAAAAGATGAAAAAGCAGATACATGGACGTGTGCCACTTTTCGTGACATCACAAACACGTTTAATTCACAGCAGGCTTTTGTTGCAGTGAATATGAGTTGCATGATTCAGATGTGATGTAATACAGGCCCTTTAACGCTATGTCTATCTGTTAGAACTGAAACGAAAAGAAGCTTCATAAAGGCACAGAGAAGAAGGAGACATTTGTGTGAGTGCATATGTGTGTGTGTGAAAGGTCCGTGCTGCCTGGCTGAGCAGTGTCTGAATCTGTTTTATTCAGTGAAAACAAAGGAGGGGAATCTGCCCAACGCCTGCCTGTGACACAGATCAATACCATCATAAATAATAAATAAGGAAAAAACAGGTAAAATAAACTCGGTAAATAAATGTGTGTTGTCTTGTCTTCCCTCATTGCCCCCTTTCCGCTCTACTCAGACACACACACACACACACCCCTCGCTCTTTCTCTCACCTAATGGATTGTGCAGTGGCCTGGTATGTGGTTTGCCCATGTTGCCATGGCGACTGGTCAGCGAGCCCCAGCGGCGAAGTGTGATGACGAGCGACGACTCTATTCAGTCTTGCTCTTGCACACATACACACACACACACACACACACACACACACACACACACACACACACACACACACACACACACACACACACAAACACAAACTGTATGAACCAGCAGGGCACACACACACGCCTCAGGGACCCAATGGGGCACATTCACAAACACAAAAACACACACCAGTCCCCACACACACACACCCACACACACTCACGGACTAGAACTTATCTGACCTCACTGCTGCTTTGCATCGACCGCTCAGAGATGATGTGAAATAGAAATGTTACTCCAAAGGGGCGCATTAGTGCTACAGGGGTTTCTTTGTACTTTATATTACAATATCGACAGTCCTCAGCAGACGACACGCTCTTTTTATATGAAGAACATGGATCACTGTGACTGTGTAAGGTATCAGAGCCACATAATTATTTTTTTATTCGCTCGGTTCCTCAAAATAATACTGCAATATTCCAGCTCTGTAGCCTGTAGAGCCCACACTGACAACTTAATGATTATCCCCAGGAGGCCTTTGGTGGTCATTGTGGTGCTCTATAATGGATTGGTCACTGGGGTGTCGGCTCTGCAGAGTTCATAGCCAGAAGTCACGGTCAGCTATGTCTTTCTGATGGGGGAAAAAAGAAATAAATAACATTGCCGCGCCGCGTGTCTTTATGACAGTTTCATTTGCAATCGAATTTGAAAAGCAGGCTCCAAGCTCGTATGTGGTCGTGGTGTGAACGTATGTGGGCATGAAATGTCACCATGTAAGCTATTCTAGTTCCAACTGGAATCGTTCCAGACGAAGCAGAGCATGTGAAGGAAAAGCCTTTGAAGTCAAGGGTTATTACATGAATGTGGCTTTATTGCTCAAATATGAAATAACATTAATTCATCAACTAAGTAATGATTTTAGGGTTTTAGGAGCTCAGTACAAATTGAAAATGCCAACGTTTCAACCGAAAAATATGAAGATTTTTGTATTTGTCTCACTCATACACCATTCTACTCTGAGGGTCTTTACTGTTTTTATGTAAAGTCAGTCATCACAATGTATATAGATGTTTATAGCTCATAGAGTTTGGGTTTCTACAAGTGTTTCTAGGGTAATTTACAAAGCCTTACTAATCTTTGTTGTACTCAATTAGCCCCAGCCATAATTAAAGGAGCACTTTGGCAAAAACGTAAAATATACATTTATATATATATATACACAACTGTAAGGTTGGCCACAGTAAACAGCTTTTGTTTTCAAGATTCAAGATGTTTATTTGTCACATTCACAGTTAAACCAGTACAGTGTGTAGTGCAATGTATCCCTGAACACCCCAATGGCTGCTTAAGGCATAGTTAGCCAAGTCTTACACTTTGCTAACTAAGCATTTCATTCTATTGTGGTTTTCTCCTGCTCTGTAACATGTGTCCTGATTTTTGTTTACATAGCCATGTGCTGTTGTTTTGCCATGTGCTTCCTGGGTCTTGTCTTAGTTCTGCCTTGTTGTTAGCGTTTTCAGTAGTGTCTTGTTTCTGTGCTCCTCTCACTCCCAGGCGTGGGCCATCTTAACTAAAGTATATATATACCCATGTGTTTGCTCTTGTTAGTTGTCTGGTCATTGCTTAAAAATGAATAACACAACCTAAATGTGTGTTTATTTTGCAGTAAACTGGAAAAATTTGCTATAAAACATATGCATGTGTAGCACAGCATGAATGAGCCAAATATACCCAAGCATATGCAGAAAATTGTTTTCTTTTAAGAAAAAGCATTTTAAGTACTTAACCCTAAAAATAACTGCACGAAAATTCTGATTTCAAACTTTTGATGGCCAGGGTTCATCACCATGACTATATCCATCGCTTCAGTGCAGTTACTTTCAGGGTATAAGCTCTGAGCTCCATAAGCTGCATGTATGAGCATCCCCACTCGCTCCTGCTGAAGACGGGTCATGGGCTGTTTCACCACAGCCACCGTCAATCACATCCTCCGACACTTTCCTCAGCGAACAGCACAGTGGCCCTGAAATCTGCTGACAAACAGGCTGTTGATCTGTTGCATCTACAACATATCTGCCTTACAAATGAGACAGTGGGTGGGCCAGTGATTTTTTTTGGGGGGTGGGGGTTCTCTGCTGGAGAAGGGGAATGCTTAACCACAGGCCACAGTCTCAGCCCACTGAAAGTATGGCTTCACGCTGCCAACATGACCCCGTGTCCTCTCTCTCCCTCTCTCTCTCTCTCTTTCTCTCTCTCTATCTCTCTCTCACTCTCGTGCTCTCTCTCTCTCTTTTCAGAGCTCTCTGTCTCTGTCTCTCTCTTTCTCTCTCTCAGCCACCCTCTCTCCTAGAAGGCTTATGTTAGTAAAGAGCCTTCAGCACAGTAAAAATACATTTAAAAAAAACTAGGAAAAAGCACACTGTTTCTGTTTCACACATCTGGAATTCCAGCAGTATGTTCGCACTAAGAACCAACATTTTTGACAATTTGTCGTTAACCCCTTAATGGCCACAATAAGAAAAAAGCTATAAAAAAATGTATTTGCATTTTTTATTAATTTGGTTCAGTTTTTTAATATAGGCCTTAATCAAACCATCAAGATTTATCTTTATTTTAAAACTCAAATTACAAAGTACATCAAATTAGTAAAAATCGAATAAAATTTTGGATTCTCTTAAAACTTCACTGAGAAATCCATAAACCTTTATCAAATGTGTGTTAGTGCAACTAAACCACCTGCAACTAGAAGCCTTTGTCTAACTTCTGGTGAAGAAGTTCACAGGAAAGGTCTATAAATTAAAGACAGTGAAATCCAGTGGAGTTTTACCACCATAACTCAAGTCAGGTCAAGTCAAGTTTATTTCTATAGGGCTTCTTACAACTGACGTTGTCACAAAGCAGCTTTACAGAATCCAGGTCCGAGCCCCCAGTGAGCAAGCAAAGGCAACAGAGGCAAAGGAAAAACTCCCTAAGCTGTAGGAAGAAACCTTGGGAGGAACCAAGGCTCAGAAGGAAAACCCATTCTTCTCTGGTTGACACTACTGGACAGCAATAACAAACTGAAGAAAAGAAAGAAGAATATATATATATATATATACAATCCAGGTTTTATCTGAAGTTTATGACAGTTATTCCAAAGCAACACCACATTTGATTGACCAAAGAACTTTTAAATGGATGGTTCCATTTTGGAACATTTCAGTAAACAAATGATGTAAATTACCAATTAAGAACCATAAGTTCAAGCCAAGTCCCATTTGAGAACCTACATATTAAATAGTGTATCCCTAATTCATTGCTACTCCTTCATTTGACTCTTTTTATGTCTCGCTGTTCCTCACTAACATTCTCACATCCCCACATTATCTCTCTCTTAGTCATGGAAAGAAGGGGGAACATGTCAGAGCTGATTAGCTTTCGCATGTCTTAAGTGTGTCCTTCATTGCCAAACAGAATGACACGTTCCCTAAAGCCTTCCAGGGACACCAGTGTCTATCAGTCCCTCTATTTTGGTATTCCGTATCAGCTGCGGCTTCCAAAAGCAACATAAAAAAAAAGCATGAGCCATAATTTGTCTCTCCACCTCTACTCCCCTCTCTCAGGCTGCCATTAGAGGGCTGGCTGGAGCACACCTGCACTCGCGGACCTGCCGGGGGGACAGGAAGATGGATTGGCAGCAGGCGCAAGTGGGCTTTTGCTGGGCATTCTCTGAGCCTTCCTTCAGCCCTCATTCCTCCAGTCTTGTAGCCAGAGCACCCCCACCCCCAGACGGGGAGGGCCCGAGAGAGAGAGTGATGTGCCATCAAGCACAGAGTACAACCACTAACCTAACCCAGATCACACCATCACATGACTCAATTCCACAGACGCCCGCACCCCGTCTCCAGCCATAACTTGAAATAGACTAAAAGAGGCTAAAAATAAGAAACATTAATAATTCCTTTTTCCCCAACCTGTGCTGCTGGAGAAAAGTCACAAAGGCGGCTCAATACTGGCTGTGTTTTGGTGGGCCACTGCACAATGCTCGCTGCTCTCTTTTTGCATTCTGTTTGAAACTTTGTTTGGGGCGTATGTGGAATTCTAACATCAACAATAAAATACATGTGTTTGTGTTTGAGCATAAAAATTACCAAACCGTGCTGGACACCGGCCCTCCAGGACTGGAGTTGCACACCCCTGGTCTAAATGAATGGACAAATTGTTGAGGGCCTCCTGGGCTTTCCTAGGACCCCTGTAGACCACTCAAAGATGTCAGACCACCATTTGTGAAGACCACATTGCATGGGTATCTTTATATTCACAGAAATGAAGTGAAAAAAAGCAGAGCAGCGCTCTCCAGTTTCTAAACACGTTTTTGTTGCTGCTCTTCACAGCAAAGCCAGCTTTTGACTAAATACTTTGAAAAAGCCTAAAAGCCCCAGGCTGGATGAGGCTGGCAAAGTATGTGTGGAAAAAGGGAAAATAAGAAAAGAGAAAAACAAACATAACATTTAGCAAGTCCAAGGTATTTTGGGGCTCATCTTTACATTTGGCAGCAGCTTTTTGCTGCCTACATTATATTCCTATGCTGCCAGTCCACAAATCCACCTTGGATGACAGCACTAAACAATAAATAGGGTGCTAGCACAGAAGATAACCACCTCATTGTCAAGTAAATAAATCTAAACAAACCTTTGTATATGTGCAGAAATGATAATAGTTTTGGACTATTCTTACTGATCCACTCATCATAAAACTTATAGTTATAATTATAACAATAATTCCAAAGAGAGTTAGTATTTTCAAATTGTATCTATAAATGTACTTTACCTTCATATAAATAACTCATACCATGTACACTGGCATATTATGAAATGGACCCAATTTTACTGAAGGCAATGTCCTCTTCAACAATGAGACTATGAAACTTGACAAACGATCTCTTTATCTTGCAAAAGCAAATTAAAATGTGTGACTTCTTTGCAAAATGGTGCTTGGAACCTAAAGATTGCCACCTATAGCTAAATTCTGAGTTCTTGTTGTTCATCCAATCATATTACTCAGTTAAGTAATGGAAACTCTTCATATATGAAGATCCATTGAATGAATCTAGCTACTTTACCAAGTTGGTCGAGATGGTCTGTTTAGAATATGTTCTGATGTGAATAAAAATGCTTATTGTGGTAAATGTGTAAAATAGGACCACTGTTTTTTAGTTTGTTTTTTCTCCTTAAAATGCAGTTACAAAAGCAGAATTTAAAAGGTGCACATCTCCACTGGATGAGTTTTTCTACTGCAGATGAAAAGACAGCATTTTCACACTAAGGATAACAGTCCTTTTGTTCCATACACATTTCATGGCCAAGTAACACTAAACGACCCCGTTAGCTTTAGGCAATTAACAGCAGAAAGTGTGTTGTCATTGCCTTCATCTTTAAACATGTTTTGTATGGATGTCATTTCTTACAGAGCAAACAAAGGCTCTTTTCTTCCAAGCCTGAAAAGCACACTGCTTCAAACATTTGCAGAGAAAATGTGATAACAAGCATTGCATTCAGGTGTGAAAAACAAACAATTTCAGCACACACACACACACATGAACACACACATGCATACGAAGGCACATGAGCGTGCACACACACACACACACACACACACAAGGAAGTCTGAATTATTCTGACTTTGCAGCAGGGCAGGGCAGGCTGTTGAAGAGCAGGTGGATTTGTGATTCCAGTAGGCATCTGAAGGCCCTGTGGACACCACACACACACACACACACACACACACACACACACACACACACACATACAGCTGCAAGGCAGGCCATTCTCATTTCCACTGAGCAAGGTCGACCCTTATGCATCTGTGGGTGTGAAAAATGTGTCTCCACGCTAACAGCTAACAGCTAACCATACATTTACTTCTGGTTACAACAGGCCAGAAAATACTGCCCTCTCCCCCTTACTCATTCATCAGGGTTTCTAAAGCATTACAGTGCATCCTATTGTTTGATGGTTAAGATCTGTGTGTGTGTGTGTGTGTGTGTGTGTGTGTGTGTGTGTGTGTGTGTGTGTGTATGCTGCAACATTACTGAAATATGGCAAGACAAAAGCATTTCGCTTTATAACCTGGATGAATGTGCACCTGATGATGAGTCCACCTGATCTCCAGTCTATTGATGTAAAAGGTGTGTGTGTGTTTGAGCATGTGAGCAGATATATGTGCATTTCTGCACTGAACCTTTTCTCTGGCCAAATGACAGAAAATGTAAAAAAAGTCAGAAACTTTTTTCATATTTTTTAAAAGTAGGTTCTGTGTTCTCCATACTGACTGACAAATACTTTAATTTTTTTTTTTTTTTTACATTTTTACATCATTTGAACACACCTGCACATTGAACACATTTACATTGTGTTAGATTTTTATTATGATTCAACCAAGAGAAAAGGTGAAGTGATGACAGGATCATGGCCACCCAAGACTCACTGGTCCAATACCACAGAAGAGCTGCTGCTAAATTACTTCAAAAAAAGTATTTTTACATTAACCTCCATTAAAAGTTAAAAGGGTTTTGTGCTTTTTTGTAAAGTTGCCATTTTAGAGACAAAATGTTTTTGTTTTTGTCTGACAGCGAATATATATAGTGAGATATGTTAGGCAGCATGTGAACAGCAACTTCTTCAAGTGGGTGAACATAAGAATCTGAGGGCCAAACTGTGATTGCTACAGGTTTTGTGGGGTGTTCCTGGTGTTCCTGCAATCGCTTGTACCTACCAAAAAGGCTCCAAGGAAGGATAGTTGCTGAAGTGGTGAAAGCATCATGGCCACCCAAGACTCGCTGATGTCTGGTTCAATACCACAGAAGAGCTGCTGTAGCACAAAAAGTAAATACTGGGCATGACAGATGGGTGTCAGAACACACAGTGAACCACAGTCAGAGCTGTGTATTGCTAATACACAATATTACTGAGGTGGTTTTAATGTTATGACTGACTATTTTAATGCTATTAATACTTTTTCCTAATTTGACATTCTCTGAAACATCAGTAGTAGTGTAGGCTGAAGCCCAGCTACTGATGTGGAGTATGGTACCTTGACCTTTTTGTTTCTCAAACCATTCCTGAAAAGGTTTTGCTTTATCCTGCTGAAAGGTGACTGCCATTAAGGAACACGTTGCAGTGAAGGGGTACTTGGTTTGTAACAATGTTTACTTAGGTGATACATGTAAAAGTGGCATCTACATGTATGTAGGACCCACAGTTTCCCAGCAGAACATTGCCCAGAGCATCACACTGCCTGATTCATGATTTATCAGACCAGGCCACCTTCTTATAGTTTAGTTCTGATGCTCGCATGCCCATTGTAGGCACTTTTGGCCGTGGACAGGGGTCAGCATGGGCACTCTAAACGGTCTGCAGCTATGCAACCTCATACACAGTAAGAGGCAACTGACTGAGTGTTCTGACACCTATCTATTACAGCCAGGATTACTCATTTCAGCAAATTGTGCTGCATTAGCTATTCTGTGTGGCTGTGTGGCTCCCTCCCCAAACACATTAATGAGCCAAGTGTGCCTATAACCCTGCTGATGAATCATGGGTTGTTTTTCTTTACTTGGTTAAATTTTTGATACGACTATTTTTATACTAACCACTGTATACCAGGAAAACCCCAGAGTACACAATGATTCTCCCAATGTTTCCGTCCTCTGGGGGCCTACACAATATTAGGCAGGTGGTTTTACTGTTATGGCTATTCAGTGTATGTATATGTGTGTGTGTATGTTATTTTGACACATAAACACACACACACACACACACACAGATCAGTGCTGTTAGTCCTAGATGCTCATGACTGGCTGCCATGTATACATGTTGATGTTATCGCCTCATCTCTCACATGCTGCAGCGGTGCGGCTCAGTGGAGGACGCTGATAAGCTGAGAGCTATGGAAACAGACAGCTGTCAGAACATCTTCCTCTCCTCAACCAAACTGCCAACACCCTCCTACACACTCCTACACACTTCTTCTCCTCAGCCTGCGGGGCTCTATGTGCAAAAACACACCCTTGCTTCAGCAAACAACTGCCCTATAGTGACAACACGCGCACACACATCTGCACTCGTGGCCTGCTAGGTCCTGCTATTTTAGGAAGCTATTTTTTTCTGTATAGTTACCGAACAGAGCAGATGATGGAACCAAGGGGTGTGAAACTCCATCCCTTTGACAGTGTAGATTTAGCTAGATGAATATTAGAATAATTATAAACTATTAATATATATTAACATTGTACAAACACGGACAACATTTAAACACAAAACAATTTACATAAAAGTAAATTAAAATAAAAAAGACTAAGATATTGTTTTAAAGGTCTAAATTTTACTACTGTGTAACTACATACCCCATATCCAGAAATGTTGGTATTTTATTTTTAAAATCCAATAAAAACAAGAATGTGTAATTTGTTAACTTTCTTGAAAAAAGTAAAAAAAAAAAAAAAAAAAAACATTTCCAAAATTTGGGAAGGAGGTGTGTTTACCAATGTGCTGTTTTTCAAGTAGAATGTTTGCCTATTCTTCCTTGATACAAGACTTCAGCTGCTCAACAGTCCATGGTGGCTGTTGTCTAATTCTCTTCTTCAATGGACTGACAGCAGGGCAGTAAAACACGCACTCTGTGTCTACAAAGCCATGCTGTTGTAGCGCATGCAGAATGAGGCCAGGCATTGTCTTTGCTGAAACAACTGTAGGCTTCCTGGGAAAAGGCACCATTGTGATGACAGAATATGTCTCTCTAAAATCCCAAAATCTTGTGTTAAGAAATGTTCTTTTTGAACTGACTGACAATTTTTAATGGTGAGCCACCACCCACCTTTACTTACAGATAATGAGCTGTTGGTGGATGCTCTTTTATACCCTATCATGATCCCCTTACCTGTTTCCAGCTCACCTGCTTACTGTGGAATGTTTCAAAACAGTGTAACATGAATATTCTACAAACTTTTATTTTGGACAGTCCCAACATTTTTTGGGTGTGTTGCATGCATCAAATTCTAAATCTGTTTCTGCTTACAAAAAACATTTAAATAGATTAGTGAAAACATCAGAAGTCTTTTCCTTGAACATTTATCAAATAAAAAATAACTGCAGCATGATTTTTGAATCTGAGAAATTTAAGCCCATATACTCTCACTGAGACAGCTTTTTAAAACAAGCTGATATAATGATATTTGCTTTGAATACTTAATATTTCCACCAAGCAGGCAGGAATAATGTTAATCAACAACTGCATTCTAAAAGTGTTGCTTAAAAAAAGCTCTTGTACCATTAATATACTGGTTGAAAGTTTTACTTATTCTTCCTGCAAAATGTAAAATTCTGCATAATTAAGGCCTGTTCCTATTAATATGCTATTACAAACTTCCTTCCACTTAAATATTAGTGTAAATTTCCTAAACATAAACGATTACCAAATAACTAAAAGCTGTTATTATTTATGATTGGGTTTACTGTCTTAACAATTTAACTTCCATTGTCACAAATGAACTGTTTATGTAAAGATGCCCAAATTATTCATTTCACATGTAAATTTAGAAGTAAATAACTAGGATCTGTTACCACAAATAACAGCAGTTTTAATGGCTAAAATCCTAAGTCTCATTATTTTCAAATCAAACTTTGCCCCTTGAACAGAACTTTGATCTGCTACACTTTCAGGTAAATAAGTGTACTCCAGATAAATGTCAGTCTACCAAAGTACAAACACTGTAAATGTATAGCCACAGGTACAGAACATTCACTTTCCTAGATGAAAGGTAAATATTTGTACCTTTTCATAAATTTCTGAATGGAAAAATAAACACCTGGAGTCAAGACAGGGTATATCAGGGGTGTCCAAATCCATTCCTGGAGGGCCGGTGTCTAGCATGGTTTGGTAGTTCCCCTCCTCAAAAATACTCACTACACCTGGCAAATAACAGGTCAGTTCAACCAAGTGTGCTTGAGTAGGGAAATCACCAAATTGTGTTGGGCCACAAGCCCTCTTGGACTGGAGCTGGACACCCTTGGGGCATATGGACTCAGTGC
Organism: Arnoldichthys spilopterus; assembly: GCA_037974385.1. NCBI lineage: Eukaryota > Metazoa > Chordata > Actinopteri > Characiformes > Lepidarchidae > Arnoldichthys > Arnoldichthys spilopterus. The sequence goes on from JBBPDA010000039.1 coordinate 11,540,216, forward strand.
AAATTTAAAATGACATAATATAGGACAATTATTTTCCCAAAGCAAAGGTACTATAAACATAAATTTAAGGGTAATATCATAGACACTGTTTGTACTGTAAAAAGTACCTTTCACTTACAAATAATTAAGTTAATTACTAAGGTCAGTGACTATTAATGCCCAGTTTAACGAACAACATTTAAGATTCATTACTACTATAAGGGTCTTCTTACATGAAGGTCTGTTACTGTTAATACTGGGCTTAAAGGTGTTACTCCCAAAAAAAAAACATTTCTGCCTAAAATTACATGTAAAAACTTGTAACATGGAAAATACAAGCCGACTCATACAGACTGATATTAACAGTGGTTAAAGAGTTAATAGTGAAACTGTAGGAGTAAATAATTTGTAAGTCCCCTCTAGGGGAATCCTAGTTTACATGAATTACGCTGTAGCCTTTGGCAAACTGCATATCAAGCAGGATTTAGCAAACAAACAACTGGCACGTCTACTTACCATCAGAACTCAGCAGCCGAGGTGTGGTGCTAAAAGATTTAAAGGCGGCCCGGTCAGGGCCCGTTGCCACTCGTCCAGTTTTAACAGGGAACGGAAGGTGCAGATACAATGGAACACACTCACACAGGCACACACCACACATTAGCTTCGATTTCCCTCTTTCACACCTCTCTCTCTCCCTTGCTCCCCTTGCAACCAGCTAATGCTTTGTCTGCGTTTGCCTCATGGGAATACAACACTTGCAGTATAGCTGATTCAATGGCATCACATATATGGCAAGATTGTCCACCTCGGTGTGCGTGAGTATGTGTGTGTATCTGTGTGTGTGTGTGTGTGTGTGTGTGTGTGTGTGTGTGTGTGTGTGTGCATCTGTCTGTGTGAGCGCATTTTTCTTTGTCCACAGAATGGCAGGGAGTAATGCTGGACATATTTTCTGTTAAGCAGTAAGTGTGTGTGTGTGTGTGTGTGTGAGAGAGAGTGTGTGTGTGTGTGTGTATTCGGCTAAACACCTCGAATATATTTACTACTACACACTGAACACATTTACTACAGTTGAAATAAACCTTTAATACCACTTGTCATGCACCGGTCGTCTCTAATTTGTTTCATCGTATTTAGATCTTAAATCTTTCAGTGGCCAGCTGCTTTAAAAGCCCCTCTCCCCTTAAAAACATACACTTCCCACTTCCAAACATTCATCTCTAGATCCTCTGTAATCCTAGTAGCCGGTCAACCCTGACTGATGCCCCCCGAAGTTGGCATGCGGGGCGCAATTAGTGTCTCAACCACCGACGGGCACTGCCAGCCTAAAAAATCAACGCGGAAGACAATCCTGCTTTTTTTTTTCTTTTCTTCAATGCTCTGCTTCACACACTCATTGCCTCCCACCAACACATCCCCTTGGCATTCTCTCAAAGAACAACTTTCTTTTCATTATTCAAATGCCCTTTAAGAAAAAAAAAAGCCCCTCAAGCCTGGAGCTTGGCAAATTTGAAGGGATAAAAGAAACAAGTTGTTTTTCAAGGGACCGCCGGCATCGTTCAAAGTCGCCGCTGCCGTATTTGCATCTTTAATGTGAAGCGTGTGCCTCTTGGCGCAACTCAAGTCTCCTCGCAGCTGTTTTATAGCAACGCACGTCATACGGCGCAATCCACTGATGTCTCCCCGAGTTGTACCTTTTTTGATGTGGCCCATGTAGGGCCGAGTGGTCTACATTCATTCTGTCGTTATCGACATTCCCTGCTCGGTACAGGGAAGAAAACAGGACTATGTAGTTCTCAAAAGGAAGGTACATATGCTGAGCCTGTCGCCCGCGTTTATTTTTGCTTGTTCGGTCACTTCGGTGCAACTGGGCAACAATGACTCGCCAGCTTTTTCTTTTTTTTTTCTTTCGTAAATGGAGCAATTTGGGGGAAAAATTGAAAGAACAAATGAATTGACATTTGCTGTCACAGGCTCCCCCCCAAGCCTCGGCACTGAAAGCATCTGATCAATGGCTGCCGTAGCCCCTGGGGGAGGCACCATGAAACTACTTTAAGCCTGATCTTAAAAGGCTGGACTTATCGATTTATTTCCCGCCCGGTTTCTTTTCTAAAAACACTCCTGCTTTCGCCTTTGACTGGCATGATGGCCCCTCCTGAAGGGGAAAGGCCATAAGCTAGCGGAAGAACTCACCCCTGGCAGCGTCTTCTGTTCATGGAGGGCGTTCTGGGCTTTGATGGCCGACTCGCGGGCGCAGTAGGTGAGGAAGGCGCAGCCTGCAGGACAAAGAGAAACAAGAAGAGGCACTGAGCGGTCAGGTGGCGTAGATTTCGTTTAAAAACTCAATAGGAATGCAGGACGTGGCCATTATTGCTACATAGCATCGCCAAATAAACCACAGTCAACAGTAAGAGTGAAAAATCTATGAGGGGGTAATGAGGACCACCGCTTTGTAAAGCTTATTCAGTCATTCATTTTAAAGCGGTGATTCAGTCAAAAATCTAATTGAAACAGTTTTCTACTTAATAACAAATACAGCTGATCAGCCAACACAAGTTTATCATCTGACATCTGCTTCTTTAATTTTGCCCTATAAGTTACACAGCAAATGTAGCTGATAAGTAACCTTGCTTAATGCTTAACCCAAAGCCTACATTACCACTCATGCTTCAAACTAAGCCAAGTTTGAAGAAGCACTCTGGCCAAAATGAGGAGTATACTCACTCCTATAGCTGTTGTAAACATGCCTACTGGCCTCAACAGTGGTGCCACAGTAGTCCCCAGAGTGAGATTTTCTGGTTTAAAGACTAGGAAACCCCCTTTACTGCAGATGTATCTTGAAGGTGGGCAGAACTTTTTAAAAAACTACAAGGGCTTTGGGGTTTATACATGAGACTGTGAGAATGTTTCTTTTTTCTATCTGTCAGATGGCGAATGCAGAAGAAGATAGCTATCGTTTCTGCTACCAAACTAAATATCGTCAGTATTTAGTCAAAGTCAAAATGAATTTTATTTTGTCATTTTGACCATACAACAGGGAGAACAGAGGAATTTGTGTTTTTTAGGCTCAGGCTTTAACCCAGGCTTTAACCCACCCTTTTACCCTACTTCTAATTGAAGTTCTTACTGCTGGAACCTGCTCACTCCTACTGACAAGAGCCAATACAGACGGCCCTACATTTGACCTAATTGATCAAAAGTCTTTGCGGCCCACTTGTACACTAAGAACTGCTGCCGTTTCTTTAATCTGAGATTTGTTTTCTTTTGTTTGTTATTGCTACCCGGTGCTGATGGGTGGTTTTCCAGGATGAGTTTCCCTTCTGAGCCTTGGTTCCTCCCAAGGTTATTTTCTATAGCTTAGGATTTTTTTTCTTGCCTCTGTCCCCTTTGGCTTGCTCATTAGGGGCTCGAGCCTGGATTCTGCAAAGTTGCATTGTGACAACGGCAGTTGTAAAAAGTGCTATAGAAATAAAATTAACTGGACACAAGACATGTATTAGCTATTCACTTATACTGGGGTAAGAGGAATAAACATGCATGTGAATATGTGTCCAGTCTGTTAACCTGAGGCTTGTTTAACAGTACCTACAATGAATAATTCAGTAACTGCTATGATGCTAATATGTAAGGCATAGTGATGACAGGTTGTTTAAGGGGTTAACTGTTTGCTTAGAGTCAACCATCTTTTTGTGCTGGGAAATCGAGTAGGCACAAAGCAAGCATGTCCCTTGCAATGACAGGGCTAGTGCTGCTGTGAGGAATCCCTGTAGACTGGCTAAATACGGACAGTCTATTTTGTAGCATAGGGGAGCCTGTCCAATCTGGTCTTTACTGAATGTGTGTGTAAGAGTCTGTGTGTGCGTGTGCATATATATGTGTGTGTTATAACTCCAGCTCAAGCTCCATAGATCAGCCTGCCATCACTGTCCAAACCACCCACATACCAGCCGGGTGGGATAAACTCTGAGTGTTACTGACAGAGAGAGGGTGCAGAAGGAAATGCCCAGGAGGGTAGAAAGGAACAGCCACTCGGGGAGGACAGGAGAAAGGGCCTCATAGCCCCAGGCCTTTCAGAACAGAGTCTGAACCACACACACACAGACATACACACATACACACACACGCATACATGCACACAGACGCTGCCAAATGAGGGCTACTCACTAAAACAAAAGAGCCTGAGTAAAGCAAGGCGCTAGAACACAGAGCATCATTAATGCGCCCTTGCTGCATGACAGTGACAGTAAACACTCTACAGTGGTGTACTTACACCAATGCCAGTTCCAGCTTTGCCAGGGTTAAGTTGCCTCACTGGCAGACATCAAACCACACAGTGGGGATCACACTTTTATAGGTGTGAAAGTGACTGCTATAAAATGGATCCTCTCTCCTCTTATCCTTTTTTGGCATGTAAACACATACTCTGGAGACTGGAAGGTTTTAGTCTATCTGCCATTTATTTATGTGCGCTGTTCATTTATTTATTTTCCTACTGAGCCTTTTGCTTAGCGAGGGCGCTAATTTGACACACTCACAAACTAATGCTAGTATGAAGGCTAACCAGACATGCAGAAAGTCAAGTCAATTTTCTTCAGTGTCGTTTGCAATCAACATTATAAAAAATAATGCAAGTTATACTGGCTAAGAGGATAGAATGATCAAACAGTGACGACCCACCAACAAACATGAAAGGGGCAGGTTAATATATATACACATCTCATATACACAGGATATATTTTATTTGCTACTACCTGCTTTAAATAAGCTATTTTGTATTGCAGAATTATTAGATATTTTGTATTGCAAAATAATCAGATATTTTGTATTGCAAAATTTTTAGCTATTAGTTCCTGTGTAGCTGGTTAACATTCATTTTGTGTGGGTGTCAAATTAGCGCTTGTTGGAAATAAAGAACTCTAATCATACTCTGAAATCTGCCAATATCTAGCATGTGTTTAAACTAAAGTACATTAAATGAATTCTAGAGCAAGAATTTTGAAATAATTCCCAGCATCCCATCTTTGAAATTTATTAAGCAATTTCATTTAAAACATTTAAATTAAGAAAAAATTAAGCAACCAGAGTTTCCCCCCGCTTTGTTTCAGACAGAACTGTTTTCAGGAAAGCACTGTATTGACAATGGCCTGCCCCTTCAAGCTGCTCTAAAACAGCTGTTTGTGATTGGTATTGATTGGTCGTTTTGATGTCAGTCAAATGACCCCTGCCACAGCAGGTGATTTTTGACCATGTTTAGCAAAAAAATCTACCAGGTTCTTTAACCACAGACGTCTGACTTTGTTTTGACTCCACCACATCGGTCCTTTGTTGTCCACTCACTCAACTCACCAGCATGTTGTGCCAAAAGCATTGTCTTCTCATAGTGGCTGGCAGGATCTCTGGGTCATGACTTTTTCCCTCAAGCTAAAACAGGCCATGTCAAAGCAAGAGTTGGCTCGCTCCAGACACTGTCCTAACATAATCACTTGCAGAGGTAAACAAACAAGTCAGTCAATTGTGTTCTTTTCCCCCATTACAACAACGTCTTACCGAGCCAGCACTGCCTCTGAATACATCAAAGCTTTGTTATATCTAGAAACCTGCAGCCAAGGCGTGCTTTTCCTGACCCTCGGCTGAAAAAGAAAATCTTGTTTCTTTGTATCTTGCAATTATGGTGCTTCCAAATTGGATGCATTTGCAGAGGCGGAAAACACGGGGCATCTAGAGTAAATTAATTGCTGCAATAATATTAGCAAAAAAAAAAAAAAAAGGAAAAAAAAAGAAAGGGAAGAGGGAAAAAATGTGGGGAGAGAAAGAAATACAATCTCAATTTAAAAGTGTTTCTCTGCGCTTTAATGTATGGTGTAATACGAATTTGCAGCCCACAGGCACTGGCTCTAACAACTTCATAATTGGAATCCAAACACGTACAAATTACTGCCACGCTGTTGCATACCAAGTGCGAAATTTTTAGGCTGCATGATGAAATTGTTTGAAATTCGACATAAAGGGAACACAACTGGACCATGCTGACACAGCAGCGAGTGGTGAGATAAAAAAAGGGACGGAATAAGGAAATGATCTGCCGCAACGTTTGATAGCAATCTAAAAGAGAAATCACCTCTTTCTACATTCGGCGCTTATGCAACGGGAACAGTTTTGTTGCGCACCGAGTGCTGGCGTTTCTAAAGAGTAGCTGCATATACTGTGGGCTGCTGTGTACTCAGGCAAGTCTAAAGGAGTGACTGAGACTTCATGGGGACAGGGAGAGACATAGTGGTGATTAGGCAGGTTGAATAGAGGGTCCCACTCTGCCTCTTCACCACTGACAGCCTACATTTGATGCTTTATTTGCTGTGGGACTATAGAGAAATACCAGTGCTGCTGCTGCTGCTGCTGCTGCTGCTGTAGAAGGAACAGTTGCTCAGTTCCTTCACCTTTGGCCCTGTATTGTGAGGTGTCTATTAAGAGTGCAGGTCTTTGGCATAAATCTACCTCCAGGTTCCTGTTCTCTTTCTCCTAGCCTAACACTTTGCATCGATTGTCCCCATCAGTCCTGCTTCTCTGTCTTACTATCATTCCCTCTAACACCATGGTTCTCGAACTCCGATCCTGGAGGATGAAATATTCAAGATTTTCAGCCCGTATATCATATACAAATACGGTTGAAATAGCCTTTCTCTTGGACCCATGTTGCAAGCATATAACAGTACAAGACACAACCATAAAATGCAGAATAGGCATCACAGTGCATTTGATGATAGACATAATACAACATAGGACAAAGTTTCACTGTTTGTACCGGTATATGTTTGTTATGAACAACAGGTGTGAAATGAACAATGACGATTGTGTAGTGAATGAAATTATGAGAGATAAAGTAGCTTTAACAGTTTAGGCAATAGAGTATTGGTACAATATGACCAGTAACAGTATAGAATATCTTTGTTGTAAATAAAAAGACTTTGAACTGTATTTAAACAGTATATAGTATTGATATAGTATCAGTGCAATGCAAATGTACCAGGCTGCAACCTACTACTATAAAATGGGAGCGTAAAGTGCCTTTGTGCCAGTTTAAAGTGGCAGTGCATATTAAACATAACATAATGTAAATGTATTTTGATAGGTTAATCCCTGAAGGAGCTGTGTCCTGCACAGTTTGGTGATTTTCCCTCCTCAAACACACTCGTTAAACCTGGCAATTATAAGGTGACTTAAACCAGGCGTGCTTGAGCAAGCAAATCACCAAACTGTGCCGAACACAGCTCCAGTAAGCAATTATTTAGATGATGGTAAACAAGTCATTCAGGGTGATCTGTAATGTTCAATTCATGTTGAACTTACTGATTTGTTCACAGTGGTGGTTATAGGGACCGGAGGGTTGTGATGTCCACAATACAAAAGAAACCATTTTATTTAACCAAAAGCACCAGTTAACCTTTAGTATGTTCTAGGTGATGATGGTAAAATAGAGGTACATATTAACAAATAAGCTGTCTTAGTGAATGATGTCACCATGCATGTACCTCTCAGCCCTGCACATAATGTAAAAATAGGTTTTAGGCCAAAAACCTCATTTCAAAACATAAAGCAATGTTTCTGGCACCAGGCAGCACATTCATATCTATGTCATGAAAAGTATTCTGTGAAACATTAAACTCTTTGAACATCTGGTTCCAATCACCACCACTGTGAACAATTCACTAAGAGCCACAGGAACGGAGTATTAAAGGTCACCCTGTATGACTCATTTATGATGATATAAATGATTACTTATGACAAATTTATTGAAAAATCATGCTCATTTACAAAAAAAGATTATTTGCAGAAAGATTCCTCAGGGAACCAACCATGTTTCTTCAATGACATCCCTCTGAAAAACCCTTTATTTTCAAAAACGTATCACTGCATTGTTCCCTACGTTGGAAAGGCAAAGGCCAAAATTGTTTCTCCAGTAGTACCGCACCCTTTTAATACCTCTTCTCTGGGTTTCTGCTCCCTTTGTGATAATGTCTAATGCAGTGGACATACAGCTTTGTTAGCATGTCGCTTCTTTTAATGTTCTGATCTTAGATTTGCTGCCTATAATGAGCTGACCACCACTCACAAAGTCATGTGGGTCTGATCCACTGCAATGTGATCACAGTAATTGTTCTAACAACAATATTGTCCCTGCCCCAGCCTAATTAGCTCGTAATGAGTTCTGTAATATAGGCAGTACTCTAGCGTAACCTGTACACCTTAATTAAGGCAGGAACCTTTAAGTGTGCCCAACATCCATGCTCCCTGAATAGCCACGAGTCAGCAGGCCTAGAGCAGGACTCCCATCTTGGGGCTGAATGGCATAAGCGTTTTTAGGTGGCATGAAGATACATTTCTGTTTAAAGAGGAGGGGGAATTGATGAAATATTTTTGACCTGGTTAAAGATTAAATATTTTTTGATAGGGGATGGAGGGGAGACACAATATTTTTGGCAGTGGTGCATGGTTCCTACCAGGACAGCAGTACATGGTTGTCTGGTGTAGAATTATTGGCCACATATTGCACCCGCACAAAGTGCGATGCAAAGTGTTTTTCCTCTATTTACATTCATTAATTTTATCCAAAGCGACTTCCAAGACATGGGGCAGTGTAGTGGGATGGTACCTTGCTCAAGGGTACCTCAGTAGTGCCCATGCCGGGACTTGAACCTGCTATCTTCGGGTCCCAAGGGCAAAGTCATAACCACTAGGCCACCACTGCCACTGCCATTATTTCACACCATTCGCGCACGTTTTCAAAATAACAAATTATTTTGTTTCTATTTCCTACTCATAGGAGTGGTGCTTTTAAAACGAGGCGAGGCTCTGTCCACTGTTGGCACATTGTTATTTTAAGGCAGTGAATGCAGGTCCTTTCCTCGCCAAAAACTGGTCAGGTTTGACCAGTAAATGTGCAGTTATAACAGCAATCATTTTTTTCTGCTCTCAAAATAGGATTTGGACACGGGGGGGGGCAGTCTAGCACCACCCATTCACACTGATGTTTTTCAGTCATAAATGCTTTTTGGTTTAAGCACAATCCAGGGCAGCCAATCAGAACAAAGGATTTTATTTACCTCTATTCATCTTTAAAACACCACACAAAAAAAAGAACAGCTTAATTTTATGGGAGGTTTGAAAATGATTATTGTTGACTCTTTTTGGTACATAAACCACAATTAGATCTCTGGGGGAAAAATGCAAGAACAATGAAGAATTAAGGTTTATAAATACTAAACGCTTAACACTAGGTGTTGTGTGATGTGTAAAACAGTTCTTGAGTCACAAGTGTCTTAGATGAGTCACCACATTTTACGTCACAGAAGCATGTAAAGTCACCAAAGTGTGAGTCATTTGTGCTTGAGTTGAGTCGATGTGCCTGCCAAGGAAATCTGATAAATGCTGCACGGTGTAGAACACTTTGAAATAAAACCTGTGAAAACATAAAGATGATATAAACACTCAATGAAAAGGACATAAAAGCTACAAAAAAGATTATCTTGTAAAAGATGTATTATAAGATACCTGTTTTATGTGTAAAGTGATTAAAAGTAGCTTATTATACATTTAGTTCATATTATCATATTATTGTGGAATAAAGCTTGAAAAGATTGTGCTTTTTGATTTGCATTTAATGCTGCAGTTAAAACCAAATAATGTATATGTTGCTTTATTTCTTTCTGTGTCTGCCTTGAGATCTTAAGGGTGTTTTCTTCGCTGTAGTACAGCTTGTATTATTCATGACCCAAATAATTGTTATCTATCAATTATACTTTTAATAGAAAATCAAAAAACATAAAGTAATTATAAATGATGCTTATGTGGCACAATGCAAATTACGGAAGCACCAGTATGAATTTGTAAGCCAATGCCAATATACAATTCTTTTCATGTACATTCCTGCCGATGCAGATATTTAGTAATTGGGACGATATCAACCTGCATTACAAAAATATAACTGGTATATAATTAAATTTTTTTCTATAAGCTTTAAAATGAGGTAAACTTTACTCCAAAACTGCCTTAAATACACTGTTCTAAACATCTAAACATCCAATCTGAACATCTGTCTGATGCCAATATTATTTCATCAAGCAAATATCTGCTGATACTGATATGTTTTTGATGTCATTGTGCATCGCTAATACAACTATATACATCAGTGTGTTTACCAGGCTTTGTTTTTCTACCAGTAGATGCATTTAGAATATGCTTTATCATCATGCAGATCGCTCACTAATCATTGCTGATTCATTAAGAAGTTGATGAAACTTGAGAAAATGGTAGAGATGATTGCGACTGTAACCAGTGAGGCGAGAGAATGAGATTTTAACATGGCCTGATCAAATGCAGAGGAAATGTTATTTTTACTCTAGTTTCAGCCTAAGAGGTTCTGATATACAGGCCTCAGGTTCAGGTCATTTTTAGGAGACCTCCAGTGTCTGCCTGAAACGCTCAGGCAGCTCAGTTCTAACAGGTGACATTTCCTAAAGTGCTCACAGCATAACCCAGGCAAACAGACACCACTCACGAAAAAGAGACAACGACATGGAGGAAGGATGTCGCAGGAAAAGAGACAGAAATAGGGAAAAGCTCCATTAGTGAGCTACATCTACCCCACTCTCTCTCTCTCTCTTTCTACTCCCCACCCCCTTGCTCACTCTCTCTTTCTGCATGTTGCTCAATTTCTCTGTCTCTCTCTGTGTTCTCTCTATATATCTCTCCCCCTAGCTTTGTTAATCCCTTCCTCCCGCTCTCTCGCTTTCCATTTCTCTTCCCCCCTGCGCTCTTACTCCCTCTTATGCTCCCTATCTTTCCCTCCACTCTCTCCCTCTCTTTGTTTCGGTTATTTTCAAATTCTCATGTTAGTTTTATTCTTATTAAATACAATTCATGTTCATAATATTCATGATTACCTGTTTTCATGATGATAATAATACAAAAGAAAAAAGAGAAAAATCTTAAACCTCTGTAATCATGTATTGTAGATGAAGACTATCTCTGTCTGTCTCTCCTCTCCCTCACCACCCCAGCAACCCTCTACTTCCACTGTCTTCACGGGGGACGGCTGGCAGCACAGTGGTGATGTCATGCCAGCAGTGCAGCGATGGCAGCTTAACCTATTTTCGGAAATACCACAGATTTCTATTTTTAGCCCTGCTGAGCAGCGTTCCTTTCAAACACATCTCTGACGGGTGACACAAAGAACACTAATAATATTCCTCTCCGCTTCACTCCTCCTTCCATCCTTTTCAGTGTCACGATGTTTGTTCTAATCATTGCCATAAAAACAGCAGGTTTAACTGTTAATAGGTTTCCACATTATGGACAAAATAGTCTTGTCATTGCATTGAGCGGAGAAATACAGTAATATTTATTGTTATTGTGAAAACAAAATCACATATTATGCCTCTGTATGCTTGTCAATACATATTCAATTATCATTAGAATGCATACAATGTATGTACACCTGCACTTATTGTGGAACGTCAATGTACAAGAATCAGTGGCCTGACATATTGAGAAATATAATTGTCTTTCTACATTGTTACACATATGTTTGAATAAATTATGTGACTATTGTTTTATCTTTTAAAAAAAAAAAATTCCTTGTTTTTATCCTGCACTTACACCTAAATGTTGTTTGTCAACTGCCATTAAGCAACAAAAAATCAGAAAATGAGCCAAAGGAAGAAGACCATATGCCTGTGAAATGTGCACAGCGCTGTAAGATTAGATGCTACTGTACAACAAGGGAAACATGCAAAACCAAAAATTAATGCAGTCGTCAAAGTTGTGTGTGGGACTCAAACAAAAATGAGCTACAGTGAATGATGGTGACTTTATGTTATGGATATTTTTTTTGATTTAACAGTTGAATTGGATAATATATATAGATTGTCTCTTTCTGTCCTTGTGAGTGTGTGTGTGCACATTTGTGAGAGGGTGTGTGTGTGTGTGTGTGTGTGTACATGTATTTAACTCCTTGTGAGGATCAAATGTCTAGTTAGGAATATGGAATAATCTGTAAGTGAGGACATTTCTTACTTACTTAATTACTGAAAAGCACCATTACAGAAGTCAATGAAATGTACTCACAAAGATACCAAAACCAACCTGTGGGTGTGTACTTGGTGGCAATCTCCAAAGACTGGTTGAATACTTCCTAGTGAATATTGGATAGTACTTTTGCTTAAAATGCCTGTCCCCATTCAGAACACCCATAGAAGCAGACTGGTCTAGCCTGGTCATTGCTCAGTATGCTAACAGCACACAGTAAGAAGGAGTTTGGTCAGGGGTCTCGTTTTCATATTGCAATATCAGTTTTGCCGTGGCCATTATCACTATGACAGTAAACTTTACAACACTCACTGTTATGATATTAATAATATGAAAACATGATACATTTTAACCAGACACAAGTCATTTTTCCAGGACTGTATGATTTGTATGATTTTTCCTGATATTGTATGATACAGCAGCACCAGTGCATGCCCTGTGAAATCAATAATGACATTAGCAGCTCTAGCACTAGCAGTAGTTCATGCTAGGAGTCATAGCTGTACAATTTCAGCTGGTCTTATTCATCTTTTGCAATAGATTATGCTCCACATCTGCCCAGCCTGAACCGTGCACCTTTCCTTCATATTAAATCCCTTTGTTTTCTGTCCTCCTCCTTCTCCTCCCCTGTCAGAGTGGATCTGCCTCTGAACCTGCCACTAAGAGTCGGGCACCTTCCGATTAAAGCCATCATTTGTTTTCCCTCGCTCTGACAATCACTTCATCTCTCTGTCTGTTCATCCATTGTGCTTAGCCTCCTGCCTGCCTTTCATTTCTCTCCTGTCCGGTTCGGACAGACAGCGACAGAGAGCGAGAGGGAGAGAGAGTGTTAAATTTGTCACCGTTCGCTGACTGACACACCATGACACCACACTGGGGTCTGAACGAAAAGCCGATCAATATTGCGTTCCTGTCCCTTCGCCGTTACACATGGACATCATGAGGGTTCAGACCAGGCGGAGTTTCTGAATTTGAATATATTCACTAAATCTCAAGCATCTCGGCGGACTTCTCAAGCCACGTACGCGTCTCTCTTCATCAAAGGCTTTCTCTCGCAAGACTTCTTATGAATCAGCTCAAAATTGCAAGCGATTATCACAGGACGCTGCAGCAAAATCTCCTAGGCGTTGTCAATTTATTTTCCTCTTACAAATGCATCTCTGGCTGATGGAGCTCAAAAAAAAAACCCACAGCATTTAAATTGGTCAGCAATTCACAAACAGACAGCCTTGTTCATTTCTCTTAATCTCCTCCTCGTTCACCTCCTTCCTCTTTCCTTTTGTCATTTTCTCCACTCTCATTACCTCTCAAAACCGCAGCAACAAAAGCTTACAGGGGTACACAGATAATGCAATGTCTATTCACTTCTTATAGAATGACTCAAAACTAGGGCTGCACAATATATCTCCTGTTAATCATTATTGCGATGTTACTGGTCTCTGCAATGCTCATATCATAGAAGGCTGCAATGTCACTTTAATATTCATATTGTCGCTTTAGTATTAAAATTATTCACAAAATTCCATTTGTAAATATATATAGTTGCTTTTTCACAAACTGAATCTATGTAATGCTACAGTATAATTGTATAGTTTGTGTAGTCTCTAGTCTGTACTGTATAGCACAGCTTTTTGAAGTTTGGTTGTTTACATCGTTGTATGTATATTGTGGCTACTGGTACAAAAAAATTCCATCTGGATCAATAAAACATCTGTCTATCTCTATCTAATATGAAAATGAGCCTCCAGCCAATCAGTGTTTCTGACAGAGTGACCAATCACAACTCTAGGGGGGTGCTCCTGGGGGTTTGATAAATCAAGGTTTTCATGTAAGATAAGATAAGATACGATGAGATAAAATATAACAAAGATAGAAACAGTGGAAACAAAGCAGAAACTCAAACGATAGCTAAAAACAAAAACAACCTGGTAAAGTGCCAAAGCTAGGGAAGTGAGACAGTTGTTTAAAATATAAATATGAGTGAGTATCTACATTCAGAGTGTGGAAATGAAAATATATAGAGTATATGTACAGTACAACAGTCGTACAAACAGGCAGAAAGTGACTTTGTTAATAATAATAATAATAATATTGATCCTGACATTAGACGAGGGAGGTGATGGTAGAGAGATAAATTATGGTTAATACCATAAAAAAACAATAACATACTGGCAGTTGTTGGACTAAAGTGTTGTTGTGCATGAATAAGGTTTTTACATGATGCTAACTCGTACTAAATGCCCCTCAAACAGAACGGAGAGGAGTTATACAGTTTGATGGCCACAGGTAGAAAAGATCTAGAGCAATGATTCTTTTACTGTGTTTGCTGCAATGACCAATCAGGGTGGCATGCGTGGGGTGAGATGGATTGACCATGAGGCTGAGAAGTGTCATTAGCATCCTCTTATCAGACACCTCCGCCAGAGTCTCAAGCTCCCCTCCCAAAACTGAACCAACCTTCATGGTCAGCTTGTTCTGTCTGCTGGCATCGGCTGCCTTCACCCGATTGCCCCAGCACATTGCCGCAAAAAAAACAAAACATACTTGCTATCACAGAGTGATAAAACATACACAGCATGGTCCTACAGATGCTGAAGGATCTGAGCCTCCTCAGTAGATAGAGACAAATGTCAACAAATCCAACACATTATTTTGTTTAGTTTAGACACTGATTCACCAAGCTGTGTTTAAAGGGCCCATATTCTACATTTTCCTTCTAGTTCTTTTTTTAGATGTCTGTATGGGTTTGTGTGCCAAAGCATAACCCATAATTCTCCATAATTTATTTTTACATGACCATTTCCCAATCTCTGCTTGTCCTTTAGAATTAAATGGGCTGTTCGTTACTGTGCCTTTTATACCGATCTATGCATATGACCTCTTTTCTGATTAGCTCCCCCTTTATTGCAGGTCATTCAAAAGGCAGCACAGAGCTGAAGCACTCCTTAGAACTTCAGCATCAACTGGAGGGGTTAAACTGTTGCAGGCTGAATAAACAGATATAAGTAAATGTATAGGTGTTGTGACATAACAAAAACTATAATTTAAAAACTATCTGTTTCTTTAGCTTAAATTACATATATGGCCTGTGTGGCTGGGGATTTTAAGGTATATTCTGAATATAAGCATATATTAATTAGGCTTAATTAGAATTAAGTGTTTTTAATGTTAGTAAAGTGATGATGTGGTCACTTTGTTACATTAAAAGGCACCTCACTCAGAATGTGTAGCATTATAATCCCAATACGAATATTTTGTCTATACTGTGCAGCCTTACTCAAGACAAAAACAAGTGATATTAAAATGCTGGGAATGCTACAACATTTCTGCTCTTAGGCATATTCATCCTTGCCTCTCTTGATGCAAAATTATTGCAGTCTAGTTTAGTTGCCATGACAATACTAAGCATGTCTGCAGTGATCTGCTGACAGCCATAAAACTATCAAAACTGATGCCAGTTAAAATTATCACAGCAAAATGCACTGCTATAGTTTTGGATATTTCATGATGTTATTAACCCTTGAGCAACAAACTGAACAAATTATCCCAGCATGAATCATTTATCTGTACTTGTGGGCCACTTGTTAAATTTTCTCTGTTAGCATCAAACAGGGCAGCTCTGCTATATATGATAGTAAATTCATAGCTTGCCAGAAACACATAATAACCAGCAAACATTCAGAGAAATGGCCAATTACCCAACAACCCAGTAAGAAATCATATACAAAAGGTAGATACAGGCAGGAAAGGGCTTACAATTTGTTTTTAACAATGTGAAATTTTCCTATTCCTGTTCAAAATGTCTACGTGTCTGGGGTGTCAACAAATAAGAACATTACATCCAAAAGAACGGCAACAACTACCAAAAAAGCTAAATGTCTTGGTGTAGAGGTATGTCCATTTCAAAAAAAGAGGCTGAGACTTCAGTGTACCATTCACAAGAAAAAAATACTGCCTACAACAAAGATCACTGGCCAAGCAGAGAGGAACTCATCCTGGAGCTCAGGTCCATGGCTCCTGTCAGGAGAGTCACTGAGGTGCTGCATTTTTTAGGAGCTTTAGCATTGCATAATACACACATTTGGTTGCTATGCCTGCCCTGTGTCTTCCCCAAGACAATCACATAAATAAGATAACCAGCATATGTAACAATATACAATCTGGTGGGTGTCCAAGGAGGTAATGACCTTCTATATTGGTGTTGTGCAGAAATATCTAATTTGGGCACAATTGTAAATCGTTTAAAGAGAGATTTTTGAATTTTTTTTTAAGACAATTACATGTAATTAAGGGACCTCTGTCATTTTGAAAAGGTCCCTTCAACTAATGTGGACACAGAAGCAACACATGGTTCAGTAAATGTGTGTTTGTAGTATGCTGCCATGTTTAATTTGGTCACAATGTTATAATTAATCTAGTAAGAAAAATTGTGTGCTAAAGAAAAGAAAAGTTGTGAATGTTAGACATACTTTTAACTCCAACTGAACATAAGCTGAGACATGAATCCAAAGATCCAAAGCTGTTTTATCTGGTGTGTCAAACCTGATGCTGTTGTCTGAGGATATTCTAAAGCATACACCCAAACACAGGTAGCTTTTGTACAGGAATGCTCAACCCATCCAAGCAGCATGTTCAACCATCACACCTCAACAGCCGTGTTAGCGCAAACTCGCCAATTATGGATTCTGACATTTATGAAAACAGAATAGTTGAGATAAAATGATTATTGTGCTGTACACTCTAACTTTGTGTTACATTGTATACTTATATATATATATATATATATATATATATATATTGCACATATTGCACATTCCATCATAAACATTCTTATAGATACATTGCACTTTTTCAAATGTTTTTTCAATTGCACATTGTAATTCTGCACATATTGTATTTTTTAATATGGTATCTATTATTGTATTTGTATATATCGCACATTTTCATTTTACTTTGACTATGTTTACTTGTTTGCTATATTTTTGCACTAAGTGCTGACGTAGACAGTACTCCAATTGCGTTGTACTATTGTACTAAGTATGATTGTGCAATGACAATAAAGATCCTATCTATCTAATCTTCCTCCTGGATTCATTAAGTTCAATGAATGTGATTTTTCCATAGTCAGTGGGTAATTGTGTATAATAACTGGGATCTCAGTATTGACTAAAATAATCGTGATTTGCAGTAATCGAGCAGCCAAACTATAAATGTGGTATTAATGTAGGATATCGCCTTCAAGCGTTATTCTTTACCATCATTGTTATCACTGGCCACAGGCCTGTGTGCATTATAAAGGTAAGAACATGTTATACATTTACATAAAGATATTGTGTTAGAAATATCTGCCAAAACTTTCAGTCAGAGAAACTAAGCCAATAACAAAGAGAGAGCAGCAACTAGAAAAATCACCAAAAAAAACCACCTTACAGCCATGGACTGAAGACCAAACAGTGAAACTTTGAACCTTGTATCTCAATATGGCTCCCTGAAGGAAACTCCATGTATACCCACAAAATTAAGTAACCTCAGCTAATGCAACTGAAAATTAAACTGCAGTACCACACAAGCAACCAAGGCCAATTCAACAGTAACTGTGAATGTAGGCATATAAGCTCCCTGCAGTCAGACTTTAAGCTCACTACTACTGCGTATGCAATGGTCTAACACCAGAGGGAGGTTAAAAAAAATTAAAGCTAGCATTTTATTAGATCATTTCTTTGATTTATCGAGAAGGGCTTTCCAGAAATATTTCTGCACCAGTTATAAAGACATTAACACCATGATCCCTATGACATTAGCTTAATGCTGATATTCCACTTCAGCAGATATGAGTGTTCCTAATGTCAGCCGTCCTCCATCTCATCTAGCATTACAGACCATGTACGCACTGCTATCTTCCCTACTTTTTAAGACCACCTGTACTGTTTGTCATGGCAGCGAGGAAGTGGTACAGCTTCAGCAGTCTGCGTGCACTGTTTATTACAGTAGTTGCATTCAGCATGAGCTTTTAATCAGCATTTTCAATCTGTAGTTTTCAAAACCTCCCATATTCACATAAGGGATGGATAAATATCTAATATACAAACTTTAATTAAGTGCTATGGGAGGATAAGACATTGAGCGATCAATCCTGAAATATCGTGGGGACAAATGCTAACTATTAATACCAATCGAGGGACAATAATTGCCCAGGGGTTGGCATTGAACAGCATTAGTCATATTAAATACTGCAAAGTAACCAGACCAGAGCACATTTTAATTGGGAAAAGCAGGCTGTATTAAGGGACACGGCAGCCGAACCATGGGACTGAGGCCTCAGACAATAACTACAGTCACTAATCCTCTTCAGTCAAGTCATTATGGTCATGCCTTATTATCACGCCTCACAAACTAATTCCATGTTTTCCTGCGTGAATTAGCAGGCTGAGTTAGTGCTGAGATGCGTTCTTCTTCCGAAACATGTCCTCTACATTTGATCCCCTTAGTGAGCAGATCACAACTTAAAGGCACAACAAAAGGTTTAAAGCTTGTGCTGTATGGAGACACAAATGAGACTTTTCTTTTTGGGATGTATGTAAAGGCACTACACAGAATGTACATAAATGAGCTGTCCTTGTTCGTCCCTTGTATTTAGACATATCTGAGTATTAAACGGGCTGTGAAAGAGTGCTGTGAATAGGATTAGGCCTCTGTAAGCTTTCGCAAGCTAATAGCAAAGCAGCTGTGAATTGATTCATAGCTGAAAAGAGGAAACTAGCTTTTGGGGTGAAACTTGGATGTCCGTTGACTCTAAAGCTTCTTATTTCATCAGAACATTCAGCACAGTGTGGACTGTAGACTTTCAAGGCAGCTTATGGGTTGCACAACAAGGCCATCACCTTTGGCCTGCAAGTTAGCGCACTTTAATCCTGCACTGACAATTATAACTGTTACTGGAAATACATTCATATTCAATGGGTTGATCTAGCCTTTTAAAACAGGACAGCCCATAATTAATGCCCATAGATTTTAATGTAGAAAATACAAAGGCAATCATCATATTCTGTATAGGTTATGTAGCATATGCCTAGTCTCTAAAAACCACTGTAAATGCTAAATGAAAGACTGACAAATGTCAAAATTACACCAAACCTTGCTGACAAGTGTTTAAAAGATAGACATGAAATGCATTACAAACATTATCTGCAGTACAAAAAAATCTTTAAAGTGGAATCCCACTGATTTTTCTTACATTTTGATAAGACAAAAACAGTCCGTTTGTTTGTTTTTATGTGAAAATGTTTTGTACTTCCCTAATTTTCCAGAAAAAAATCATGAATCAGAAAAATTCACAGCAGTAGTGATAGGAACCAGATATATGAAATGAAAAGGAAATTGTATGAACATGCTGCCTGATGCCCAAGATGCTGCTTTGCTTTGTGATACAATTTTGGCCCAAAGCCAGTGTGCAAATACCCCTTGGCAATCGGGGGTTCCCCCCCATAAAAATGTGTAAGGGGGGAGCCCAAAAGAAAATAAGGTGCAGGCCTGAATTTCACTGGAGTTGACAAGCTGAACAACTCGTTTAGACCATGTCACATTGAAGATTTTTCCAAAGGACCCCCCTCCCCTAAATTTTGCTGTAGGCTAATGAGGGGTCTCATGTGTCATTCAAGCATCAAATCCCCTGTATGTTGTACCCTTCCAAAAGCACACTGAAAAAACAGTGTGGAGGGGGACATGCAGTGTGGGGTCTGTTGTTGGACAAAACAGACCCCAAAATAAACTTACATTTATTTCTACCATGTATCATTATCAGAACTACCTCTAAAACTCATAAGATCTGTGTGTGTGGTCATTTTGGCTAGTAAATAAAATGGCAATATTTGCTGTTGCAGGCTGGTTGCAGGCTGGTTCCCATTACCACCTATGGAAAGAAATTCATGATAGTAAGTTACCTTACAGTGTGCCTTTGTTTACACCTCAGTAACTTTATATCAAATCCTTGTTGGAATTCATTTTTAATCGTGCGTGCACGTTACACTTTGGGGTCAACTTGCAGGAAGAGCGCGCGTACAGAACGAGGGTTTTTTTCCCACCTGTATCGGACACGCCCCGCCTGCTGTGCGTTTGGATTGGCCAGTAGTACTGATCAACGCGTTGGACTACGCGTGAGTTTGACCTACTAGCTAATTGCAGCGCAGGAGGCGTGATGTTCCCAGCCAATCCTAGTGGTGGAGGGGGCGTGGCTTTCCGGAAAACCGGTGGGAAAAGAAAAAAAAGAGGAGCGCGCATCGCGTTTACGTTCCAAAACACGGTGTAACCCAGAAGCGTGTCAGCACGGGCACTACACACAGCGAGGCATGGAGCGATGAATAAATGATGTTTCCCTCATCGCAAAAGGCAAAGAGTCGTAAAAAATACATCTCTCCTAAGACATCTTTGCCCCAGTTACAGAGAAAGGGTGACAGAAAGCAGAAAATACATTTAAACGGGCACAGAAAGGGCTAAAGGGAGCCATCGCGCAGCTACGGGTCTGTTAAAGCGAACTGTGGGGATGGAAATAAAGAGCGGTACAGGAGCCCACATTGTAAAGTGCCCACGGCGGTGCACGGCGAAAAGAGCGCTGGACGGAAAATCTTCAGTCTCAGAACAAGTATACAGAACACATTTACTAAATAACAGCGCAAGTCAATGACGGTGATTGGCATTAATAGCCGGAGAAACTACCAAAGACACAACACCCACAACGCCCTGATTATTAACATATAGCAATGTAAATATAAGCAGTTGAACTGTTTACTACACACCGCCGCAGCTGGACGGAGCAGCAGACGGGTAAACAATGCTGCCTGGCTGGGGGGATCGAGGCTTTACCTTTGTGCATGCCGGTGTATCGGTCCTTTAACACTGTCAATTCGTGGATTTTCCCAAACTGTTCGAACAGGGGTTTCAGGTCTTTTTCCTCTAGGTTCCGCGGTATTTGCCCGATAAAGAGTTTTATGGCGTCTTGGTCTTTCATGGTGCCGTTCTCCGGATGAATGGAGATGGGTTCTGACCCGTTCATGGGTTTGGGGAATGGGGTCTGGGCGCCCTGGTGCTGCTGCGGGAGAGGGAGGAGTGGATGTTGGGTCGGTGAAGCCCCGGGTCCGGCGGAGAGCAGGCTGGAGTGAGCGGGATGGGGCTGCTGGGGGGAAGGCTGCTGCCGTCTTGTCTCAGTCTGAGCGAATCTGGCCATTCTGAGCAGGGGGAGCAGACTGGATAGTAATAATGACAGCACACACGCACGCGCGCGCGCGCACGCGCACACACACACGCACGCACACACACTGAAAGGAGCGCAAGCACTCAGCTGGAAAGCCAGGCTCACTTTCTAGACCGACACACACACACACACACACACAACAAGCAAAAGGGGGAGGGGGAGGAAAGGCATAAGGCGCACGTTTAGCTACTCTTGAGCGACACCACATGGTGGCAGCGTGCCAGTGCAGTATTGACTACGAAGCCCATGTTTTGAAAGCGTTCGTTTTTACTACATGCAAGATTTTCCTACATGCCTCGGGTGAAACTCTAACGACATACCTAGTATATAGTAGCCACTGTCAGCTTAGCATTATAGCAATGAGGCTCATATAGCAGACAATAGAAGCCAATGACCCTAAATTAACAAAACTGCTCACAAAAATCATCCTACACTTGCCTTAAACTGCTACTTGCCTCAGATAACTCAGCTGAAAAAAACACACCCAAGTAGTTTGTTATACTGTCTGTAAAAATGAGCATAAGATCATCCAACAGCTAAAAACTGGGCCGGCTGCCATTTTGAAAACACATCTTTTATGATACAGTTGTTAATAACTGTTTAGATTTTACAAATAAAACCATTTTTAATTAAAAGGTCTATGTGCTGATGGGAGCAAGTAACACATTAGTATAGTGTGAGGCTTGCAGTTTGCATAATGCTTACAAGAATATGCACATTCCTCTATTTCATGCCATGTGTGCACATTTCCATAATAACAAATAATTTTGTGTATGAGTGGTGTTTTTTAAATAAGGCCCATCTTGGCACTTTGTCATTGTGTCGCTATTTTAAGGTGGTGAAATTACATTGTGCTTTTGACCAAAAACCATGTCTAAGGTCAGTGGTGTATTATTAAATCATTTTAAGCAGCGCATTTTAGTAACATGTAGGTGCACAATACTTCGTACGGACATATAAGCTTGAACTAATGGCACTTGACAGGCTTAGGTGGAACAGTGCTGCTCCCATGAATGATTTTCACTTTGCGTACAAGCAGGTTTCATTTCCTTGCCAAAAACCAATCTGGTTTTCCAGGTAAATGCAGCATTATAATAGCAATCCACCATAGCTCATGCATGCCTTCCTTCTAAAGGTGAGGTGACGGGCCTTTCTGATTGGTTTATTGCACGCTAAGTCCAAAACACACCTCTGAATAATTGAGAAAGACAGGGCAACTATTTTGCGCCTTGCGCTGGAACAAAATCAGTTTCTACGCTGTCAAAATAGCAAAATGGTTTTGGAAACGTCCATAAATGCTAGTTGTGTTTTGGGCTTCAACCTTTGCATTAGATCATCAAAACAGAGCCCCTAGAGGTGGGCAGGGATGGGTATTGCCCACACAAATGATTGATTGTTGTTCTGGCCAGAAGAATGTGTATATCTGTTAAGAGTAGTTACAACGGTTTTCAGTTCGGTAGGCTTTTTCCTGACATCCCCTCCAAAGGAGTCGGCTACAGGTCCTCAAGCTCTTGCCCCTTTTGTCTAAAAATTAGCAGAACCCTTCTTAATTCACTTAAATTAATTAATCTACTGCTGTGCACAACCTGTGTGACACTTATGACAGCCTGATCACACACTGTTCCTGTTTCTAGTGCTCTACCTTTTACACTTCATTGCAATATAATCCATCAAGATGCGTGTGAAAATTTTAAATGACTTAGGAGGCCTATAGGATTCATGGCATTGTGAGCATCACCATGATGGACACTACTTTTACAAATACACACTGAAACACATGCCCCTCTCATAGCAAAAGACCACACTATCCTAAAAACCAAACCATATTTCATAGCCTACAAGATTTAATATTTTATAGATGATATCTACTTCAGAATCTCCTTTGGCACTTGTACTTGTTCTACAACTTTCCATCATGTCCATTTTCCCCGACAACTGCCATAAAAGTTTTACGTAGTTTACACTAACACTGTGATTTATGTTGTCATACACACATAGTCCTTTAAAAATAGGACAAGAACAAGTTACCAGCATGTCTAATGGAGGTCTTTGCATTTTTATTCCTGCACCTTTTGTATTCATGACTGTCCCTCAGTATCTGATATGATTATGTCTGTGTTGCTGGGATTTGCTGTAGAAATAGTCTTACATGAATACTTTAGTCATCAGTAGCATTATCTGTGTCTTTTTCTATGTTACATTAGACTTTACAGTGCATGTCCAAACATTTGTAGACACCTTTGATGCCATTCGGCTGCAAGAGCATTAGCAAGGTCAGGCACTTTTACTTCGTTCTCTATGGGTGGACATCCTTCCCTTATTTGGCCATCAGCCAGTACGATGCTAGCTAGCGCAGACATCTTTTAGCTGACGTAACATGCTCTCCTCCACACGTGCTGAGCTTCCAATGATGTTTTTGTGGCAGTTTGATAAGTAGCGTCACTTTACTCAATCCAGCGGAAGCATGTACTAGCCGTTCGTCCTCTCTGTGGCGGTGGTATAATCCTTGCTGTTGGAACTGGATATGACCAAATTGGAGAGAACTTTGGGAAAAAATTGCAATCCCTTTTTATTTTAGTATTAGTAGATTCCTGAAGTTTAACTTGAACTTTTTTACTTTTTTTAAAGAGCTAACTGTCATTTCCAAAATAAATTTGAACCGTAGAGTTCTGAGTTAGACTGACTAATATGGCTGGGCTTCTGATAGCAGAGCCCTTTTTGATCTAGAAGTGGTGTTCATTGCTTGCAGCCTTGGAGCGAGGACAGCAGCCTATATTTAGAGCAGGAGCGGAATAGAGAGGAGAGAGGGAGAACTTTCAGTCCATGTCGTTTATTGACCATTGCCATTAGTATTTTGCTTGGCTGAGGGACCGTGACAAGAAATCAATAGTGCCAGGGACTATTAGTGCAGACCAAAAAAAGTTACATACAGTTTAGCATGGTTGAATTTCTGCCGCTTGTTAAGCACTCAGTGGGTGTGGAGAGGCAGCAAAGCCTGGGTTCACCAGCCAGCCTGTCAGTGACTGGACCCTGGGGAGGGGAGGACTCAGCTGAGGGCGCCACTTAGCACATTGTAGCTACCATTGAGTATGGACTATGACAATTACTCTCAAATCTATCCTCTTTCTAATGGCATACCTGTCCGTATATGTGCTAAAGGTGCTTTCAGCTTGTAGCTGTAATCTTCTTTGTTTATTTGTAATGAAAGGAAGTTAACAAGTAAACTAGTAAACTGAAGCAAGTTTGCTTGTCATTGTCAAGAATGAGTCATGAAGATACACAAGCAAGAGCAGAAAGCAGACATCGCCAAGGGTAATCTTTGATTGCATTACATGTCTTTATGCATTTTTGCTTTTCTTGTGTTTTATTAGATTAAATTAGTATTTGAAAGCTTCCAAAAGTGAAGGTTGAAGACAACAAGAATTCTCTAATAAAAGAAACATCTATGTAGGGGGGAAATAGGGTAAATGCCCCTCTAAAGAACAGGATCCAATTACTGTAAGGTCAAGTGACACCAGTGGATGGATTCAGTGTTAATGGGATGATGATGCATAAACCTCACAGTTAGGTGAAAAACTGGAAGAAGTCAGTTCAAACCTTCAAAAATCAAACCTTGAACCATTACTGGAGCATTAATATTATTGTTATTATTATTATTATTATTATTATTATTATTATTATTATTTACACCATTAGAACCATTTAAATAAATCAACTACTTTTAGAATTTAATGCAGCATTCATGCAAATTATTACTGAATATGAACAGACCAGATGTAGATATAACACTGCTATGCTGCACACATACAAGCTCAAAATGTTGCCTAAATTTAGTTAACAAACCTATAGCTACAACTCAACACTTATGTCTGAAAGCCTGATAAACTCCAGGTATTAGTAACATTTTGGGGGAAATATTCTTAAGGGAGGGTTTTGCCCCATTGTCTGGGGACTTATTGTCCCAGTGGTCTACCTTTCCAAATAAAAATGTGTTATACAACATATAGAACACTACAATCCAATGACAAGAATTCAGCATTTAGCAGACCCTAACAGGTTTCCAGGAGAATACATTTTTGGAATGAATTTAACTGCAATGTGTCAAGAATAGATTTGGTCCTGGTCATTTGATCAGAAGAGAATAAAAAACTAGGTGGGACATCTTACCCTGGAGAGCTTTATGCCTCAAGTTATCCTATAATGTATACTTTCCAACCTCCAACTTATGTCTGGAACACATAACAATTATTATTAATAATTATTAAATTAATCGATAAATTCTGTCTATTATCTTAAACGTCATTTTTTTTACCTTATATATACCTTTTTAATGCAGTGTTTGGTCTGGATCGGTCCTTTCCCCCTATATAAGGAGGAGTAGGTTACTCTGTAGTAGAGAATCTCCCATTGCAAATGATATTCCTAGTTTCCTTCTTATTGCAACTCTTTTCTATAGCAATAGAATACTAATAGGCAGCCAAGGCCTAAATGTTGGAGAACAGGGCTTGCTACCGGAGATTCACTAGTATAGTCCCTGGCACCAGAAGGAAAAATGTGGGAAGTGAGTAAGCAGCACTTTCACAGATAGGTTAAATGCAGAGGACAAAAATTCACTGCTCACTGTTCGTAGTGTGAGAGTGACACATAATTTGAATAAAATACAAATATAGACTCGAACATCTTAGCTAGGCTGAGAGGAACCATAAATCTATATATTTTCTGTTACTGTGCGAACACACTGCTCCGTCCTAGCAGATACTGGCCTTTGTTTTTTCACACACACACACACACACGCATGCATGCACACACACACACACACACACACACACATACACACATACACACACATACACACACACACACACTTTCTCTCAAATGGCTTGTTTGCGAAGCATGGTGTGTTTCAGTTGAAAAGTGTCAGGCCATCAAATAGTTTTGACACTTTATAGGCCAATAGCTCCATCATGTCTTCACTGTTTGAGGAGAATAACTGACCTTGCCTCTCGTGGACTCCTGTGCTATTGATCGAAGCGTTAAAAGTGCCAGAAGTGAGGTATTCTCAGAGTTATTTCCCTCTGAAAGCCATGAAAATGGACTAGGATTATAGTAATGCTTCAGTAGCATAAGGCACAGTATACATTTAATAGTCTGTAATTCTAATACTGTACCTGCAATGTGGAGAAAGATGAAAAGAAAAGGAAATTGAGGGCCTGACTGAATGTAATGGTAGATTTGAACATGGTCAAGCTGCAATACATTATGACACCACCAGAGGGAACATGTGCGCTATTATTTTATGCCCACCTGGTTACCCTCACAAAGGGAAAGTAGGAGACAATTACAAATGAGAATTATAGTTCATTTTTGTTTCTCAGAGATTTGTCCATGACAAAAAGTCTCATGACATGACATTTATGTGACAATTTTAATTTAAACTGTATATATATACAAATGTCTAAATTGAACCCACTAATGTCAATATCTGACATTTCCTTTTTTCATGTCTTTTCATATCTTCATTTATCATATTTTATTTAGTATTTGTGTCAAACAGGATGACTTTTTGAAAAAAATGAAGTCCAAATTTGAATTCTAGATAATAATGCTGCAGAAATGTTCTCGTGCAAACTCCATCTGGTGTTATTATTAAGGATGCTTTTATTTTAGGATGTGATGCAAAAAGCTATTTAAAACTCCTGCTGTCTCTGCAGAGCCATCACCATCTGCAACAGCTCTAGACACCCCTGTCACCAACTTTTCACTCTACCGCTCTCTTGATGGGGGTACAGGTGCATCAGAGTCCGCAGTGGCAGACTGAAGAGTAGTTTCTTCCCCAGAGAAATAACCAGTCTAAACCAACCCACCAAGACACCTCAGCTTACAGAACTATAAGATACAAGAGATGTAGGCATGTCAACATAACCATGTGAAGCTGCTTCTTACCTGTACAGTACCGACATGTTTGCACTAACTGCACATTTTATTGCATTTCTGCTGATGTTACACAAATTTGCCTACTGACCACACTGCCACTTTAAAACCCCACTCGTATACGCACGATGTCTTACCTCATTTCCAAGCCCATTTATCATTTATCCTTTAGATCTATCTTTATTTATCCTTATTATCCGATCTCACTCACGCTGCCAAAACCACTCTGGCTGTGATGCACTGTGTCCGGACACCTTTCTATCACAGCCAGCCTTAACTTTTTTGCCGTGTTATGCTACAGTGGCTCTTCTGTGGGATCAGACCAGCTACCTGGGCTAGCTGTCATTTCCCATGAGTATTACTGAGCCTTGGAAGTCCATGACTGTGTTCCCAGTTCACCTGTCACCCTTCTTTGGACCACTTTTGATAGGTACTTGCCACTGCATACTAGGAACACTGATTTTGTAATTGATTGTGGTGTAAATATTTGTTTTCTCTAACTGTATATTAATATTTATCTTTTTTAACCAATCAGAACATCATGAGGCGTCTTACCTCATCACACTAAATGGATGGTTAAATAAGTTAGTATTCATTATAATCAATGCTATTTGGTTCTTTACAAATTGTAATAATTTTAAATAAATAATTTTAAATAATTCCCACAATTAGAGGCAATTTCACACATCATGTAATTCCTTATGGCACAAAT
>JBBPDA010000039.1:11568262-11590858 GCA_037974385.1 Arnoldichthys spilopterus
TTTTAAATAAATAATTTTAAATAATTCCCACAATTAGAGGCAATTTCACACATCATGTAATTCCTTATGGCACAAATATGTTAAATGTACAATGCCACTGTTTCAGCATCATCACCATGACAAACCATGTGTGCATATATATGATATGGTAGATTTTTGACATTTTAAGCAAAGCTACGCCACATAAATGGGCCATGATTGAAGCCAGCAGAGCATAGCTCAAACACTAAGCATTCACAGTGGAGTCATTCATCATCTCTCAAACTTACTGTCATATTAATGCACCCATTCCTTCTTGCTTGATTGTCTGTTGAGAGCTGTCTATTAATTCAAGCAGAAGATTTCAGAAAGCTGTGGAATTCATTTGAAGGAGAATGCTCAATAGAGCACCTCACAGTGAGCGAGAGTCAAGCTGTTGTCCTGGCCCTTCTTGACTGGTCCAGATTAATATTTTATATGTATTGCTGCCTATCAGTGCCCTGTGACCTTGAATTGCACATGAGTTGTCAGGAGGGGCCTCCACGGGTTCCTGTTTCACTCAGCTTCTCTATACTCGCCCATAATTACAAAATCTCACATGCAGGTTGTGCACCTGAAGCTGTCTAATCCAATCACACAGAGCATTAAAGAAGCACGGAAACAGTGTGTAATTCATCAGTGAGCATCAGCTTCATTCCACAGCATCCACTCTTATTAATTCGTATGGCTTGGAGGTGTGAGTCTTCCACATGGGCTCATTCCATCTCTGTGTATTTCTGAAGTCTGACGAGAGGCCAGACCCTGCAGGTTATAGAATATATTTCCTTTCCAAACAGAGTGAAGTGACCATTAAATGTGGATGGGAAGGAATCTAAGTTTTTCTAGTTCATCATCGTCTTCTTCTCTGAGAATAACACCATGATTGAAGGGCCCGGAGAAGTGGATTTTAGTCCTAAACTAACTCTGTCTTTAACAGTGTCTGCTGGACTCAACCATGTACTTCACCGGATTATGTATCTATACATCTCATGCATGCAGTGAAAATGTATTGTATGGGGGGCTCGAATGAGCATAAGAGTATAAACTGGAAGAGTATAAACTTCCATTATTTGTTAGCTACATTACACTCGTAGCTAAGTTACAAAACTAAAAAATGCTAAATTCAGACCCAAAACATGCATGGATGATTTTGGGGTAAAATTAGATTTCATTTTTCACCAAAGGGCTCAGGTTTTCAGCTTTTAAACCAACGGGGTGAGGTGCATTACATTATTCGCTTGTAAAGTCAGGCCTCAAAGTCAAAAAGGTTATTTAAATCAAAGGCTATGTGAGAAAAGGGCAAATAAAAGGCAGTGAAGGCCTTTTTAATATGCCATTGGGTTTGTTTTGGTCATGGCACTATATAAATGAATGCAATCGTTTCAAATGCTTCATTAGTTTACTGAGGGGTATTTATCATCATGGGTCAAACCTATGTAGCACACATTAGTGTCGTGACCTGCACTCTGATGACTAAGAGTCACATTAGCTGCTGAAAAAAAAATCTAAGAATTCATTCACAAAAGCTTCCTCTACTCCTTTCCTGAATGCTGTATTAGCAAACAAATGGGCCGGTGTGCAAAGGAGAGAAAGAAAACTACATAAAATCAATATGTTTATTGCATGTTGTGCCATGACACAAGGTTGAATAAATTACAATTAGTTTTGCTGTGCTGGGGCTAAGATGTATTTGAAGTGGGTTTCACTGGTGCTGAAGTTCGGTTTTGGTAATTACCTAATATCAGCTATGGCTGCAAAGCACATTTAAAGCAGAAACAGTTACCATGCCACTAACCTACACTCGAAAGGTATGCTTCTGCATTAATCGGCATGGAGTGTTATTTGTACATCCAGTATTCAACCAATTATTTCATGCAGCTACACTAAGACCCAAGAGAAGAAACAAAGAAACATGTTTTAGCTTGATCACCATACATAGAAGGAAGAGCTGAACTAAGACTGACTGCTAATATTATTCACTAATACACTATCTAATGTCTAAAGAGCATCAAATAAACTCCAGACCTGTTTATTTATTCCTTAAAGTTCTGGTCCTGATCTCACCTGATGTTTTGACTTATGCCTTGTTCACACTTACCGTTACCACGTTACCACTTGATCGAGTACATTTTCCCTCCTCATCAGCAATCAACAATCATTTTTTTTGTGTGAACACTACAAAGACTAGTCACCAACTCTGGCTAGATATCTAGCCTGCTAAATATCTGATCCAGTCGGCAGCGAGCCACAGCCAATGAGAGCTCCAAGCTGAAGAAAAAAAGAGTAACTGTGGACTGAACAGAAATATATGATTTACTTCTAACTCTCACAGCAGAACAGACAACCCATACTGCCTGCATGTGCTGGTCCATTCGTTCACCCATTTCCCTTTCTTTTTCCTTTCGCCTGTTTTTTCAGTACTTCTGATTGATGAAACAGCTCTTGTTTAAGTTGGTTGGACATTTTTAAACTCCTGTTTAGCACGAAAGTCACATCATTTCTCGTGTGACTTTTCAGACACAATATTACTTTGTTGACCACATGGACCAGTTCTGCTGAAAGATGGTCTAGTTGGTGATGCCTTGTCACCACACTGTCAAACTGTCTGACTTTTAATCATGTGTCTCGAGGTTGTGTAGTGTGAACAGTACAGCGATTGGAACCACTTTCAGAATCGTGTAGTGTGAACAGACTCTGTAGACTCTGCTACTACAAAGTTTTGGTCTTGACTCTCAATTGATTTTGCTTAGCTCAGATGCTCAGATGTCTCAGCTGTAACATACTCAAAGGTTTGTTTCAGACTTGAGGCTGCTGGTTAAACTTAAGGCCAAAAGTTTGGAACATATGGTTAAGTGTGTAAGCAATTTTTTTTACACCTGGTGGTTGCCTATGTTAGGGATGCACTGATCTGACTCTTTCAGTCCCGATATTGATACCAGGGCTTTGGGTATGGGCCAATACTGAGTACCTGTCTAAACCAGTGTTTAAATAATACGCTGTATGGAAATAATTCCACTGTGTGGAAGAGACTGGAATGTGAAAGGCAATATCACACTTGACTTAAACATTGATTTCCTAATTTAGGTTAGCTTATTTTCTGGAAATAGAGGTTTGACTGTTGAACCATCAAATTAACAGTGGTGAAGGATTCCATTTAATAACAGCTCTCTAGATTAACCACAGACATGTAAGACATGTGAACTAACATGTAAGTGACTTATTCTTTACTTTGTATCAGGCACATCCAGAAAGAGGTTCTTCTTTAGCCATAATGACTTTATTTCTGGCCAGCAGGGCGTCAATATAGGTGAACTGTGTATTTGCCTAGAATGACACTTGAGGAAGTTCAGCAAAATGTACCAAATTCTTTTCCCTCGGGAGGATCTTGATTAAAGAGTATTTAATTGCTTTTGCAAGTTTGTCCTGTTGGCATACTTATCGACTGAGGAATGTTTCAGTCATTGCTTAGGCCCCATCAAATCCTGCTTCATCATTCACTAAAACCCATCCCTAAAGGCTGACTGAAACTGAGAGTAGGTGTGAACCGGTGTGACTGATAAGCTGCAGACATTGCAAATAGAAAATTTATAAACACCTGAACCTAATACCTTAATTCCTGTGAGTCTGAGGAGTGGAATTTGATCCGTTTCCTAAAGTTAAGACGGATTTAGTGTCATATGTTGCTAAATCAAATGAGACTAAATGAAGATGAAGGAAGCCAACACATTCAAGCACACCGGCTTTTTGTGATTGGACAGTATAAATATTCTGCTCTGTCAAATAAACAGTAAATGTCCTTAAAAAACACATAATTGTACACTGATATGTATGTCTCCCTCCTGCTGCTGAAACACCTCTGACTGTGGTGCACTGTGTGTTCTGATCCCTTTCTATCAGAGTCTGCATTTATTTTTTAAGCAACAGACTCTTCTGCAGGATCGGACCAGACAGGCTAGCCTTCACACTCTACATGCATCAATGAGCCTTGGGTGCCCACAACTTTTTCATTTGCTGTCCTCTCTTGGATCATTTTTGGCAGGTACTAACTACTGCACACCTGAAACACTCCACAACACCCGCTATTTTGGAGATGCTCTGACTCAGTCGTCTAGTTATCACAATAGGGCTCTTGAAAAGTGGCTCAGATATTTACACTCACCCATTTTCCTGTTTCCAGCACATCAATTTCAAGAACTGACTGTTAACTTGCTGCCTAATACATCCCACCTCCCTGACAAAGGTGACTGTACTGAAAAAAATAGATAGTCACTGTTATTCACTTCACCTAAGGGGTGTTAAAGCTATGGCTGTTTTTTTTTTGCTTCTTCTCCATCTACATAGATCACAATTTGAATAAGCTTTACATCTTTAGTTTCTGTTTTTCATAGTTTATCTCATATTGGCTGTCCAGAGATCACATGACGTAGGTATCGATCCTTATTGAAAGCAAACATTTGGTTGAGATTTATTGGTATGCTACTGTCAGCTGACAAAATGTTTCAATCCACCATCCGCTAACACCTCTCACATCCCCCCTCTCCTCCACCCACCTTCATTTGAACACCTGCCCCTCTAGGGGTCTCTGCACAGCCCTGCTCTGTATCTTAGCAATATGATGTTGACTCCTTTAGCAAAGATGTAAACCTAAAGCATGTCGCTGAATATTACCGGGACCTGTTCCCTTAGCTACATACCCAACTTATTCTAGTGAGGACAAAAAATGGTCCAGTTTGTCTACAGAGAGATTTTAAGCATCAGTCTGCTCTTTCTACAGAAAGTCCACTGAATCAGACCCCAACACCGAAGTTAAATGTTTGTGGTATGTGACATCATTGCCTTACACTCTACTGTCTGTCAGCGATGTCTAAACGTAAAACATCAGCTCTGGCAGCAAAAGTATGATGGCTCGGTGGGTGGTCGCATTTGTTTGCGGGGGGTGGTATGCTTGCACGACATATTGCAGCATCAAGCAGCAAATAACAATCTATAGAATCCTTTGGTAAACAGGACGTGCAACAAAAACACAGACTTTATATATATCACAATTACTCAGATGGAAGACAAGTAATGTATATGTGACCTGGCTTTTCAATACATATACACACACAAACACACCCACACACTAATATTATAACACTGCTGCCATTTTCTCATCCAATGAATGACATTACTTGCACATCATCTTAACACTTTTTGCCATTGTTTCCTTATTACAGTTTAATTGTTCACCCATGCCTTGTTATTGCCCCCCTGACCCCCAGCTTAACTTATAAATATTAATAAGAACTTCTTATATCCTTATATTTTTTATGTACGGCACATATGGCAGAACTGACAATATAGTTGACAAAATTTCCTTTTCCTGTTTTAGGTTGTACTTCTTTGTTTAAACAGCCTGGTCCAAGTAACAGCTCTTTTCATCCATGAATAAACTCTTGACATGATTTTCTGCCTTCATGCAAACATCTCAGTTGATCACACTTTTGTTTTATTAAATCAAGAGTGCGGAGAGTGTCACACAAATCGGACTTGATGATCACAATAGCTGCAAAATCTCCTCAAGCACATTCTTTACAGGTGTCATACTTTGCATGAGACATGCAATAACTGTTATCCATGGTTGAGTATCGGTAAAAGTGTCTAAAAGAATTACGCAAACTATTCGTCATTCATGGTTCAGAAGAAATCATCATGTGTGAAAACAAACGTGCGATGATGACTCCTAAACAAACCCACAATCGATCCTGGCTGCAGATTTTGTTATTCAGGTGTGAAAATGAAATAAAGGCACAGAGACCAAACCTTTGCTCATTTAACAAATGCAATGTGCTGACCTGATTTTTGCTTAAATCTTTAATCAGCCTTGGTCATGCAACAATGTTGATCTGCTTTCTCATTTCTTATTAACCTATGTCCTACATTTTATTAATATTCGTTGTTCAGACATCATACTACTGCATAAATATAGTTTAGGGCCTCATATATTGTGTTAATATAACTCAATTCAGAGCATTAATCTCTTGGGAAAAGATGGCTCAAATTAAGGTTAAATTAAAGATAAAATGATACTTAAACAGCTGTGTACATAACCTTATACTCCTTGTCCCTTTGTAACCTTTAGGGATATTTGATGCAGTTAACTGGTCTGTTAAAGGACATATTTACTGAATGAAGGACCAGATCTCACTGTATGATGTTGCCTTGAGGCAACACGTCACTTTTCTCTTATTCTTCTGTCAGTTCATTCAGTCACTGTCTAGGCATGATTGACAGAGAAGGCTGACAAGCTAAGTTTGACAATTGGTTGCTGAACTATTGAGTGGAAAAAGAGGCCTTTAAAGACCTTGAAACTTTTTGCATTACCTCTGTGCATTGTGCTTTCTGTAGTTAACTGAAAGTGCATTGAAGCCATTTTCACAGGTTTATGCTTTTATTCTGTTGTTTGCTCGCTTTTTGTGTCTCTGATGGCAGATGGCAGATGGCTTCATTGTTAAGAAATCTAAGACCATTTCACAGCACTGAAGCTGACGTTTACTGCGTCTCTGCGGCATTTTAATTAAGCCAGGAAAACGGAATTTATTGGAAATAAAATCCTGATCTGGTTCTCGTCATTCTGTGCCCTTTGAGATGTGATTAGTTTCTGAAATGAATGTTATTCGGATATTAAGCAACAGCGGCACGAACCGACATCCTCAGCATCAAAAATGCCCCCACACCTACTGTCTGTAATGAATTTTAGATCTACATGGGTCAATTTACATGGAAATGAGCCCGTGCACTGATTGATCTGTTGTATATGTGGAGAAACCAACTATAGACACAACCTCTGCAGTTTGGAATGAACTGAAATGAAACTTTGTGCACTTTCTTAGGCTTCAAGTCCTACCATATAAGGCCAAAGTGGTTAAACTTCATACACTCTATAGCACCATTCTGTGGGTGCAGATTGCTTAAATGACATTCGTCTCAAACGATACTACTTGCCTATGTTTCGTCTTCAATCAGTGCTCCAAGCCAGTGTTGCTGAAGCTGAATCTTTGTCAGCATATTCAAATTCAGTCATATTTCAAAGTACCCAAGCTGGGTACACACTGCTTAAGTCACTGACAGGTGATGTTTCTCTGCCAACATGCAAATTATTTATTTATATCCCCACTTACTGACTTTCTCTCAACCTCTGTGCGTACGTGTATGTGTCCTTTATTCTTTTATCTTATTCCACCACATCATGCCTTTCCTCTCTCTATCAAAGAGAGGTCCCTGACTGTTCATCTATTTATAGGTTGTAGTCAGAAACTGCCTCTGCTGCACATTTTATTGGAAGAATAATCCAAAATCACACCGACATCCAAGTGCATATATACCCCCCACCAATAAGGGCAAATCATCTGAATAATGTACAGTTTTAGCATAATCTTATATCAGCAGAATTCCAGCATGCTGGGCTATTTACGTTCAGGCACCCTGCCGAGGTCTCCCAGCTGTGTTTGTTTATGATATGAGATAGTTGGCAATGGCTTTTCTGCTATGAAAATTGATCCTGTCAGTCTGCTTACACTGGATCAATATGTATAGCCTCGGGCAGCCACTGTCATGCGGATAACTGGCCTAATATGGTTGTTTTGAGGTGAG
This sequence comes from Arnoldichthys spilopterus, assembly GCA_037974385.1. Taxonomy (NCBI): domain Eukaryota; kingdom Metazoa; phylum Chordata; class Actinopteri; order Characiformes; family Lepidarchidae; genus Arnoldichthys; species Arnoldichthys spilopterus. The sequence continues at coordinate 11,575,913 of JBBPDA010000039.1, forward strand.
GGAAGAAGATATGTTGAAATCACTTCATGGCAGCTGTCAATCCTGTCAACACAGACAGCCCCTGGGCCTGACACCCAGAACACAGTTTTATCCCCACTTGTTGGAACCCTGATGTCCCAGTGCTGCACTTTTGATGCTGGCCCCCAAAACATGAGGAAAATATCAGTGACAAGCAACACTTAAGGACAGCAGCCACTTTCAGCCAGCTTATTACAGCAATTTTGAGAACTTGCCAGAAAGTTAAACTTCACACATGCGTAGCCTCCACTTGATGCCCCCGCCAGCAGTGTAAACATCAGTGCCTACAGTTTAAGAGAAAGTCTTAAACTTTAAAGAATACACTCAGTAAACAACACTAAATGTTAAATGTTTTGTATTTCTAAAGAAGAAAAAGCCACTTATTCCTCAGCTTCTGGACATCATCCTTTAATTTATGAGTAGGAACAACAGCAACTTTTCAGTATACAATTTTTTTTGCTTATGTGTCTTTTTCAAGTGAAATTCTCATTATATATTTTTCCAAACATATTTTTCTCCAAGCTTATCTTCCAATATAGTGAGACAATTCAGCTACATTGTGAAGATTTGTTCATTTTTAAAGCTCAAAGCAAGTCACTGTATCTCAAACCAAACCGACTGTGTCACCTTAATGAAGAGCTGGATGTGGTTTGAGGGGGTTGGGGATGGTATTATGTAAAAAATGTGGGTGACTACAGACTTCTAAGGTTTCCTATGTAGCTCCAGCACCAAACTGATGACTACATTGGGTAAGTGGAAAACTGCTACTTTAAATGAAGATTCTGCAGAATGTCTCTGCAACATTGGCCTTGTGCCTCATCTGTTCCTTGTTTTTGTTCCCCACGTGCTGTTGTTGTTATTGTTTTGGTTCTTGTCTCCTCATTAGTGTGTTCACCTATGTTGAGTTTGTTTCTAGTCTTGTCTCCTTCTCATTCCTTATTTTTGGTGGTTTACTGCCATTTATTTAGGTACTTTGATTTTTTGTGTTAGTCTTTAACTAAATAAAGCCCATCAACTCAAACCTACATTCTGCTTTAGCGCCTGTTCAGTCATTACAGCTGTGCTGTGTTCGACAAGCAGAAGCCTTGTGCTACAGCTCGTGGATATTCCATACTGGAGGATGTAAGGAGTATAGTAGAAGAGCAGAAATATTATAATCTGTAGGTGACTGGCATCTGTTTTATCATAAAGACATACTTAGATATTTCTCAGCTTTTCATTATACGCTACAGCTAGTAAGTTTGTCTTTGTTGTGTTGACATGGTTCACCAGAGTGTAAGGAACCCAAAAAATCCCTGAAGAAAGAAAGAAAGAGAGAGAGAGAGAGAGAGAGAGAGAGAGAGAGAGAGAGAGAGAGAGAGAGAGAGAGAGAGAGAGAGAGAGAAAGAGTTCTTTCATTTTTAAATGGTTGGATTCAGGACCCTGCAAAACACCATGACCAGCTTTTAACAGTATAAAAGATCATAAAATCCTCTTTTCACTGCATAAAGTGGTTTGAAAGATCAACTTCACAGGTTTACTGGTTCTAAAGGCCTCACATATACCACCTATAAATATTCCCAACCTGTCAGGTTGAGTTACAGCACCTAACAATTCAGGAAAAGAATTTGTGGCGGCCTTGAAATGCTAATGCTGTAACTGTAGGGATATTTAGTGGCTTTCCCCTCATGCAGTGCAAGTTTTATATGCAGGACCTGCTAAAAATCATTTGCCAAAAAAGATTTGGGTTAGCAGAAAGCTCTGTTCCACGTTCAAGCACTTTAGACACGGTCCCTAATTGATGAAGGACTCAGACTAGTGGTGTAAAAGTATGCCCACTTTTTCCTGAAAAGTTCAGCTTGGGTGAATAAAGGCGAATTACTCAGATCAAAACAGTTCTCAGTCTCGCAGACAATCAGGCCTAGTGGGATTTGCTCGCTATGATTCAGAACTTAAATCAAGTCTTATTTTCTGCTTGCTCAGTGGAGCTCAGCCCACAGGTAACCTTGTGAGATTCGTAAGCCTGAGCAGTTGAGCTAATAAATCGATGTGACTTTCTGTCCGTGAGGCACATTCATCTGATGCACGTCACTTGTTGACAGTGAACTTTTGAAGAAAACAGTCACTTTTACAGCCTTTGCCTAAACTCTGAATCCATTATGGGCTTTTTGTGTGTGTGGGCACATACTTTCCTCTGTAGAAGAGTGTAGGAGTGTGTAGAGCACATGGCTGAGTTTATTCAGTCAGAAGCAGGTATTTTTCACTCGTGCCAGCAGATCTTCTGTTTCCCTTTGTTGTTTTTTTTAATGCATGTGGCAATGAACTGTCTGCTGAGCTTTTCCCAAATGCTTTTGCAAACACATCCAAGTCAGGAAAGCTCTAAGCATGTGGTTGTGTTTTATGAACGAGCAAGTGCAGTCGACTCGAATACTAATTCGCTCCAATACATAAGACTCCATGTGCAGAAAGTAAAAAGGACTCAAGGCCTTATACTTTGGTCAATAGATGGCCCCCATTGGCAAGTTCAGCTAATTGCCTTGTAAAATGAACTTGTTTGCATTTCTGACCCTACAGCCATCATGGGTTTAATCATGCTTCCTCTCACTGCTTATGACAGCACATTGTGCATGGTAATGCATGTGAATTTTGTATTGTGTTGTTCTCAGTAACTACATTTCCACAGGTATTCCAGAGTTTGGACACCCCTGGTAAAAATTTGTGAAAATAAGTGCACATCCTCTACAGAGAACATGTACAATTACTGTTCACTTGTTGTACTTAATATATTGTGAATCTAAATGTTATGACACATTAACAATGTGTTTTTTTGTCAATAAATTCAACAAACGTATGGATAAAAATAGGCGCATGCCATGAAAACGTCACCCTATTTGATAAAGCACCTACAAATAAAGATTCCAACAAATGACAACATATTGTAGTCATTTTAATAAATTAAATAAACAAAAAAAACAGTCATGTTGAAAAAAGTACACCCTTACATTTATAACAGCTTCAAATGCATAAAATTACAATCAGGTGTTCTAGGTGAGAAGCCATTGATTACAAATTGAAACTTAAAACAATTAATTTAGATTTTTTTAAAATACCTTATTAAAAATATAATAATCTTTTAAGGAGATAATGTAGTACTTTTTTAATCCCCTAAGAGAAATAAAAGAGATCCAGCAGCTTACAAAAAGATTAAGAGAAAATACACATAATATTAGTTACGAATAAAAACAATAAAGTTTCAACAAAGGTAAACAAAATATATATGAGTAAATGAAAATAAAACAGAATATTTCTTACCCTTAAATAAGCAAACAAATGAAATAATATTCTTACAAAAATGTTAAAAAAGAGAAATTGTGTATGTAATAATTAGATTTAAAACTAATGAGCTTTACATTGAAAGGGAAACTGCCAAGTGTGCAAGTGGGATTCAGGAAAGGCAGAGAAACAAGAGACATGATGTACACTGTATAACTAAAAAAAAGCCAAGCAATTCAAAGAGGGAGTCAACATGGCTTGTATTGTCTACAGTAAATCTATGTAAAACAAATGTATGGATGTGAAAGCCGCATAACATGAAAGCAGGTCTGGAAAAACATTACACAAATTACACACAACCAGGCTTTATTGGGCTGATATGTGACAGTGTAAATATGATTTCGACACATTTAAATTGTCAGGTCAACACATTCTTTACTTCGTCTATGAGCTTGCTACACTGGCCATTGGCCAGCTTTCATTACTTCGTTCCTACTGTGTTTGCAAACAGAAACAACACTTAAAGTGTGTAGTTCTCAGGGGAGTTCCACAGTGTATAGTTCCTCTCAGAAAGCCCCTAGAACTGTTTGTTCCGAAATCACCTATTGATGCTGTTGAACTATAGTGCTGGCGGAGCCTCTTGAGGGAACCTTGGACAGCAAAGAAAACAAACAAATTAATTCTTGACCAAATCAAGTTTCTCCTTTATTCAAAGCCCAGATAACCAGACTGAAGCTCTAACTTTGGATGTAATAAAAGTACAACCAGTTAATTGGGAAAGACAATAATGCTTGAAACAGCTGAAAGATGGAAGGAATCAGTGGACTCAAGAGCAAGCCAATTAGAACTCTGAAAACCCAACAGAAGACTGGATACAAGAGAAAAGTTATCCTTATTCAGGAATCAACTTGACAGCACTTATTATTATTATTAATATTATTATTATTATTATTATTATTATTATTATTATTATTATTATTATTATTATTAACTTTTCCCTTGCCAAATACCACTTTTTCAGAGTCATGTGCAGTGAATCTACCCAATTATCCTGTAGAGTGGGCAAGACAGACGAAGTAAACAGCAGCTTGCCATTGCCTGACTAAGGCCTTAGTCAACCTAAGCTTGCAGGCAGATACTGGCCAGACTATTCAAGGAAGATCTGGATATATAAACACTTAAATTGCTTTATGGACTCTAACACAATGATTCTGCAACATTTTCCCATATAATGACACCAAAACAAACATGTTGTAAGAGCTATAATAGCTGGTCCTTAATAAATGGGTAGAGAACAGCATTTCTCAGTAATATCAATACTATTGTGGGAATAACATCCTGTCAGTTCCAGAAAGCCTGGCAGTGGGCTTTTAAGAAAGATTGAAAATTCATACACACAGAATAATGTATTTCATAAAGAGGGCTGTGTACTTAAAGGAGACTATGGTGGTAGGAACCTAAGGAGGACTATATATAGACTACTCTTAGATCACTAATGTAAGCGTTCTGGTCAGGCCCAGGTTTTAAGACTAAGTGTATCTATGCAAGATCTCAGCATGGTCTCAAAAAATCTACATTCTTGTGCAGTGTAATTGAAAGAGGGGCTGTCTCTCCACTGAACTGTGATGGCTCCCTCTCAACCAGTGGATCCAAAGAATTCTATATTTTGAAAGGGTATTACAGTGAATGTAGGTCTCAATAGGCACAGTATGAGCTAATATTAGGAGCACTAGACCAACATGCTAGGGTCACTAGGCATTTTGGATTCTCTCAGTGGGCTTTCTCCCCTGCTATAAGCAGAAAAAAAGAAAAATGAAGCCACATTTCGAACCAAGCATACGTAAACAGTTTAATCTTTAATGTGAAATGTAAACACTGTTAAAGCATCAAACGCTTTATTCACTCTACTGTTTATACATATATGGAAATTAAGTGATAAAAACAACTCTTTTAAATTCACTGCTTTCATGAGGTCACAAAAAACAACACAATTTACCTGCATTGGTCAATTCAATAATAAAATCAGCTCTAATTATTCACATTTGAGTACTATGAGGGTTCCAGCCTGGGCTGCTTTTTGAATGAGGCTTAATACAGAAATCCCAAACAGAGACAGATAATTAACACCTGTCATTCTTAAAGGAATAGTAATAAAAACTCTGCTTAGTTCCAGTGGATAAAGAAAGGTTCAAAGTGGTCATCTTGAAAATACATTTTGGTTGTTTTTGGTTAATAAAATAGCACATCACAATAGATGAATAAGACGTGGACTCTCTAAGACAAATGGTTTTCTAATTTACAATTACAATTTACTGGAAATGACAGAATTCATTAACATATTACAGAATTTTACAGCAACATTAAGCCATTAAGTGCTCTTGACATTTCTTTGAAATGCAGCTGATGGCACTTGAATGAAGTGTCACATTATGTCCTTTGCTTCTTACTCAAAACAGATCACTTAAATGGAATTCCAGGATGTAAAGAAATAAATGCAAAAATAAGTTTAAGCTTAAAATGTGTAGTGTATGGTTTTCTCCATTAAAAAAACAATCACTAAAATTAGCAAAGTTAATAAATTAAGTCACACCATTAAATTAGCCTCTCAACTCTACAAGTTTTCCATTCATTCTGATAACTACACACTCTCAAAAATAAAGCTTCCTAAATGATTCTTGGCTTGGATGTAAAGTTCAAGAAGAATTCTGGTATAACTGATATAACTGGTATAGCATATGTACATTGAGTGTAGTGTAGGTTCTTTAAATGTTACAAAAGGTTCTTCTTTTCTCACACAAGCCAAGATTTTTTATGACGTTTCCCCAAATATCTAATTTTTAAAATTATGTCATAGAAAAGTTAACCAACAAATGTTCAATCAAATGAATTGATTTAATTTCAATTTACACAATTTTCCACCTGTGTAATTGATCAGCTAATGCAGGTTTTTAGCTTAGTAACTGGATCTTGGAAGCTAATGTTGCTAACAAACACTAAAAATCAAGTCACCCATTTTTTTCCCCATAAAAATACATCACTACATACATCACCAAGACTTCTCTCAAAATGCATCCAATTCTGTTACAGTGGTGTGGACGTCTGATGTAATTTAGGACTAGAATTGTGAGTAAATAACATTTCAGCACTACAGACAGGCATTTCAGAAAACACCAGGGCTGGTATTCACAAAGCCATCGTAAAGAGAACTGATCTTTGACTGGAAAAGATTGATGAGAGCAGGAGTTTTCATACTCAAACTTTTTGCCATAAATAGGAATAAACCCCAGTCCACAATCAGTGAAACCCAGCCATGTTGTCTAAACAGGCTTAATATTCATTATATTTATTAATTATGTTCATTTATATGATATTTATATGATATTGTGTCCTAAACCACATTCACAAGCCAACGCAACCTTAAATAAAGCTGTATGAGATTTGACAGAAATTTTACTTAGATGACTACTTCAGGGCTGGAACAATGAGCTTCATGTTGTTAAACACTACAATTCATTAAAGAAGCAACATCTGAACTCCAAATACGTGCTGGCTGATCAGCTACATCTGGGGTATGCATAAAATTCATTTATTTTTCCCCAAACTTTTTTTTGACAAATCCACACTGTTTTATAGAGAAATAGCTGATTCTGTGTTTAAAGCTTTCATTTGGAAGATGAAAGCAGCAGGGCCCATTACGAAGGCAGGCAATGCTTGTTTCATGCTTGCGTTGATGAGAAACGTTTGCGAATCTCAGATGAACTTGAAAGGTGTAGAAGAAGCAGTTGGGGGAAGCGGCCAGAGAGCATCGAGTCAGCTCCCATTGCTAATCGTAGCCAGCAGATTCAATTTACACCCATTCAGCAGGAGAGGCTCCCTCATCCTCCCTGACACCCTCTGGAGGCTATGCAGCAATCTCATAAGAAAACTGCCAAGGACATGGCACTGGATTCCAATGAATAACAAACAATGTTCTTGCACAGGCACACTTGCTCACATATGGAGAGAATTACGCCAATGGTAAAGATGGCACACTGCCCACTAATGCAATCAAACCACAATCCATCCAATGCCCTCCATTACTTTGTCATTGTCATGATGTAAAAAAAGGCTATCTTTACACAGCAAAGATGAATGACAGGCTGTCAGCAGATTTACTTTCATTGTGTCACTAAAATCCATTATGTGTAATAGCCCTTAGATTTTTAACAGTTTTCAAGGATGGCTTGCATATGTGTGTGTGCTGCAGGGGGTCAGTTCCTGCAGGGGTTGACCTGCAGGGAGGCGGTGTGCTGCAGTTGATAAATTGCCACGTCTTTGATCCGTGGGCACCATGACAGCCACTGATTAAGTATCTGGAGCTGAAGAGGCAACAAGCAAACACTGTCATAGTCTAAAGACTTCCATTTAATCAGGCTCTAATTAAAGTCCGCTCCCTATCCAGGCTTCAAAGAGAGTGCACAGTGCCCATCGGCAGAGAGAAAGGTTAACTGCCACTGTTGACGTGGTGCCAAGATGAGGAGAAAAGAAAAATGTTCCTTCAGCGCTTGTTTTTGGCGTTCGTCGAAGGCCTTATCTCCTTCCCTACAACCAAGCTCTGCTGGGTCAGAAGCTTAGTCTTACCATTAAGAAAATCAATGAAACTTGTCGCTTCCTCTCCGTTTTCCTTTCATCTTCTCTCTTTTGGCGAGTCTACAAAGCGGAAATCTGGTGCATCGCTTTTGCTTCTCCCTTGAGGCAAAATGTTCCTTCCAAAGCTCCTTTAACTTTGCTCCTTGCTCTTTCTCTCTCGCTCACCTTGCACTTTTCTTCAATCCACAAACTAGTCTCCTTGACCAGCCCAGAGACAGATGGGAAAAGACAGAGTGCAACGAAATTGAGTTAGATGAGTGCTATGGATAATTGGTGAAGGAACTTCCCAACAAAGAAGCTAAAGCCTGGTGATTTGAAGGATTTGCACCAATGCTGTCTTTAAAAAAGTTCTAAGTAAACTGCAGCAGCTCCAAAACATCGAAAGATTACTATTGTGTTCTGCTCTGACTGTAAATTCACAGTCCCTAAAGAAAGAGCAAGAGGAAGAGGCAAAGAAAGAGAGAGAGAATTTCTCTCGTTAAAGAATAAGGATCTCAGTGTAAGCTGATGGCCCATGGGAGACTGCAAAGTGTAGACAGCTGTGTCAGTCAATACATTTACTGCTCATCCAGTCCTGTGTCCCAGCGGAAGGACCTTGTACTTCAACACTTTATACCAGAGTTGTTTTGCATCCAGTGCTTTTAAAGTGAGCAGAGAGGCTTGCAGAACATGCACAATAGCATTCTCAACACTAATCATAGGACTGTAGCCACCAGCAACAATTATCAAACCTGGGTCACATTTTCTCTTCATATGACGACTTGTTCTGACCTTGTGACCTTGGTTTGGCTCAGAGAATGAATGAATGAATGAATGAAAGTATGGCTTATTCTTTTTACTGGCGCAAAGCAGCAATGTTGAAAACTGACAGTTCTGTCATCACTTTCACAAAGTTCACCTTCCTTTGTTACCACCATTGTGAAATTAGTGATAAAAATTCTTTGTGTTAAATGTGTTAAATCCAGTAGGTACAGTAAATGAGACTGCTATAAAAATATCCTGGGTCATTCTTTAAAAAGTGAAATGAAAAAATGTATTTCTATGAGCGAGAGACGCACATAAAATCATTTGTTATTTTCAAACTGTGTGAGCATGGCATGAAATTGCGGAATAAGCCTGTATAAAACTAGCAAAAACACTTTGCATCAAGATTTCTGCTTGTGCAAAATATGGGCCATTGAGTCAGAAGCCTCACAAAAATCTGAATATTTTTTTACATAAACATATTTTGCAGGACACTTATTTGGTGTCAAAGTGCTTTACAGTGAGTAAAGAGTACAAAGAGAAAAGACCATTTAGTTAAAAGAACATTTACAAAGATGAAATTTAAGAAGACATTTTAGAAAACATTTTAAAAATAATGCATTATAATATTTTTAAAGTGAAAGTAAAAATGCAATAAAAACTTAAGGTAAGTTCTCAGCTGTTTTTCATAACACTAAAAGAAGAAGTCTGATGAACATCTAAAAGCCGGTTCTTCCAGATCTTTGGTGCATAACACAGAAAGCCACTTATCCATATTTTTTGCACGTTACTTTTAGAATACTCAGCATGTCAGCACTAGATCACAAGGACCTCTTTGGAACATGTTTTATATATTATATATATTATATTTTATACGTACTAATAAAGTTTTTTTAAATCAATTCTAAAATAATCAGGTAGCCAGTGTAGCCTTGATGGAACAAAGATATGTTGAGTTCTTCTCGTACTTATAAATACTCTTTCTGCATTTTGAACAAGTTGTCTTTTTTGGGTAATCCTGGAAAAAGTGCAATACAATAATGTAGGTATAAGGAAATAAAAGCATGAGAACACTTCGTAGCATCTTAAGAAATTGTCTTACATGTCTTGAAATAAATCTCAATAACAGTACTTTTAATGTTTTTAAATTGGTTCTTAAATTACTGCTGTTAATCTAGCATTTAATTGAGTAATCACATACATACAATTTATAACAGCAAACATTAGATTTTATTTCAGGTCCATGAAATGAATACAGAATAAATGCATTAGTGAGATCCAACAATTGTAGTTTCATGTTCTTTCAGAGATGCTCACAAAAGTAGCTTGAGCACTAATATTGTGCTGCCTCTTGTGGAGAATGTTAAAACTAATAAACACATCATTATAATGATCTGAGTTCAACCAGGTTTATCAGTGAAACTGGTTTTATTTATAGCTAGCAAAACAATCTTATTCCAATGGCCAATATTTGCTTCTTCAATAAATAATGCCAGTCCTTGAGAGCTGCTTTTCAGCACAGGTGGGTCATTTCTTAATTAAAACAGAAGTGGTTCAGTTCACCTGGTAATTACCAGGTTTAGTGAGAATGTCTGAAAAGAAGAACTAACAAACTTTGCTGGACACCAGACATCCAGGATCAGAACTGGGTATCCCTGATCCAAATATGAGATATGTTGACTAGGTCAAAGAGGATTTCGCTTGCTAAGACATACAAGTCTTAAGTTAGAACATTCAAACTTTTCAAAGACTTAATAAAACTTTTATTGAATAAATGATTCATTGTGATGAATTATACAGGCAAGGCTTCATAAGTTAAGTCAATGATAAGTTTTGAGTTTTGTCCTTGGAGAGATGAAAAATTTAAGACCATTTCATTTAGTATAAGAATGTGTATGGAATGAAGGCTCTAGCAGTTGGTGTAGCACCATTATTCTCTTTGTAGCAGACTGGTCAAGTGCACCATCCTTTACCAGTAAGAGTTCTTAGGCAAGACTCCTAATGCTACATCTACCTACATCTGTGACATGACTAACTGTAGGCTGTTTCTATGGTAAATGTAGCTGTAGCTTTTAAAAACTTCACATAAACTTACTAACACAACAACACTTATAATGTTAAAAAGAGCTTAAAGTTCATCTTTGTCCTAAGATAGAGAGAAGGTGGCCATACAGAGTTTAGCTGATAGCAATCGGAGTTCCAAAGATATTAGCAAGAGCCTAATTTAAGAATAATAGTAAGAAGAATAATAATGCACTCTTCACTATAATGTGCCACCTCATATAGTGTGAACTATCAGAGGCTGCCTGGAAGGCAATAAGATCTAAATCTTTAAACCCACATTCAAACACTGACACTGTTTTTCAAGTCAGGAAATGAAGAAGGCCATTTTAACCTTAATTTTGTAAGCGACTGCTTCTATTTTCTAAGAGAAGATTTTAGAATAAAGTGTTAGGTGCTCAGACTTTCTAGGTCGAAAAGGTTAGGCCACTCAATTGGACCGTTACATGGCAAGGCACAGTAAATTAAATGTGGACTCTCGGTCTGTCCGTGCTAAATCAAATATATGGAAATGCAATCTGCTGAAGAGTAGACCCTCTGCTGTGCTCCACTATGTTCCTGACTTTTTTCCTACGTAACTTAAACCTTAGCCATTTTGTCCAAATTGCTGGATGGATAATTGATTTTTAAATAGAGGTGAAATATGCATAAAAGACATATATGCAGAAAAATTTATAATAATCAGTAGTATTTTGTCTTATTTTTTGCCTGTTTTTAGGTTATCATGTGTTTGTTTAATTGTTTATGAAATTGCTGATCATAGCTAGAAGAGAACAGCACTCACTCTCCTCTGATCAGCTGTTAATCCACTGTGCTAAAGCTCCTCTGTAATTGCAGAAGTGCTTACCACACTTCAGGCAAACTTAAATAACAAAGGGAAAGATGTGCTATGACCTTTCCACCATCCCAACATATCCCACTAATTAACCATGGTTTCACTGTGGGGCACATTCACCCACTCCTCAAACTTTGCTGGAGCTATTCCAAATGCATCTAACATTATGTATATGAGAGAGAGAGAGAGAGAGAGAGAGAGAGAGAGAGAAAGAGAAATTCATATTTAAAAGATAGAAACACATGGCTCATGATCACTCTGGCAAACTTAGTCAAGCACTACATGTAGTTACATCCACAAACATCGGTGGTGCTGGGCTTGGAGGCATTTGGGTTGGGCAGACACAAATTGGAAATGTGCACTGTGGTCAAACCAATAAGTATTTTAGGTCGTTTTTGCAAGAAATGGATGCTGTGTTCTCTACGCTGCAAGGTGCAACAACAAATTGAATGGTATACAAAATAACAGAATGACAGCATATAACACCCATCAAGGACAAGGAGCTCCTTTGGACACTACTGCTTTTTTGCAGTGTCCAGAAGATCACTGTTGCCTTCATCACCATATCCCTCAAAGTGCCCCACAATTATGCACTCCTTAGACTGTTTCACTGGCCCTCAGTCACAAGACAGAGTTACAGTCATTAAAATAAAATGCTCTTCACCTCGAGCTTGAAACCACTCAGGTTAGAGCACAAGTATTGCACAAGCGTAATGAAGTGTTGATCCAATTTACAAACTAGTTTAAAAGCCAATTTAAACAGCACATTAGATCAATTTCCATTTCTACAGGCACCCAAAGCAAACGTAGGATAAAGGTGGGACCGGGGCATTCTGTAGGGCTCTCTTTAGTATTCTGGTTGTAACTCCTGTTTCAACCTTCCAATTGTTTGCTTGGAAGCAGCAGAGAATAATAAATTGCAGTAATCAGGACTACTTATGATGCTTCAACTTGCTTGCTTCTGCCTGGGGAATGGATTACCTAGATTATTAATGTTTGCTCTCCAGATGAATGAATGCTATCCTGGTAACTTTTTTTCGTGGATGCATAGGTTTATTTAACAACTTTTTAATTGATATGACTGATGTAAGTAGTTGAACACTCACCAAGCAATGTACTGTATTTACATCCACTTTAGGACATACTGTATTTGTATTTGTAGATGAAGACCTACTAGATGTGCTACATACCTCAAGGGCTCAGTGCAACATTCATGTCAGAGAAACAAGGTTTTGCTACAACACTAATGCCACACAGGTCAATACATCACATGCTATTAGAGGATTTTGATTTGACAAACATTAAAGGATTACAACACATGTCCTTGGGCTGCTGTGCCTTTATTATTGCATGTATAGCTCTATGAATTTAATTGGGGCAACAATCTTTGAAGCACTTCCTTTGTTGTAGTATGAATGGCCTTTGTTATTCAAATATTAAAGATTCTGAAATTTAATTAACTAAAGGCATGAGTATTTTAGGATAAAATACATGTGACGCAGAACTGTGGAAAATATTGTGACATTACTGGGTGCTGCTGAGGCAGAGCTGTACATTGAAATATCTGGAGATGACACATTTGTACAGGATGATTCTTAGATGGCAGTCTATTAAGGGACTGGTAGTATGTTACATTTCTCTTCAGCATTTTTAGAATGAAACCTCTAGAATGTTTTGTGGAAACATTTCACCAATGAAAATGCTGAAAAATGACCAGAAATACAATTTTTCATATTGACATTCACTAAAAATTAACAGAATAATTCAGTGTGATTTGATGCAATAAAATGAAATCTGGTAGAGTTCTTGTTTAATGTAGTTACTAATTTCCAATATAAGTTAAATAACCTTTCAAAAAAAAAACAAAAAATAATAATAATAATAATAATAATAAGAAGAAGAAGAAGAAGAAGAAGAATTAAGCAGCATTTCAAAGACATCCATTTTATCATTCCACAAGTGCTTTAGCGTGTCAAGTCATGTGAACTAAACTTATGAGGGAAAATGTGTCACAACGGTATTATAAATCTCACATTTCACTGAAAACAGGACAGAGTAAACTATACATATTGTACATCTGTCTGTCTTTCTCTATTGGGTGTTCCTACCTTTATTTGTACGCACCACAGCTCCCGCCATTCATATAGGTTTCACCATTTCCCCAGGTGAGTGTTAAGATGTGTTGTGCTACCGCTGTTCTACAGACTTAAGAAACTTCTGTCCAAATTTCGCTCTAACTGTAGTAAATGGCGCACTGTAAACCGAGCTGGCGTGGTCGGACATGTAATTGTTTTAAATATGGAAGCGTAGTTAACGGTCCTCTTGTATGTTATGGCGAGATGTTGTGCAGATTTATCATACAATGAGAGATGGTTATTATTTACTTTAAAGGGACTGCAGGGGTGGCACAGTGGTGCAGTGGTTAGCACTGTCGCCTCACAGTGAGAAGGTCCTTGGTTTGATCCCCGGGTTGGCCACAGGTGCGAAGCAATTTAGTTTTTTTAGTTTTTACCCACAATTACAAAGCATGCTGTAGCATGCAATACTGAGCCCCACTCACTTAGCAGCACAAGTTAATAAACTCACACGAACATCACATGAATTACATTAAACTTAGGCCCTGTTCACATCTTGCATTAATATGCACCTTGGGTGATCCGGTCGCTTTTGGACAGCGCTAAGGAAGCCTGTTCACATCTGGGTTTAGAACACGTCTCCACATGCATCTTGAGTGACCACTTGTGATTAGACCTACCATCTTTTTTACAAAGAAGTATGTACATCATTTCCATTTGCACAGATCAGTGCTTCGTGTTTCGGGTTTAACCGGTGCGAGGCAGTGATGCGGTTCCCATGTTTAGTATGCCAAAAACTAAAAGAAAAAAAATCTAAACAATACAGAATGGATTTGCGTCCCATAGTTAAAATGTCCTTTACTATGTGGCAATAAGTGCATAAACATGCTATTGAGTTCAAGGCTGTGAGCTACATATCAGACAAAATCACTGCAAGCAGATTGGAAAGGAATTAATTCAAGGCTTCATTCAGCTTTTCCGATGCAGCATGGGTCTATTCCTTGACATATTCCAGACAAATAATTACCTAAATATTACACATAGTATTGCACAGGTGGCTTTTTTGTGTTGGGCTTTTCAGGCAATGTATTATTATTTTACTTATTTATTTATATTTGCCATGTCAGAAACCATGAAGAAATTTTATGCGTGGGGTTTTACCGCTTATTCCGAGGACATCAGTTGAGTAGGCAGTCCTTCAGTGCAGCCCAAGACACATTTGCATACACACTAATTAATGTGGCCACATGAGGCTCAGACCCCTTCCTAAAGCAATTGGATATCAATGCGTGATTTATGCGCCTTGGGTGCATTCACAAATGTACTTAACAC
>JBBPDA010000039.1:11593458-11615560 GCA_037974385.1 Arnoldichthys spilopterus
ATACCTTATATATAGAATAGAAAATATGTTTATATATATATATATATATATATAAATAATATATATATATATATATTTTTTTTTAAAAACATACAGAAAATTCTAAAGGGTTCACAGACATATATATGAAATATAATTAAGACTAGGGCAGTGGTGGCCTAGTGGTTAGAACCTTGCTCTTGTGAACTGAAGGCCGAAGTCCGAGATCCAGTCCAGGCCTGGACACCCGGGAGATACCTTTGAGCAAGGTATTTTCCCGCTACGCTGCTCCCTGGGTGCATATGTGATGGGTTAAATGCAGAAGTCACATTTTGTTGTGGTGCTTAAGTGTGTTTACAATGACAAATAGTCACTTCAATATTATTGTGATTTCATGCTCATTCTTTTTCCAGCAGCAGGAAATACCTGACATATACATGACATATTATATTTGTCAAGTATAACTGTATCATCTCTTGTCCTGGGTGAACCCTACCTTAGGCCCGCAGTCAGCTAGGACTGACTCCAGCTTCCCCGCGACCCGGAAACAGAAGAAGTGGTTTATAATGTTTTGTTGTTTTATCTATTAAAAACAGTCAGAATGAATTTTTACATGACCATTTTTTTCTTAGAAGTGAACAGGCAGAACAAGGGCCACTTGTTCTCTGGTAAGTTGTGAGTATTACCGTTGAGTCCAACTACTTTTAATTTAAGCAGATAATAATTTGCTTTACATGTTTACGGTTTCCTCTTCTAAATCAGCCATTTGGCAGCTTGTTTTGCCACTAAAAACTAAAAAGAGCAAGTCACATTAATGTATACCCTCTATAGGCATATATATACAAATATATGGGTTTTCATTACATAACACAAACAGTGAATTCAGCATATTCTGTTCTTTGCAGTTAGTTTCAGCATATGGACTGATGGGGAAGTGAATGATGCATTTTGAAAAAAAACAAAATAAATTCAACATTACAGACTTAATTTTAATATTTTAATTTTTAATTACATATTTAATTGAGATTGAGATGTTTTAGCATTAATTGAGATGTTTTAGCAAATAGATGCATTCCTGATATGTTTAATATCAATTTATTAATTTTGTTTTTTTGCATCTGTGACACACTGTGTCTTTGTATGTGTGTCTTTATAAAACAGCACAGCATTAGAGTCCATAAAACTGTCCTTACAGTACTGCAGGGGGTTGGTGAAAAAACACCCTTCCCTTTCAAGAAGCAGAAAACAACAGTGGCCTTGCCAGTGTCATTAGTGTGTTCACTCCATGGATCCCTGCCTGTTATTTTGTCTTGGTCTTACACTCCAATGCCCAACAAACTCAAGTGTCAACCACCCTTTTCTTTCTTGTATGCTCTATCAGTGACTGAGGAAATGCTGTTCAGAGCACCGAGAAACCACAATTCCCACTAAATGCTGAATATTTTATTCCTGAATTATATTTTTTGATGGACCACTGCATATGTTGGCAACAAATGATCTGAATATGATGTGTTCAAAATGAATGTTCAAAAATAACTTTGTCCCATTTTCCCTGTGCTGTCATTTCAAGTTAAAATGCTGCAGGGGAAGGAACCGCCTGAGGATATTTACCCCTTTGCATTTTAACTTATGGAATTATTAATAAACTATAAAAAAATAAAAGCATTTTTTGTATTAGTGATGGTAGATTATGAATGAGCCAGCTGATGGGCAAGATCAGTGATAACTGTCATGTTTATTAGCTGTTTTATTGGTTCAGTTTTCATTAATATTCAGTTCACTCACACACTCTTGTCTTACATACACCAAATAAAGGAGATTCCAATACGTAAAGCTTCAGATATTTCAGGAATTACAAAATGTGCTCTGACTGATAACTGGGCGTTTGAGGTTGCACATCTGGCAAACAATTTTGTCCATTTCCTTCTCTTAGGAAACAGCAGGGTGTTGTAAAGTTCTCAAGAGGATTCACCTCTCTTACAACCTGCCAGCACATTCGCTCCTGACTTCAAAGGGTGAACCACAGAAATGGATAATTTATTGTCGTCCTGGGTAGAATCCTTAAACAGGACTTCAGATCCGCAGCGCCAGAACAAAAGGTGAAGACAATATAACCTGAACTGCAGCGGCCTTTGGACGCACCTGCTGACCAGATATGCATGCCAAAATCAGACCCAGAAAGAAAGCGATTAATCAAACATCAGTAAAGGGACAAAAGAAGAAACTGGGGTGTCTTCCACCTAGGATGACTCATGTCTGCTCCTGCCCGTAAGTCAAAAGGAGGGAAAAATTTGTTTCTAACTGTGGATCCAGATTGAAAAGTCAACAAAGTGAGTGTCTCAGAGCCTATTTACACTTAGCTGCTTCCTCTGATTGTGACAAAGCCAAGTGTAAAAGCAACCAAGATGAGCTGGGCGGGGGGTGTTGCGGTGCTATCCAGTACACATTAGGAGGTTGACTGAGATGCAGTGGAGATGCAGTTAAGCCAAATGGAAGAAGTTTTTTCAAGCCCCTCACACAGATCTATGTCAGCATTATATACACTATAACTTTCATTACTGACACAACAAAAGCTACACAGAACAGTTCAACTTTTAAACAATAAGTGCCACAAAAACCAGATCCAGTTACAGTTCTTTTAAAAGGCAAACATTTTCTGTAGTTCCCAGCATTGTCTTGGGTGATTTCCAGAAGAGAATTCCTATGATTTGCAAAATCAGCACTGATGCAAACTGGATTTATGTCTGAGATGCAAGTCCCCATGTGTAAACAGAATATGGATTAATCCGAATAGGAGACACATAAAATGGCAAGTGTAAATAAACTCTTTCAAACATCCATCTGCACGAGCACCAGGACGGGGGGCGCCTCAGCCACTTTGGCCTTACGGGGCAGCAGTTGGGCTAGACTGCGGTAGGACGGAGTGGCCTTGAGCAGCAGCTCCTTGAGTCCAGCCCGGAACTCTCGTCGGATCAGGCAGTAGAGCACCGGGTTAAGGCAGCTGTTTGTGTGTGCTAAGCAGACAGAGAGTGGGAAGGCGTATGCCTGGGCATTGTAGAAAGCCTTGCTGAAGGGCACCAGGTCAAACTTGATGAGCACAGCCCAAAGGGTTAGCGCTTGGTTGGGCAGCCAGCAGAGGAAGAAGGAGAGCACCACTATAACCACCGATTTGGTGACCTTGGAGCGGCGCTTGTGGCGGCCATGTTCACTCTCCGAGCTGACCGCACCCCTGACCCTCCGGCTCAACACAAAGCGCAGCAGCAGCAGGTAGCACAAGGTAATCACCACCAGAGGGATGACAAAGCCCAGCAGAACCTTCTGCAGCTGGTACAGGCCTAGGAGTAGCTGTGGATCCCAGCTGCCCGTTTCTGGGAAGCGAACCAAGCAAAGTTCCTCGTCCGTGGCCACCTGGGCAATGGTGGAGTAGACTGCGTGGGGCAAAGTGGCCAGCAGGGACACCACCCAGATGCCCAGGCTGACCCACTTGGCCCCAGCAGCTGCAGCCCTCTGGCTGCGCATCTTCAGCGACGAGGCGACAGAGTAGTACCTGGCCACGCTCATGGCAGTCAGGAAGTAGACGCTGGCATACATGTTCATTGTGGTGACAGAGCTGACGATCTTGCACATGACTTTGCCAAAGGGCCAGCGGAAGTCCAGGGCCGTGTCTATGGCCCAAAAGGGCAGCGTCAGGACGAACTGCAGGTCGGTGAGCGCCAGGCCCATCACAAAGCAGTTGATGGATGAGCGCTTCTGCCGGTGGCGCGTGTGCAGCAGGTAGAGCGCCAGCGAGTTGCCTACCAGCCCCAGCGCGCACACCACCGCGTAAACCAACGCGATCATCACACGCACCACCAGGCTGGAGCTATCCCCTTGCAGTGCAGTGCCCGACTCTTTGGTCAAAAGGTGCAGCCAGCAGCGCAGGGACAGGTTCCCCACCAAGGCATCAGTGCAGTTCTCAAGCCCAGGGCTGCTCTCCAGCCTCTCCAGCCCCTGCTCGCATTCGCCTGGCTCCGGTGCTTGGCTCGTGCCGTTCCTCTCCATGCCAACAAGAGCTCCGTTCACATGTGAAGACGCGCGCCAAATGCAAAGAAGTCTATGTGACGTGCGCGTGCAGCATCCCTCGCACGTCTCGCGCGTGATGCTGTGTGGCGCGTCTCTCGTCTCCGAGCGCTCCTCCGTGCGCTCTGCGCGCCGCCGCGTACCTTCATTCTTTTATACTCTGTGCCGAGCGTCACGCGCAGTGCGCACAACCACCCGTCTTTTTTCTTTCCTCCCTGTATCTGCCTTCCCCTCTCTCTCTCTCTCTCTCTCTCTCGCTCTCTCTCATTTATCCAAACCATCCTTAACAAGCCACGTACGATTCCTTCCGCGATATTGTCCCGTGGGTGCTGCAAACATCATGTTAATAAGCAGCGTAGTTTGTTTGTTTTGAGTGTAATTTTTTGCCAGGACGAGTGAAACAGCACAGGGAGGGAAAACGCTGGTAATAAAGCCCAGCACGCCTCCAGATTGGTGAACATAAACGCGGGGAGAACAGTTTTCTTCTTGCGTTGGTGGAAAGCGGGTCAGTCTGCAGTTTGTTACACCGGCTTAGATGAACTTCTCTTTATATTATTACATATGGATAAATATGGACACAGCCGACATTCCACCCTGCATAAACTTATGACCCCCACAATCTACTCCCCATTACCCCCCCATACACACACACGCATACATTCACCACACCTTGTTATGTTATATTATGTTATATTATGTTATGTTGTGTTATGTTATATTATGTCGTGTTATATGTTATGTTATGTTGTTATGTTGTTCCTTTTCTTCCTTTACAGTCATTTAACCCATCCTGGCCAATAGAAAAGACAGGTAGAGTGTAAAGCCCTGCCTGCAGAGAAGACTGATGGGTCTACTTTGCACAAAGAGATTAATCAGAATGCTCTCACTGTGGCTCTAAAAATCTGATATCCAGGATATTGTGTATAATTTGTATTGCACACAGACTACAATCCACTAATATGTTCAAAGGCAAGATGTTATGTCCAGTGTTAAACTGACCGCATACAGCGTCTTTTTGGGTCCAGTTGGACTGGTGTTAATTTAACACTGTAGGTGTTCCTTCATCACTGCCTAATTTTGCTGCTGAATGTAGACTGCATACGGTGATACATTCTGGATTCCTGACTGACATAAACTAGACTTGTGAATCTGGGTCATGTAAGGCTGTGCTCATAAGCATTCTCTATGTGTTTGAATTACCTGTTAGAGAGCTAAAATTCACCCTGCAATAGTAATTGTCCAGCAGTATCAAACCTAGGATGCTCTAACAACCTGCCCTCAAGTGGTCCTGCTCATGCATGTATCATTACTACTGTATTTCTGTCTCATTTTATTGTATTTTTATTATTTCAGCCTTACTTTACATATATTATACTAATCCAGCTTTTTACTTTGTGAACTCTTTAGACTTTTCTACATTTTTGCATAATAATGACCTAAAACATTTTCAGATTTTCCCACAAGTCTTAACAGTAGAACCTGATTAAGTATTGAAACACAGGTATTAAAATTGCTAATTTGCTGCGGAAACTCTACTTTACTGTGAGTAGTAAACCACTCATTGACCTTGGTTGTGTTGTGAATGTGTATCTTGGCACAAACAAAGGAGATTCCTGAGGACCCCAGAAAAAAAGTTGGTGATACTCATCAGGCTAAAAAAGGTTAGAAAACCATCTTTAAAGAGTTTGGACTCCTGCAATACACAGTAAAACAGGAGGAAATGTAAGATGTATGTATTGTTTCCTTCTCCAGGAGTGCTTGACCAACAAAGATCACTCCAAGAGCAAGGTGTTTAACAGTCTGCAAGATCGAGTCATGAGTTACTGCACAAGTTACACATTAAACCCTTCTCTGTCAGTTGCAGTGTAGCCAATATAAGAAACGACCATTTTTTATTTAGGTTTTTTATAAAATCATCTATGGTTATTAGCTTGTTAGAATGTGATAAATGATCTGATTACTAATGCTTGAACATGGAAGGGAACTCAAAAAAAGCTTGAATCCAATATTTGATTTCGTCTCTAATTTTATGTTTTTAGCTAATTAGTGTTTAAAAGAAACTAATCTTGGTTTGATAAGTAGGTCAGAAACTGAATGTTTCATCCATAAAAATGCTGGAGGATCTCTGGGGGATTATCTTCCTTCTCAGGTTTCAATCTGTTATGTATATGTCACGAATCAAGGTGAGTCTGGAAACCAGTGCGATTAACAAAGAGTCTTTATTTGTGCAACCAGCAGCAGATGAACCGGCGCTCCGGCGTCACGGTTGGGAAGATTGCAAGGGGCGCTCGGTAGCAATAGCCCTCGCTAGAGCTAGGCTCAACTCAGTCCGTTAAGCGTTCGATACCGTATACTACAATGGTCATGATTTGGCAAGCGCTCTCTAAGCAGCACCTACCTGGTGCTACGCGTTCAATACTGTAACCTTCGATCATTGCTTACACACAACCAGTATCCTCCGTGCTCTACCTTGTTCCGACCCTGCCTATATTTCCAGGTGATCAGGGGACTAACCAGCCGTTCCCTTACAGTATTTCAGTAAATTTAATGCAATAAGGTTTTCTAAAAAGAAAAGGAATAAAACTGAGACACCAATATCATGCAAAATAGTTTATTTAATTTACAAAATGTGAGCTAACCTTAATATTTAATTTTAACTCATTGGAATGCTAGTATACATTAGGCAAGTTCAAAGGAACTTAGATATCTAGCATTATCATCACAGAAAAATAAAAATTGACTAGGCTTAATCCCTGTCTGGGAAACCTCCATGTCAAGAAGCTACCAAATAACGATACCAAATACCAAAATGACTAAGGCAAAAGTTCACAGTTGGCAAGCAGAACACATAAGCGTGTTACCATAAGAAGGCTGACATATTTTTAATTATATATATATATATGTCAGCCTTCTTATATATACATGTGTGTGTGTGTGTGTGTGTGTGTGACATTTTAAATTGTTTGTAGTTGAGAATGCAGATCATTTCTAAACTCAAAGAGAAAAATGTTTGGAAAAATGAAAGATTCACTTGCACTGATTTCTGTAGTCTTTTAGCTTAGCGACACCACAGAAATAGAAGTCTAAAGAAATGGTCTGCGATTTGTGTCTGATTTTACTGATTTTCATTGTTTATTATTATCAGAATCTGTTCATAAAAATACACTCTGCGTATATTTAGTGGTAAGTAGAAGCAAAGGTCATTAGGTAAACCATTACTAAAATTTTTATTTTTCACTGTTTGACTCTTTTTTTATCAATGTAGGCTTATTACATTAGCATGGAAGACTCATAAATGGCTAATTATATGTGGTATGTCTGGTAAATACTTGGCAGACATTCAAAATGTGATTAAAACTGCATTTTAGGCTTATATAAAGGTAGAAAGATATAAGCCATTCATCCGATGAGGAATGGAGAGTTTAGGGTCATGCCCATTTTAAACGTATGACCACTAACCCAAAAGAAACATTTTTATGCTAAACATTTATGCATCATTTAAAACTGGGCTAATAATTTGAAACTATATGTCCCAGGACAAAACAAATGGCACAAATAGAAAGATGGGTGCCCTTGCATCAGTATTGTTCCCTGATGGATTAAATCACACGCAACATGCCGTGATCCCAAAAAGAAAATAGAATTTTGACCTCAGGAGGGCTGGCAAGTGTGTCTTGAATTTTTCTGCTGCACCACTGAACTTAACTATCTGGGTCAATTCAATGCATCAAAAGTCCACTGCCTTGTAGAAGAACGGAAGGAAAAACAAGGGCGTTCTTCACTAGCAGCCTCCTTCAGCGAGGGGAAGTGCAAGTGGATTGAAGCTCCTGCAGCTCCCAAGGGAAATGCCAAATGGATGAAAGACGCCTCTCTCCTTCTCTTCATGATTAAAGAGAAAAAGTGCCTGAGTGAAGCAGAAGTCAAGAAAATACAACAGCTTTGAATTTTCAGTGGGAGGGGAGAGGACCATTGCTGCCAATAGCACATGCCATTCGGTTCTTTTGTGTAACCTTAGCCTTTAGTGACTTTTAGTGCCAATTGTCTCACTGTAAAGCCACAGCAGATCTTAATAAAAGAAGCAAGTTAGTGTAACTTGAATGCAGAAACATATCTGGTGTCACTCAGACCCATTAATTTAACATAACTCAAAAATTAATTGTGGCAGTACAGCCTAATAACTTAGGTGTTTTGAGCACACTTACAATAATGCAGCATTTTAAATATTGGTGATATAATTCCAGTTTGTTCCACTGTCTCATTTTTGTTTAGGTGTGAAATGTAAGCTGCAGGCTGCTAATGCTGAGTGGCTTAAGACTTCAGTTTTTGTTTTTATTCCAGTTTATAATTGTTATACAGTATTATTATAACTGCTCAAACAGTTTTGACTGTGGTGCACTGTGTGTTCTGACATCTTTCTATCAGATTCAGCATTCACTTTTTAAACCACAGTAGCTCTTCTGTAGGATCTGACCAGGCAGGCTAGCCTTCACTTCCCACATGCATTAATGAGTTTCCACATGTTGTCCTTCCTTGAATTAAATTTGGTAGGTAATAATACAGCATACCTAAAACACTCCACAAGACCTGTCATTTTGGAGATGCGCTCACTTATCTAGCCATCACAGTAAGGCCCTTGTTAAAGTGGCTCAGCTCAGTTCAACTTCAAGAACTGACCTTTAATATACTGTAAAGTGCACTGTGCATATTACATTCCAAAATGCATTGACATTGGAATATAAAATATAAATGCAATTTATTGAACAATAATTTAAAATTGTTATCAGAATAATTCAAACAGAATTGGGTATTGCATTGTTACTTTGTCCACTAAATTGGCAATGGCAAAATTAATTGACTTTTAGCTAAAGAGGCCAAAAAAATGTGGCCATACCATGGTGGGGGAGACCAGCAGGTGAGATAAGGCTGCCCCTTGATGCTAAGCAGCTACCTGGCTGGTTTGTTCTGTGTTCTGTTCTATAGAGGATTTGTTATTTGGGGTTGTGGGCTGCTGAAACCATCCTGCCTTCTCTTTTAAGGATTGGTTCAGCAAAAAATCTATATTCTCTAAACCTCACTCAACCAGTTCAGACCTCATCTACCTCTTCATTTTGGTGATGCAGACTTGTGAATGTGATTTAAGACAAACCATCACCTAATGTGAGCTGCAACCCCAAATCAGAAAACGTTGGGACGGTATGGAAAACACAAATAAAAAAAAGAAAGTAGGGATTTCTAAATTTACTTTGACTTGTATTTCACCGCAGACAATATGAACACAAAATATTTCATGTTTTGTCTAGTCAACTTTGTCATTTTTAAATATACATCCTTTCTGGTCATTCAGACCTGCAAAACATTCCAAAAAAGTTAGAACAGGACCAATTTAGGGCTAGTAATGAGATAAATTGGTTAAATTGAAACAGGTGATGTCAACAGGTGATTGTAATTATGATTTGGTACAAAAGCAGCATCCAAGAAAGGTTTAGTCTTTTAAGAGCAAAGATGAGGATCGCCAGTTTGCCAAAAAATACATGAGAAAATTATTGAAAAGTTTAAAAACAATGTTTCTCAAAGATAGATAGATAGAGATTTGGATATTTCACCTTCAACAGTGCATAACATAATTAAAAGATTCAAGGAATCTGAAGGAATTTCAGTGTGTAAAGGACAAGGGCGCAAGCCTAAGCTGAACAACCGTGATCTCCAATCCCTCACTGCATCAAGAATCGTCATTCATCTATAAGCGATATCACCACATGGGCTCAGGACGACTTTGAAAAACATTGGTCAAGTACCACAATACGTAGTTACATCCACAAATGGCAGTTAAAACTGTACTGTGCCAAAAGGAATGCCTATGTTAACAGTGTCCAGAAGCGCCGTCGACCCCTCTGGGCTTGGAGGCATCTGGGATGGACCATCACACAGTGGAAATGTGTACTGTGGTCAGATGAATCAGTATTCCAGGTATTTATTGCTCCGGACCAAAGAAGAAAAGGATCATCCAGACTGTTACCAGCAACAAGTCCAAAAGCCAGGTTCTGTCATGGTATGAGGTTGTGTCAGTGCACCTGGCAAAGGTAACTTGCACTTCTGTGATGGCACCATTAATCCTGAAAAGTACATAGACATTTTGGAGCACAATATGCTGCCTTCAAGAAGACATCTTTTCCAGGGAAGCCCATGCATATTTCAACAAGACAATGCAAAACCACATTCTGCACACATTACAAAGTCCTGGCTGCGGAGGAAGAGGGTACGGGTACTTGACTGGCCTGCCTGCAGTCGCGACCTGTCTCCAGTAGAGAATGTGTGGCGGATTTTGAAGCGCAAAATGCAACAACGAAGACCCCGTACTGTTGCCCACCTTAAGACTTGTTTGCAGGAAGAATGGGACAAAATGACACCTGAAACACTTCATCACTTGGTGTCTTCAGTCCCTAAAGGTCTTTTAAGTGTAGTGAAAAAGAATGGCAACATTACAAAGTGGTAAATGCTTTACTGTCTTTTGGAATGTGTTGCAGGTCTGAACGACAGGAAAGGATGTATATTTACAAATGAAATGAAGTCGACCAGACAAAACATGAACTATTTTGTGTTCATATCGTCTGCAATGAAATACAAGTCAAAGTAAATTTTGGGGTTGTACAACTATGAACCAAAATTGAATGTGTAGCTGAACACTGTGGGCAGCCTTTTGAGACAACACTTTTTGTGGCAACAAAAAAAAAATGAAATCCAAGATCAGCCTAGATGTTGTCTAAAATGGCTGCCTGTAGCAGTGAAATTTTGTTGTTTTCTATAATTTTTTATACTGTGTCCTAAACCACACTGACAAGTCTACACCACCTTAATAAAGAGCCGGATGGGTTTTAGTGGTTTGAGAGGAGTTTAGAGATGTATTTAAAGAAATGATTTGGGACTATTAAATACTGTTATCAGCATCAGCCTCATAGCTTCTAAACAAAAGAAGCAAAATTTTGACTCTAGACGCTACATCTGGCTAATAAGGGCTAAGTGGAAAAGAATTCTTTTTTTGTGGACTTTAATCAATACAGACACCTTAAGGCGACCTTGTGGGCATGGCTGAGTCAAGTTTCTGTGTGAATAAATGAAAAGACCGGGTTATTCTGCTGAAATAAAGCAAATCCTTTAAAGCAGATCTGGAGGCCATGTCACTCTGCACTCAAGGAGTGTCATTGTAGCACTGATACAGAAATGATAAACTGCCCGTGGGACACATTTAAAGTAGTTTATTGAACAGACCATAAAAAGAACTGCATAAAGTGCTTGAGCTACAGACATTATTAGTAATGATATTAGTATTAATAGTAGTAATATAGTAGTTTTGTTCTAGCGAATTTGTTCATTTCAAGATGGATAGAATAATTTTTTAAATATATACACATATTGTATAATAAGTATAATCTGAAGTTATTTGTACATAGGATGGTCAAAAAATACACATCATAGCATCAGTTACGATTAGGATTTTGTCAACAAACATTAAAACAATAGTTGTTGTCAAAGAACATTCAAAAATGAACAGGCAGAATTGGGAAGATTCCAATTATCTTTTGGAATAAGGTTTTCTCCCAAAGGATTTTTCTCTTTCTTTCTTTCCTTCTCTCTTTTTCCAGAGATTCTGGCCTTGTCCTTGAGCTGCATGAAAAATTTGTAGTAAGATACAAAAGCGTCTCCAGTGCATAAACCAGCTAAAAAGTTGATTTTTTTGCTATGCCAAGCTTACATAAGCTGCAAAATCTACAGATTATACATTCTGTCTGCTTCATATCAGATCTGCAGGTAATAGAGAAAAGACTTCAGCTCTTTGTTGGTTATAGATTTCCTGTTTAAAAGCAGTGTTGCAGAACTTGCCCTGGGCAAATCCCCTTCCGCCCTTCACATGTCATCGGCATGCGGCCGGAGTCTTGCACCACGTGGACGACTCAAGGTCACTGTCGCCATGTGCCCAGTGATGGGGTCTCCATGGTGATGGTCTTCTTGCTGCTCGAGACTGGTATTGTCAGCTCCTAGGTCATAATTAGCTAGTCCCGGCCCCCTGTGAAGCTTCTCCATTAGAGATGATATCTCCTCCATACCTTTGTCTCCAGGGAAGCCAGTAAGAGACTTAGACTCATCCCCCACTGAGAACGGATGCTCGAGGGCATGCAGCACCCGAGAGGACTGCAGGTTGTGCAGGGACCGTGACTGAACTAGAGAGGATTAAAGGAGAAAAAGTGTCACAAACACCAACATATACTATTGGTTCTATTGCCCATGCCAGAAAGAATTAGTCTGAAACATTGGTTTTCTCTAATGCACCTAAAAAACTGGTTAAATATTTTTTTCTAAACCTGTCGCATCCAGTATGTACATCATACTGTGGTTTAGTGTAGTGTGTGCCTAAAACACAGCTGTTGTCAAAGAATGTTAAGAAAAACAATGCAGAAGTGGAAGGATTCCAGTCCTCATTTGGAAGGGATTTTTCCCTGAGGGTAATATTTTCTTGGCTGTTTTTTTATAAACAGCGAAGGTTCAGTAAGAAGAATTTGATTAAATAGTATGAAAAAAACACCTAAATTGATAAACATGTAAAAGGTATAGATCTGAACATAAATAGTCAGAAAAATACTATTTAAAGAGCCCATATCATTTTTCCTGCCTGTCTTTTCTATCTGTCTGAGCTGTTGTAAATAACAATTTCCTCTGCGATCAATAGTTTTCTGAGTTTTTTTTAGAAATAAATTAGATAAAAGTGTGTGATGTAAATGTACAAGTTTTAAAACACTCCACAGCCCATATGATCTAAATATGGAAAATATGAAGTGAAAAACAGCCTGTTTAAATTCATTGTTTTTGTGATGTCACCCCCTTTTTTGATAAATAACCACATCCTACAGCAGTAAAGCTCCACCCATTCATGCTCAAGTTATAAGGACTGTTTAAACCTTTATTGCAAGCTAATGCAGTAAAGCCAGTCAAAGCAGAGGCCATGCATATATATTCATAATTAATATTACTCCAAATTCATGCTAAATTCTAGGGAATAAAGAGAGATTGTAAAAATAAACTGGTTTTGGAACACACACCCTAATAAAAGCCTCAGAGAAATAAATAAAATATATGAAAAAATACTACAGAACAAAATCCAGAGTTGGATGCTTTACTGTGGAAAACCTAGTGGCCCGAGGCAGACCAACAATAACGTATTTGTCTGAGAGAAGCTTGGATGCTCAGAGAATTCTTTCGGAAGCCATAGTCACAGCACCGAGCAGAGCAAAATCACTTGCAAGATTTGACAGTCAGCAAGGGCCTTGGCAGACAGAGGAAATAACTATGATTGAAGACTAAGAAATCAGCAGTGCGGCAAACTAAAACCTTAAACAGGATAAATACATGTCTTCTTTCCTGGACGTCCTGTTCTGAGACCTTAAAATGCATCTGGCTGGGATTCCTAAATTGACTAAAATACCCGGAGTCCGCTTTTGTTTTGATGCTGACATTTACTTTCTACTTCTATTTTCTATTTACTTTACCCACTTGAGGACAAGAGGGCGACATGGTCCTCTTTTTTGGAAGCCAAAATAAAGTAATAATGGCTCACTAAAAGCCTTCAGGGTGCAGGAGCAACCTATTGTTAGCATAAAATACTAAGTGATTGTAGACATAGGCAACATGGGCTGGTGGAGGGGGGCTGACTGGGCACCCATCTGGTTGTTAAGACTGATGCCATGTTTGATAGCTGTTTCCGGGTTCAAACGCTCCTTCAGATCTCAAAAGCAACATGCTGTACAGCTGCAGAGCGCTCCAGTGTTTCATCACTCTTACACACAGTACATGTTCTTGTTTTCACATAGATGACTGAAATCAGATCCTTTCTATTAATAATCTCTCTGTAAAGTCTGGTTTTACTCTCTTTAAACGAAGCTGAAGCTCACTTTGCATTAACATTTAGATTTTTTTTCAAAAACCAAAACTGCCTACCACAAGATGTGAGCCTTAAAGTAGAAGCAGCAGTGGTTGAGCAGAGCGTATGAGCCTCAAACAAATTTAAATGGACAGGAGTGAAAAAGACAAACTCCTGCTAATAAGATCAGAATATCTTAAGTGTGGGAAATTAAAATGACATAAATAAAAATTGATGACGTGGCTAGCCATGCATTACGGTCTCTGTAACTTGTTCATTCAGCTTGGTTGTGCCTTCAGAAGTGCATAGAGGCACATTGACTCTTTAAGTACAAACTCCCTGTTGGACAACTTGCAAATCAGCAAAACACTGACCCAGTATGGACTGTCGAGACAACCTAGAGATTCATTACAATTCAACATTGTAAGCTGGCCAAGTCTGTTTGCCAATTTAAACACCCCCTATATAATCACACCCTGAATATTCTGTATGCTATAGATGAATCTAAAAGTGTTGGTTTGCATCAGATTAAAAAACAATTAATTTAAGCAGCCTGTTATTGCCAGTTTATTCCATATGTGGACTGAGGAACAAACAAAACATTGTAAACAACTTTACAAGCTTAACCTAAGCTTACATACAGCCTCAGTACAGTGGGGTTAGTTGTAAAGCCGACTAAGGGTTCAGTTTTGCAAATTTAAAACCAACGCCATACACACGCTTTTTCAAAATAACAAATGATTTTGTGCACGTTTCCCATTCATACGAGTGGTGTTTTTTACATGAGGTGTGGCTGGGTGCACTGTCTGCGCCTTGCTGTTTTAAGGCAGAGAAATGAGATTGAGCTTTTGACCAAAAAAACATGTCTAAAGTCAGTGGAGTATTAATAATCCATGTTTGAGAGGCATGTTTTAGCGAAGTACACATGCACAATGATTGTTAAAGACATAGATAGTGCTTAGGGCTTAGGTGAAACAGTGCTACTCCCGTGAATGATGTGTTAATGAATTTTAACTTAAAAAACGAGCAGGTCCATTTCCTCGGCCAAAAACGATCTGGTTTGACATGTAAACACACCATTATAATGTGTCGCAGCTCATGCACCAATGCCTAAAGGTGGTGTGCCATTCTGATTGGTCTGTTGTAGGTTAAGCCAAAATACACCTCAGAATAATTAAGAGAGTAAGGACAACCTTGCGCTGGCATGAAGCATGTTTTCTTCATGTCAAAATAGTTAAATATATTTGGACACAGCCATAAATGTTAAGTGAGCTTTGCGCTTTACACTTTGCATTAAATGGTTAAACTAGAACCCTGTATCTTCTACAGTAAACAATAATAGAAGTCCATATCCCCACGTGAGGATACACACCATCACTGACCATAATTTGGTTTTCAAAAAAGAAGACACTGGGGGCAGGAGAGCAACATGGGAGCAGAGTGTAGACAGCAAACGTCAACATGAAAGCTGAGCCAAACCCTGCGCATTTTAGACAATTTAGGTATCCCAGCCAGATGCATTCAAGGATTTAGTTTGCCACTCTGCTGATTTCTCAGTCTTCAATCATAGTTATTTCCTCAGCCAGCCAGGCCCTTGCTGACTGTCAAATCACACCAGTGATTTTGCTCTGCTCAGTGCTCCAACTACAGATTCTGAAAGAGCATCAATGTTTCTATCAGTCAAAATCTTTATACTTGGTTAAACAAGTTATAGTTGGTCTGCCTCCTTTCCACAGTAAAGCATTCAGCTCTGGCTCTTGTCCTGTAGTATTTTTAAAGAGCACATATCCTGCAATTTTTATATATTTTATTTATTTCACTGAGGCCTTGGGTCCAAAGCCAAAACCGGTTGTAATTTATTTTACATGACTATTGCCAACCTCTCTTTATCCCTTATAACTAAACAGCTGTTCTGTGGTCTGAAGGTCACTAGTTTAAATCCCAGACCTGCAAAGGTACCACCCAGGTACTTGTGAGCAAAGTACTGTCCCTAGGCACTGTTCCCCAGGTATGCACACGTCAGCTGCCCACTGCTCCTACACAGAACGGTTAAATGAAGAGGTTGTACTTTACTGTGCTGCACTGTGTGCTGTGCTGTGGTGTGTGCACAATGACAAATAAAAACTCACTTCACTATTTTGTTTGTTTTTGTTCATAAATGTAAATAGGCTCTGTTCTAATAGGCTTCCATGCATCATGTAGTTTTCAAAAAGCAGTCAAGGTTAAAACATACCTTATAATTTCACAATTGGCAGGGCCAATGTGCTTTAGGTAATATATGTATCAACATTTGTTTATGTGAGATCACAAAGACAATAAATTAAAAACAGCAGTTTTTGCCACTTAGATTCAATATGTGGACTGAGAGGTTAACAGTCAATTGTAAGCAACTTTACAAGCTTAAGCCGGCTTAAATACAGGCTCAGCACAATGGGGTTAGATGTTAAGTGTTAAGTGTAGTCTTCTACAGTAAGAAATCAAAGGATTTCATATTCTCATAAAAATAAAAAATACATTTTTATCCAGTGATTCATTTGACAAGTCCTTCATACATACATTTGCATACAATTTATATATTTATACAGTTCAATTGAATTAATTATGGTTTACATAAATGTATCACAGTTTTTATTGACTGTTACCACTAGCTGCACCTACTGGTTAAGTCGTGACATTTTCACTCACTCGTGCCATGTGTCCCATCCTTGTTTTGGTTTTCCATGTGTTCCTAGGTCTTGTGTTTATGTTTATGTTCTGCCCCGCCTATCTCTCCGCCTGTCACCTGATCCTCATGTCATGCTCCTTTTTAGTCTTGTGTGTTTGTATCTGCAATGATCAGTTCTCTGTTGTATTGCTGTTATATGTTAGGCCTTAGACTCATGTGTAGCTGTTGTGTGAGACTCCTGTTTTTGTTAAATAAAACCTGTTAAATATCGCTGAGGGAACAGGGAACCAGTTAGACATATAAGCATTACACAGGCAGCAGAGCCAAAGCTGTGTAACATTTGATTAATTTCTACATTTAAATTTTTCATTGTTAATATTCACTTATCTTTAGAGACTATATAATTACATATTTATATAGCTGATTAAGGCAGTGGTAGCCTAGTGGTTAAGGACTTTGATAGGAGTATCACAGGCTCAAGTCCCAGCTCAGGTACCACTGAGGTAAACTTGGGCACGGTACTGGCCTGCTGCTCTGCTCCCCAGGCGCTGCCTTTTCCCTACCTGTGGGTGGGTTAAACTCTTTACTTTTAGAACAAGCAAACTGTTTTGAAGGAGGGAGGGTTGTAGCAGGAACACTGGGGTGTGAAGTGCAACTGTGTGGCAATTATATCTTTGGCACACAATTGAGGTAGCAGAATTTTGCTTAGCGACCTCATGACAGAGAAAGTGACTGTCATTGTAAACACTGCCCATTACACAAAGTACTTTACAAATAAATGTGACCTCTGCATTTAACTCATCCACACATGGAGCAGCAAGCAGCTATCAATAGCACACAGGGAGCAGTGTAGCAGAACAGTACCTTCCTCAAGGGTACGAAAATGGGACCTGGACAGGGTTTTGAACCTTTTATCCACTGATTACATGGGCAAGTCCCTAACCACTAGGCTACCACTCCCACTAATTATGCCTTGTCCATCCACTAAAAATATCTAGCAAACAGCATTTTGTGGCAAGAAACTGACCACTGGTTAGTGACTAATGCATAAGATAAGATAAGATAAGATCTTATTTTGTGGCAAGAAATTGGTCACTGTTTAAGGACTAATGGATAAGAACTACTAAGACTACTATCAATAACTACTATCAATAACTTTACATTTACAAGGTGGATCATCAGGTTGGACATGTGTTATGGAGTGCTCAGTAAGTGAAAGCAGTATTTAAACTATAGCAGCACTGCTGTGTGTGCAAATCTGCTTAGTGGTCATCCTGTTGGGGTCTTGACCACTGATAAACAGGGTAAAGGGGTGATGCAGGAAAACAAAAGGATTACAGTCTGTATGGGTAAACTGGAAAATGCACATACATGTTTAGCTGAGCTAAAAAGCAGTGGTGGCCTAGTGGTTAGGACACTGACTTTGCGACGTGAAGGTTGTAGGTTGGAGTCCCTGCCCGGGCACTACCGAGGTACCCTTGAGCAAGGTACCGTCCCACTACACTGCTCCCTGGGCGCTGTTGGTAGCTGCTCCACGTGTGCATGTGTAATGGGTTAAATGCAGAGGTCACGTTTCGTTGTGGTGCTTGAGTGTGTTCACAATGACAAAATAATCTTTCACTTCACTATAATGAAGTGGCTTGCTGGTGTGAGGTGCAGTAAAATCCAAAGGAGTTTCTACTCAAATAGATTCAGCCTGTTCCCTAGGATCATATCAGGACAACTTCAGTCTGTAACAATATGCTAATTTAAAGTGACTAAATGGACTAAACTTCCCACCATGACCTCCAATTACCCTGCCACAGAGGAATAGGTGAACAAAAAAACTGATACAGTGCAAAGCCACTAACGGCTGCCAGAAATTTACAGCTTTCATCCACACCAGTGATTTAAGACACAGAGAAAAATGTCAGAAGTGTTTTTCCGTTCTACCAGACATCCATCAACTCCTTGACTCCATACAATAACTGTCAAAGTTCCAACTCAGGTCTAATGGCTTGTTGGTGTTAATGGTACATTGCACATGTTGCTTTGAATCATGCAGCTTTCAGCATGGGCAGCAAAGGTGGCTACAGTGGTATTTCTCCTCAGGGGCTAGAGAGGGTCCCAGCCCAGGGTATGAGGGGACTAGTTAACTGACCTCTCAGCGGGCTGAAGTCTCCGGGTTGGCTGACCTTAGTCTCAGCAAAGGGCTTCAGGCTGGGCAACAGAATCAGGGTGAAGGACAGCAGCAGCACCTATGGGATAGAAACAGATGGAGCGCTCAGGCAAGATGACACCATACAGCTGATGACGTGGCACAACACGAGTTAGAGGTTAAATCTGATGCAGATATTTTCCCTGGAATAATGTCTCTGATGCTCATTTGCTGACAAATGATGGGCAAAAATATTCCAATGTTTTCTTAAAACTTTTCTCTTGCAAAAGGTCATGTGTCTACATCAGATTTAGAACCATTTTGTACAAACATGTCAGCACTCAAATGTTCATAATTATGCTCCTGAGTGAGTGTAGATTCTGTTCTTGCTGAAGATCAAATCTCAAATGCAAAAACACTGGTGAATTTCAGGATCTTTGTGAAAACTGCATATGTGGCTTTTAAGAAGAAATTTCTTCTTAAGAACCGTTAGTGGATGAGCTTGGAGAAAAAAATCCTAAAAAAATATATTTGATGGTTAAAGTAAAGCAATGGTTCGTCCAAAAAAACACAGTTTGCTCAGTGCTTCAAATGTAGTCAAATTACCAAGATGTGTTTGAAGTTTGCTTCTTTCATCTTGCATTGAACCCACAAGGCTAATATAGTGAACAAGTAATAGAAATGTTATATGAAGTCCATTTGAGATTCCTTAACAACTTAAGCTAGACTGAGACAAGTGTGTGATGTTTAACGCACAGTGTTAACCTCAAATCAGAATGACACATTAACTCACCTTTAAAAGTTTTGGTCTATTGCTATTATAGTGTAAACGTATATATACGTTTACTGGTCATGTGTAGAGTGAAAATATGCGAGAACATCATCCACAGGAGCAACACTGTTCCACCTTAGCCTTTCTAGTGCCACTTTGAGAGCACATCTTGGAGGGTTGTCCAGTCGCATGTTACTAAAACACGCCACATAAATATGGTTTAATAATGAGCCACTAACTTTAGTAACTTTAGTTTTTGGTCATAAGCACAATGTCATTGCCTTAAAATAGCAATGTGCTGACAATACACCTAATCACACCTCATTTAAAAAACACTACGTCTGTGAGTGGGAAACATACACAAAATCATGTTATTTTAAAAAGTTAAATAGAAAAATGTGCTGGTATTTAACTAGCAAAAACACTTTGCATTGCACTTTACACTAGTGCAACATAGAGGCATTGAGGTGGACTGTGCAAATGCATCTTAGATAAACCTCAGAGGATCTACATACTGTGATACAGAATCTGTGGTCAACAGAAACAAAGAACATGTATTTCACTAATGCAAAGTATTTTCATTTTTAAGGTCAGGGGCATTTCCAGGCATAGACCACATATGTGTTTGTGGCAGTGCTGAGGTGGTGACCAACAAAATTTTTTCTGGACAGGACTTTTGGTTGATGGTTGTACCCTAGACACTCACAGAGTGGCATGGTATCTCTTCTACAGATCATATTCTACAACAAGGAACACCTCTGTTTGAATCTTTTACTTTCAGTCCTCTATTGCACATAGTTCAGTACTTTCGGCAAGACACTGCAGAGTAAAAAAAAAAATTTTCCATAAAACCAGGAAGAATCTGATGCGCCTTCACAAATATATGAAATATTGTACTGTAAGAATATCTTTTACTTAAATGACTTAAATATACTTAATATACTTAATAAAATATACTTATACTGAAAGTAAACTACATTTAAAAGCAAGTACTTCTGTACTTTAACGTAAGTAAAAAATATAAATACAGCACTTCGATGTTTACATTTTATTTTCCCTTGGAAATTTCTACTTTCACTCAACACTGGATTTGTGTACTTTGTCCACCACTGTACTACATATCCTTAGGCAGCTGTCATCAGGACTACTGTAGGTAAGTCTAGCACAGGACACTTGCACGTTTGATCTTGTAGTCTGTAGCATTTCTGTGTACTTGTTATGATTCTCACCAGGACACAGGTGCCAGTCTGTGCCACTTTGTTGGATCCATTCATGACCATTGCCTGCAGACGACGCAGCTGCTCCATCAGAGACCTGAGCCGCCCACATAGCGAGATCGAGAGAAAGAAGAAAGAAAGTTCAGTTAGCAGCTTCAACACAAAAGGACACTGGACAGGAACCCTGAAGAATGTATCATAATGCATTCTCTCACATGTTGCACTTCTCCAGCTGGAAGACTTTCCTCTGCAGCTCTTGATTCTGTGCACTGCAAGCTGCCATCCTAACGAAACAAAGAAGAGCTGAGCTCACACTCAAAGAACTTCTTTGATGAATTCTGAAGGGAAAGCATTTGCCTCAGCACAGGATTCACATAGCTCAGCACTATAAATTCCCAAAAACTACAACCCCAAATCAGAAAAGTTTGGGACGGTATAAAAAATGCAAATAAAAAAAGAAAGTAGTGATTTCTAAATTTACTTTGACTTGTATTTCATTGCAGACAATATGAACACAAAATATGTTATGTTTTGACTGGTCAACTTCATTTCCATTTGTAAATATACATATTTTCCTGACATTCAGACCTGCAACACATTCCAAAAAAAGTTGGGACAGGAGCAATTAGTTGGTTAATTAATTGGTTAATTAATGATATGATTTGAAACAGGTGATGTCACAGGTTATTGTAATTATGATTTGGTACAAAAGCAGCATCCAAGAAAGGTCTAGTCCTTTAGGAGCGAAGATGGGCAGAGGATCGCCAGTTTGCCAACAAATACGTGAGAAAATTATTGAAATGTTTAAAAAACAATGTTCCTCAAAGAAAGATAGGAAGAGATTTGGATATTTCACCTTCAACAGTGCATAACATAATTAAAAGATTCAGGGAATCTGGAGGAATTTCAGTGGGTAAAGGACAAAGGCGCAAGCCTAAGCTGAACAACCGTGATCTCCAATACATCAGGCGGCACTGCATCAAAAATCGTCATTCATCATTAAGCGATATCTCCACATCGGCTCAGGACTACTTTGTATTGTGGTACTTGATAAATGTTTGCCATAGTTATATCCAAATGCCAGTTAAAACTGTACTGTGCCAAAAGGAATACTTATGTTAACAGTGTCCAGAAGCGCTGTCGACTTCTCTGGGCTTGGAGGCATCTGGGATGGACCATCACATAGTGGAAACATTGACTGTCAGATAAATCAGTATTTCAGGTGGGGGGTTTTTTCAGGAGAAATGAACGCCATGTGCTCTGGACCAAAGGAGAAAAGGATCATCCAAGTCCAAAAGCCAGGGTCTGTCATGGTATGGGGTTGTGTCAGTGCCCTTGGCAAAGGTAACTTGCACTTCTGTGA
>JBBPDA010000039.1:11615660-11628978 GCA_037974385.1 Arnoldichthys spilopterus
CAACAAGACAATGCAAAACCACATTCTGCACACATTACAAAGTCCTGACTGTGGAGGAAGAGGGTACGGGTACTTGAATGGCCTGCCTGCAGTCCCGACCTGTCTCTAATAGAGAATGTGTGGTGATTTTGAAGTGCAAAATGCGACTAAGAAGACCCCGTACTGTTGCCCACCTTAAGACTTGTTTGCATGAAGAATGGGATTACAAAGAATTATAAAGTGGTAAGTGCTTTACTGTTCCAACTTTTTTGGAATGTCTTTTTTTGAATGACAGGAAAGGAAAAATATTTACAATTGAAATGAAGTTGACCACACAAAACATGAAATATTTTGTGTTCATATTGTCTGCAATGAAATACAAGTCAAAGTAAATTTAGAAATCACTACTTTTTTATTTGCGTTTTGCATAACTTCCAAACTTTTCAGATTTGGGGTTGTAGAAAAAAAATTATGTTTTTTATTAAGATATTTATAAAATAAAGTTTTGCAAATGTATAAAAATTATATTTTTATATTATTATTAAAAACATTTATATTAAGCAAAACAAATCTGCCAGTCTTATATATAAGACTTTACAAATAAATAGTTAAGATGCCTTAAAAGAAGCAATAACACATTTTTTGCATAAATATCTATATATGTAACTCAGTATAACTAGTAAGAATATTCCACTTCCTTCTCAGATAGAGTCTCACCAATACATCACATCAATCTCATCAATACTGTCTTATGAAGAGACATATGTGAAAGAAATAGACTAATTGTATATTGAGTCTTATTATTGTGCATGGCAACAATTAGAGCTTACTTTACATTTAAAATGTAATCCTATATATGATAATGTTTCATTATGATTAGGGCAAATAAGCAGATATTTCTAATTCATCTTTCCATTTTTGCTTTATATAAGCATTTACATATAATTTTGATGGCTTTTTTTTACAATATATCTCTAACTGTGTGAAGAAAGAAAGTGTAAGAAGAAGCTTTGTCTTAAAACAAGTAATTTAAAATCACAACCACTGACACAGTAAGCAGTGCCTTAAAATCAGAGGTAAGTAAAAGTTCTAAGTGAGATAACTGTTCTCATAATAGCCATAATATCTTACTTACAGTGGGCCTCATTCACCAGTATCTTTTTTCTTAGTTTGATTTTAGTTTAATATCTTTGTTTTTTCTTAAATTTGTTTTTCTTATAATTTGTTTAAACTTGAATATGGTCCTTAAAAAGTCTGTCAGATTCAGTCATTTTAACATGACAGCACTTACACATGTGTACATATGCTCTTGATGGTTCATACATTCTATTCTTTCTTAAGAACAAATTCAAAGTAAGAAAACATTGGTGAATGACAGATTCTTTGTAAAACTGCATAAGTGGGTTTTGTGAAGACATTGGTTCTCAAGAACGGTTGTTGAATGAGGCCCAAGGACAAAGATTTATAGCCCTAAAATGACATCATTTCACTTGTTAAGATTTTTTTTTTACAGTGAGCATGTGAACACCACTTAATATTTTCAATTCCAGCAAAAATTGATCCGCAACTGTCTTAAAAGTCTTGTCATTTTTTATTTTCGTTGTACTGCAATGTGGCCCAGTGTGTGTGGCATGCTCATGGATGTGCGTGAGAAGCCTTCACAAGACAATAGTGGTGTTCAGCAGAATCATCACGAACTGCTTGTTTACAACATGACCTGGTTATTCAAGGCCCTGGAGCCCTGCTTCATTGCTTTTGGCAATGCACTCAATACCTGCTCTCCAGTCCATCTATATATTCTTTCTTTTTCTTCCTGCTCTCTTGGGCAGACTGTTTGTTCCGGATCTTCCGGCGAATTTTCTTCAGGATCCTCTCCTCGTACTGCAATGAAGGTCAAGGAGAGGGAAAAAAATGTACAGCTTTATTGTCATGACATATAAGTGAAACCAAGTGTCTTTGCCTTGAGGGGATGAATGTGAACATGCAGTACTTTAGTAAGAGGCAGTTGGCTTGGCAGAGTTACTCCCTCCTTGGCAAGTAACTTTTTCTCATCGTCATTGAGAACCAGCTCCTGGTGAGACTGCTGCGATGCCTGTAGAGGCTGAAGTGAGAAGACACAAATGTAATGTAAATCCAACCACCCATGAAATATCCAGTGTACATTACACAGTCTCTCTCTCTCTTTTCTCTCTCTATTTGAGTCCATTTCCGTGACTGCGGCCCACAGGAGTGCACAACTCCTGCCCTGGAGGGCTTGTACTTATTATCCTGTTTAGTGTATAAGTAGGGAAACAACCCACTGTGCTGTACTCCAGCCCCCCAGGACCAGAGCTGTGCACACCAGGATACACTGCAAATGAAAAAATACATCAGTGCAGTAAAATGCATCAGTCTGAAGATGACAGCTGAACTGCATCAGTTTTGAAATGTTGTACTAGTAATAACTGGTTATCATATTTAACAGTATGCAAAAGATTGCACACATTTTCAAATTAGTAGAATTTACATTTTTACATGGTAAAAATGTCCTCCAGTTATGTTTGTAAATTGACCATATTTTAAAAATAAGACGGAGAACACTTTTTTTTTATTTTAGAATATGTGCGCATTTTGTACTCTGATCCTTTATCCCAACAAGGTTTTATACAAACAAGGTTTTATATCTACCTTTTAATTTACGTAGACAACAGTGATTTGACCTCTGAGCCACAGTATGTAGGTGTTACACTGGGGTTCTAGCTACTACACAACAAAAATGCAGTAATTTACCTCATCTTAATTCCTAAATGTTTTTGCAGGAAAAGATTTACACTAAATATTCATTCTACAAAACAAATTTCCACTCTATTCCTCCTTATATATGATAAATAGCTTGAAGCTGTGGCTACTCACAGGTTCTGGTGTGCCAGATAGCAGCAGGTCCTTGACAGTAAGGGAGAAAGCAGCAGCCGGTCGGGCCTGGGCCACTTCAGATGCAGGAGGCATCCCTGCAGCCCTCTTAGGAAAAATGCCAGAGCCCCAGCCATCTGCAAAAACAGATAATGGCATTTGTTTGCCTTTGTGTGTGTTGTAACTACACATTGCTGAGGCACAAGAATAATTGTATGTCTTTAAGGCAAACAAAGTGACACAAAACCAAAAAAAACAGTTTTGCCCATAGACAAATAATATTTGTTTGATTCATCCAGAATTGGACAGAACACCAATAACTGCCTGAAGTGTTTATAAAGGAAATGGCTATTGATCTCCGACTGCTGTGAGATTTGTACAAGTACAGAGACTCACTAAAATTGATGGGCAGCCTCGTGTCTGGAGGGGGAGCATGCCGTGGCTGGCATGGAAGGTGGTAGGCCTCCAGCGGGGGGCTCCCAGAAGGTGGGGGACTGTCATTATGGTCAGATTGGAGGTCGTCACTTATACCACTGTCACTTGGAGAAGGTGACCACAGCGGAGAGCCAGATACAGAGTCATTCCCACTCAGTAAGACATTGAAGAAATCTTCGCTGCCCTGGGCTGGCATCATTATCTACCCAACAAAGATACACAACACTTAACACCACTAGCTCTGAACACACAACCTATTTAGCCCCAAAATGTTCAAATGTTGGTACATGATTTTTACTTTTTTGGACAGCCCTATGACACTAAATATATGCCTTTTAGCAAATTATTTGGTCCAGTTATGATCAGTGGCAAATACAATTGCATTAAGTTGCATTAATTAATTAGGTAGTCACAAAACTTAGAAGTTCTAATAGAGCTTTATACACTGAAAAAGTTTCACTCCATCATTTACGCATCATTGTTTTAAAAAAAAAAATAGTAATACAAAAACAATGGAAATACATTTTTTAATATTTAAGTTTTTTAATACTTATGAATCTTTTACATTATTTTTGCATGCTCAACAACAGCTTGTTCCTGTACAATTACAATCTAGGGAGAGTCTACACTCAATAGTCAGTGTACAGTTAATTGAAAGATCAGAGCGACATCAAGCTTTGTGGTCTTGTGGCCTTGGGCACTGGCCCAGATGGCCTAAGCAGTAATCTGTCCCAGGTTAAGTTTTAAATGGATTAAATGGGTTAAGTACAAATCAAATTCTTTACAAAACTTGCAATATTTTGTAAAAAGCAATTAAAACAAAAAATATTCAACTTATTAACTCTCTTAAAACCTTTATTTAACTGACAAAAGTACAAAAAAGTTACTTGTAAAGTTTGGGCTGACCAACATGACTGTATTTTGCAAATTAATAAATTATCCTGGGCTGAGCTCAAAAGGACTGAAAATCTGTGCTGTGGTCAGATCAATCTTCCTTTTTAATTTGTTTTCAGAATAAACATTGAGATCGCCATGCCAAAGGTAAAATGAACATCTGTACTGTTATCAGCAAAGGGTGCAAAAGCCAGCATTTGTCATGGTATAACGGATAAAGTATATCTTATCTTACATCAATGCCCACAACACTGGTGACTATGTGGGAAGGATCTGTTGACATGGAGGCCTTTACTGGAATTTTAAAGTGACATCGGCTGCCAAAAAGGCAATGATTTTTTCTGGGAAGTCCATAGTTATTTTAGCAAAACAATACCATGCTTCATTTGGCAAATGACCATAACAGTGTGGATTTGTAGACACAAAGTGTGTGTACTTGACTGGCCTTGTGTAACGAAAAGGGGCATAGCCCCTTTAAAGCAGATGAGGAAATTATCTATCTGGTGGCCAAAGCCGGTAGCCCCGATACCTACACCTAGCCATAATTGTGGGCAGGTGTTATGGGTTAAGAAGCTGAAGGTCGGGGTTACTTAAGCTGAGGGCAACCAGATGGAGACGCGAAGCCAACTTGTTGACTTGTGTCACAGTTGCTGAGCGGTCCATCGTGTGGATTATTGTGGACTTTGAATTCTGGACTTGGCTTTAGTTTTGATTTTGGATTACCCTTCAGATTTGGTTGCCCCCCTGTTTTTGCAATAAAACAGTGTTGACTTGCCATTATTTATAAAATACATTTAAGTTAGTCAGTGAAAAAAGTCCTGTTAAAAGCTTCAAGAGAGTGAAAAAAGTCAAATATTCCTATATTTTACTGCATTTTACAAACAACTTTTCTGTGAATGGGGTACCTAACCACTATAACTATACTGTGATTGTGATGCAGTATATTAAAAAACACTGGTAAACATTTTGAGACAAATGGAACAAAACCTTGTATGTCCATTTTTGCCATTTTTTACATTTTTGCAGAATTTGAAAACAACTGCTGTCATTTACAAAATTTCACAATTAATGGAGCAACAGAAATGGTTCTAAATTACAAATTAAAAGTACATTTTACATTAACTTCCGTTATAAGTTAAAATGGTTTTGCGCTCATCTTGTAAAGCTGTCATTTTGGAGATAATGGCAATATTGAAGATCTACATTTTGGAGATAATGTTCACAAATTGGCCTGCATCCTATTGCCCAAAGTTATTTACATTTGTTGCATCACATGCAAACCTCTAACAGAAACCTGTCTGGAAAATCTAAGGTTGAATAGAATGCTCACAGTACCAGAGTATCAATTTGTCAGATCATTTGCATATTGCAGCATTCTGTGAGAGCAAAACTGCAATAGGCCAAAAGCATGATAATGATTAACAAACATTTTATTGTGTAGCCCTACCTCAAAGGCCTTATTAATCTTACTACGAAAAGAATTTTTCAAAATAATACAGATTTAATAACCCAGATATCTCTTCAACTATGAAAACATGTTGCTTGTGTACTTCTAAAAGGCAGTAACTGCAGTGTGGGTTAGAAAGAGACAGAAGCTTTAAATTAATTAATCCAAATAGCCACGAACAGCCTAAAAGTAGAAGGTTGACTGTGTGCATGAGATGCATCACTTACATTAGGGTCCGGGACTGGCCAAGGCTGCTCATTATGATGCAGCATGTCCTCATGACATAAGATGCCATCGTTCTTGTCGAAAAGCAAATCCAGCAGTTCTATTCCATCACAAGCCTGTAAGCATTTAAATGTGTTTGTATTTTAATGCCATTCTTGTCAGTTTGATTAACTGGATGAATTCACTAATGAAATGCTAAACACCTTAAAATGGCTTATGTCCTTCTTTCCATTTGACACACACACACAGACATGCACACATAAATGAAGAAAAGTTTGCAGTAAAGTTTAACTTCTACATTTTCTGAACTTTGGTCTTGTGTGTGTGTTTGTGTGTGTGTGTGTGTGTGTGTGTGTGTGTGT
This sequence comes from Arnoldichthys spilopterus, assembly GCA_037974385.1. NCBI lineage: Eukaryota > Metazoa > Chordata > Actinopteri > Characiformes > Lepidarchidae > Arnoldichthys > Arnoldichthys spilopterus. Next base: position 11,621,892 of record JBBPDA010000039.1, read on the forward strand.
GCGCGCGCATGTGTGTGCGTGTGTGTAAGAGTGTCTGCTAGTGTATGTGTGTGTGTGTTTGCCACATCTAGTCAAGCCAGGTAACACAGACAAAAATTCTGCTCTTGCTTAAAATCCTAAACAAAAAGCACTTACCTGCTCTGGGTAGACTTCCATTACCTTGACCTCTGTGGGCAATACCACCATTAAAGTAATGACAATGATGGGAAAAAAGTACAATTGTCAGATGTGGGTGTTAGTCCAGCCTTTCTCTGACTGATATCACTCTGAGGACAAAGTTTAAACTCCAACGCTGCAATCAGATCATCATTAGCAGGTCTGACTTAGGATTGGCTTTGGCAGAAGGTGACGCATGACTAGCAGAGACAGATAAAATGATGAAGCAACAAAGAATATGGCTTTAGTCTCATGATTAGTAGCAGTTGTTCTGGAAATACTTGATTACTAGCAAGACTATCTAAAGTAATATTCCTCCATTTCACACTTTACCTACTGAAAACAAGACAGTTCTGGAGAGTTTTTATTGCTCTTATGTCAGTAGTATGGTAGGTATTGCTCTGAATGGGCTCTCTGATGTTGCTGTGTTAACACACCCCCATACCAGTCGGCACAGCTCAAGGGTCATATACTTCTATTCTGTTCCAGGTATGTTTGACTGGGTGAACTTTAACACAGTTTGTATTCTTCAGACCAAAGTAACTCTCACATACTCACACATGGTTTTTATATTTATATAAATATTTTAAATAAAAATTTTTCCTATATGTTTAGCTCATAAAATTTGTAACAATTAAATTATATGTTTTATTTATTTATTTATTTATTTAATATTGCTATACATATGGGGAAAGTGGCTAATATTGTGTAGGTCCCCCTCATGCTGCTGAAAGTCAATGCAATTTTATTTATATTGCAATTTTTTAAAACTGAGGTTGCCAAAAAGCAGCTTTACAAAATCCACATCTGATTCCCTAATGAGCAAGTCAGAGGCCACAGAGGGAGGGAAAACTCCCTAAGCTGAAGGAAAAAACCTTGGGAGGAACCAAGGAGCTCATCCTCTACTGGTCAACACCAGAAAACAATAACGACCCAAACACAACAGTTCTGAATGTGCTGCACTGTGTGTTCTGACTCTTTTCTATCAGAGTCAGCATTCACTTTTTAAACCACAGGAGCTCTTCTGTGGAATCAGACCAGACAGGCTAGCCCTTACTCCCCACACGCATCAGTGCCATGAGTGCCCATGACTCTGTGTCTGATTCACAAGTTATCCTTTCTCGGATCACTTTTGATGTTAATAAGCACTGCATACCTGGAACACTCCACAAGACCTGCCATTTTGGAGATGACTCAGTCAGCTAGCCATCACAATAAGGCCCTTGTCAAAGTGGCTCAGATCCTTACACACATCCTTCCATTTCTCCTGCTTCCAGCACTGCTTGAAGACATGGTTGTGTGATGATAGTGCTGTAATAAGCAGTGCAAGCGTTAGCTTGATCAAATTTGAATGAGTCTACCATTGTGAATTTATTGCCTTCTTTAGTCATGCTCTGTCTGTCTGTTTCAATGAACAGATGGAAAACTGATTTCAGCTGCCAGAACCGGAAAAGAACAAGTTTTTTCTTCTGGAAGTACATGCTGTGCCACGCAGCCTCAGCTAAAGCACTCTTCTTTATTCAGTTAAGAGTTCAGAAGAAATTTATTGCCAGTGCCAGTGTGTCCATTTGTAAGCTCCTCACAGTTTTCAGCTTCACTGAGCACATAAGCCTCATTAACTGGAGTTATACAGCATTTATGAAGATATAGCTATGCAGTACAGAACGATGAGCATGACAGTGAATGTAATGAATATGTATACTGTTCCACTGCCTTTTGCTCATGAAGGAAAAGAGAGTTATCATTTAAAGTAAAATTTAAAATGACTAACATTCTGTATTTAACCTAATTATTGGTTTGATAGACTTCTAATGCTTCATCTAACAGATATTGTTATATTTATTTTTCATATTTCTTTAACTGTAAATCATCTTTCTTATTTATTTGTTGTAATGCCTTTATCTGGGATGAGGATGAGTGCCTAATTTTGCCATAATTAAAACTGTTTTTCCTGCCACCGCTGCCCTCTACAATGCTCATTAGGGACTTGAAACTGCAACTACAGTACAGTGTAAAAGTCAAAAATGGCCAAAATGATGGCTTCACTATAAAATCTTTCACTATTAACTTTCTGCACTTTATTTTAAAGGAAACCTTTCTGGGCTGACGAATATAAATTTGTAATTGGGATTAAGATGAACTGTAAAAAGCAAATAGCCCTGCAGATTTAAGACATGCAAAAGGTGAACACACTTAAAGCTTAGTCATTTTAGCTGCAGTTTTCTATTCTATTCTATTATACTATTTTCTAGTATTCTATTTTATTCTTTACATATTCTGTTAAATATTTTTGTATACATTTATGCGTTGACATCTTATTTTACTTATTATGCTTGGTTTATTTATATATTTATCTTATTATATTTGTCTTGTATATATATTGTATATTATGTTTTATTTATTATTTTTAATGTCTATTATTGTTATATTCCTATATCCATACCTATTTTTTAGATTTTCCAGTACTTTTGACCTTGATCTTGACATTTTTTCAGCTTTTTCGTGACACTGAAAAGTAATCAGCTTGTACTTACATTCTGAATGGAAACTAAATAAGTAAAATATTGGTTTCTATTGTACTGTACTGTATTTAAAACTGCTTTGGGACAACACAATACCCAGCAACCAGCAAATGAATGTTTAGCTGAATAAATCTGGGGCCTGTAGTATATTCTCTATTACTTAAAGCCTTATCAAGCCTTATGTTGTTTTATTGTAGGTTATGACAGCGTACATGTTTCATGGTGATTCATCTCAGTTAAAGCATTACTGCATGAGGGAGGTGCTATCATCATGCCATTCACAAGTTACTCTTTATCATCACATCAGATAAGTGACATTAGAGGAAAAGACTTTTCCAGACTTACAAACTTTTTAAATTCCTAACTTAATATTCACTACTCAGTAAGTACAATAAATTATTTAGAAAAATAAAAGCTGTGGAATTATGAGACTGAAGAGATGTTCTTGGCTTGCTTGTGGCTAGAATGTATGGTTCTATAAACCTCATTTCCAAAAAAAGGGACATTTTGTAAAATGTAATAAAAATAATAATCTGTTTATTTCACTGATGAAATATAAATATAAACAACTTTAGAATTTGGTGTCAGTGTGTTTACCGCTGTGTTACATTGCCTATTCTTTGAATAACACCTTTTAATTGTTTAGGAACTGTGGATGCTAATTATTGCAGCTTTGCAAGTGGACATTTTGCCCACTCCTGCTTGATTTAAGACTTTAGCTGCTGAACAATTTGTGGTCAACACTGCCTGATTCTCCTCTTCATGATGTACCGTACATGTTTTGTAGTAGACACTCAAAGAAATCTATCAATTCTACTTACATTACTGATTATACCGATAATATACATAGTTGTAGGGTTTGTGGATTTTTTTTTTTTTTTGGTGAAAATAAGTGCACATCCTTAGCATTTTTTCCTACTTATTTTAGTCCACAATTACATTTTTTTTATTCTTAACATATTGAAATAAAATGTGCCATAACTTTAGCACAGATTACATTTTATATTTGAATGCTTTCCCTAATTACCGGTCCTTATTTTCACTTCCACAAAATGTAGAATGACCTGTTATTATGATTAAAGTATTAATTAAAGTATTAATTGCATACAATTGTAACAGTATATGTTGTTTTCCAAAAGGGGTAGATCGTTATAGGTAGAGGTCAGTCATGATTCATACTTCATACTCATAGGATCAGATCTCAAACAGTCATTGACGCCTGTGTCAGAAAAGAACTGTAGCAAATTCAAAGGCATTTCAAGTCTGTCGCTCAGTGCAGCAGTTAGTGTGCAAGGGGTGAAAATTTCAGATCAATGAACGTCTACAGAAAGCCTGCTGTCATACCAAATTCAGCTCACGCACTCACTGAGAAATGGTCAAAGGACTGTCCAGAAAGCCCAGGTTAACATCAAAAGATCTGCAGGCATTTCTCACCATAATGAGTCAACTGTCCAAGGACCTGGAATTTGGTGTACAGGAATAAACTTCTGAAAGAACATAAATGCATAACTCAGGGTCAGCAGAAGTTCACCCAACAACAAAACTTCTGGATCAATGTCCTCTGGAAAGAAAGTCTATGGTATAGTTATTTTACCACAACACTGGACATCTTGACACAGCTCCCTGAACACAGTAGAGCTTCTGGTAACTTTGCTGATTTAGGCGAAGTGGATGTGAGCTACAAAAGTCTGGTTGACTGGGGTAGGTGGTGGGGGAGTGAGTACACCCTATCTACTTGTTACATGACTTATCAACTTTCTTGGGGTACAAGCTACAGAAATGCTGTATCTACATTTTAACAAGTTTTAACACTTTGAGTCACACACACACACACTGCTGAAGATACACACACAACACATATTAAACAGCCAAAAACTCAGTGTAACGAAGATATTATTAATATAAATATTTAGCTTTAGAATGCTAAGTAAAGTGGATTTCAGAAATAGAGCAGTAATGCATGTGTGCTGACGCTGTCTTGAACCTGAAGCCAAGTTTAATCTGATGGCTTTCATCTTTGGTGGGTTAACAAAGCTCACACTTTTTTTGTTCCACCTTTAAATGGGGCAGCTGTTATGGTGTTGTGTGGGCACCAGGATGTCACAGCTGCTCAATTTAAAGGGGGGCCTGAAAATTAAAAATTGAAATTAAAAGTGACTATTCATCATTGTGAACACATCCCATTACACAAAGTGGAATACAATGAAAGGTGACCTCTGCATTTAACCCATCCATACATGGAGCAGAGGGCAAATTTCAGCAGCACCGGGAGAGCAGCACAGCAGGATAAGCAGTACCTTGCTCAAGGGTACCTCAGTGGTACCTGGGCTGGGACTTAAGCCTGTCACCCTCTAATCACAAGGTCAAGTTCCTAACCACTAGGCTTTCCTCGCCCTCTATGCAGTGGGCCAAGTTAACTTCAGTGAGCAAAATCAGATGTTACAGTGAGATTAATAATGAAGAGGGTCCTATTTCATCATGGTAATGCAAAAGTAGGTGTTGTGTGTAAGGATGATAAAAGGAGCATTGTGTCAAATGTTGGAGCATGCTTTAACTGTATAGCATGTTGTTTTTGGGATATGAAGGAGCATTTTGTCCTGTATATGGCTGGCACATCATGCATAATTGCCAGGTCAATCAGCAACCAGTCAATGCAGTTATCTAAAAATTGCTCTCCATCACCAATAAAACTGCAGCCAGTAAGATCCCTCTCCGCTGTGCTCCAGCCCTGCCTGCATTGCCACTCCCTGCAGAGGAGGCTGCCATGCACATATTTATACAGTTTGGCATCTAATTTTTTTATTCATGAATGAAACATGAACTAAACTTTACACAGTGTATGATTTACAGTGACTTTCATCTGCCTACACTTGGTCAAGCAGAAATGTGGCTACCTCAGCATCACTTCTAAATCAGTTTTGAGTGGGTGCATACACGGGGAGGGGCGCCACCCACAGCATGTGAACGAGCAGTGATTGACACTCTATCAGACACTTCTCCTGGCTATATTTTGATTCAGGCGTGAATTTTTGCAAATGGCATTAGGCACGATAAGAAGACCCAGAGTGGCCTGAGTTTTTACAGATTATTTGTCTCATGTACTATACGACAAAAATCTTTTTTTTTTTTTAAATGTCCTACTGCAGCTTTAACTGCCCAGTCCCTTCTCTGCCCTTCCCTACAGAGAGCACATGTACCCATTCTGTTTCACAATGATGACTGATTTCTCATTCTCTTTTACCATTTCTCAATTTGATCAGTCCACTGGGAATCTTTTCATGTTCAAGTGTAACAGCCAGCTGCTCTGTGCTAGCACAGGTTTGTAGCTATATTTGCGGTTCTACTCAGACTCTGTAAAATTAACTGGAGTGAAAAAATGTCAGTGTACCTGAACCTAACTATTTGTCTCAGATAACACTACAATTATCTTCAGGCGGTCTGCTGAAAGTTAGTAACAGCTGAAAGAAAATCAAATGATCAGTTATGCTCCAAAGCTCTGGAACACACTACAGATTGATATTAGGGAAGCAAGCTCAGTAAATATTTTTAACAGAAAGCTTAAAACATATCTCTTCACTCTATCCTTTAACTAGCTGATTTTACTTATTTATTTATTATCATTATTTTATTGATTTATACTTTTTATTGTTATTATTTTAATCTTCTTTCATTTATCTTTAGTTTATTAAGTTTGTTTTATTTAACATAAACTTACTTCAACACTTAAAAAATATAAATAAAAAAATTAAATTATTTATTTATAATTTTATTTATAATTTTAATGAAGTCATATATTTACTGTTAAGTACTTGGTGCTACATTTCTTAAGTATCAGTTTTATGATTTAATTCATGCCTTACTTTAATTCTTACTTTACTTTTCTAAGGGGCAGGGCCCATTCATGGACATTAGGGGAGTTGTCTCCCTCTGGTGGCTGGAGCCAGTAACCTCAGCATCAGCCCCCAAGGTCTGGGATCCACAGCTGCTGTGGATCAAAGGGTTGATTATGGGAGTTACAAAATCTCCAACTAGGGGGAGCCGTGAAGTCAACTACTGGCAGTTACTGAGTTTCCTAGCCTTGTTGTGTGTTCTTGTTACCGTGACCCTTGCCTTGCACCTCAACCTTGATCCTGCTCCTGTACACACCTGATAGCTCCTGTTGATCCTGGACTGTTTATCGACCACGCTCTTGAACTGCCCTTCTGTTTTGGTTTCTGCCTGTTTTCAATAAAACAGTGTTATCTTGAACCTTGCATCCATGTCCCACAATCCCAGAGAACGTGACAAATTTTCTTACTTATTTATTGCTCACCATTGAGAACATTCACCAAACGCTGCTTGAGCAGCGCATAAAGCTTTATCAGGGATGCATCTGATATGCTCATGCAGTCATGCAAGTTAAGATAGGA
>JBBPDA010000039.1:11629078-11665158 GCA_037974385.1 Arnoldichthys spilopterus
CGCTGCTTGAGCAGCGCATAAAGCTTTATCAGGGATGCATCTGATATGCTCATGCAGTCATGCAAGTTAAGATAGGACAAAAATTGACATTTTCAATCTAAAAAGAAAAGTATGTTATTCTAAAATGCTTAATGGTTTTAGTGCCTACAGATGGTGAGGTGTTAAGGGTCCTGAACTTTTAAGGATGTATGAACCTCAGGCCTTGGGCTGGATTCACCAGATTCCACCCCAACCAGTGTTACAGGACCCTCCACTACCACACCAGCAAGCTCAGGAAGAGCTTCTTCCCTGAGGCTGTGACCCTGCTGAACTCACAAACAAAACTTCATATTGCACTCACTCTGTTGCTGCACTTTTTGCAGTTGCACATCTTGTCCCTGAAACTGGTTACTCACTTGCTGCATATTTCTACAATTACTGTATACTTACATAACCAATTGTATATTTGTCTATACTGTACATATCATCTTTAGCTCCACCCACTTCACTTGTGTTTATTACATATTTAATACACTGTACATATTTTATAATCTGTATATTTTGATTTTCATAATCAAGAACACTATATATACTGTAACATATAGCATCAGCTATACTGCAATTTACAGTAATATATTTATACTATTCTTTGCACTTCTGGTTACATACTAGTTACATTTCAGTGGCTTTGTACTTGCACTCTGCAAAGATAAATCTAATCTAATCTGATCTATTCATTTTATATTTTTAATTAGGAAGAAAAACAGTTACAGAACAAATATTCAAATAAAAAAAATTCTCCCTTTTTTGTTTTTTTCAAATTCCTTTATCCATCCCATTGCTGCTGATAAATATTGAGTAACAAAGTTTATAATAATAATAATGATAATAAATAAATAAATAAATAAATAAATAAATAAATAACAAATGATCAGTTTATTGAGTATTGGACCATTTGGAGATTAATCACCTAGAACAGATTTGTTTTTTCAAAATAAAGTAACATTGGACTCAAAAATAGTACTAAGTCACTAAACCACTGTGAGGCCTGCATTTATTATATGAAAGCTGCTATACAAATAAACTGTATTATTATTATTATTATTATTATTATTATTATTATTATTATTATTATTATTATTATTATTATTATTAACTGTAATAGCTTTTATTCCCAGGCTAAAAGTATTTGTGTATTAGTGTTACTCTTTTCCTCCGCTTTACACAGTTATCGCAGTGTGTCAGAATGATATTGCTACAGCTGTATGAGCTATCATTAATGCAGATAAAACTCCCTAAAACACAGAAATAAACAGCTACATCCAGTCACACTGCACGCATATGAGCAGTATGATCTATCAATAAACTGCATTTCAAGGTTCTTTGCAGTTTCAACACTATAGTCTAACAGTAAGCTGAGCAGAATAAAAAACTCACAACAATAACCTTTAATAAAACACACACCTCATGGTGTGGACAAAAAGTCAGTGATTATTATGAATATGTTGTATATGCAGTACTGGCATTATAACAGACTATAGAGTCAATACATACAGAGCTAATGGCAGGTAATGTGGCAAAAAACTGCCAGGGTGGTGGTGTGTGAGCTTATCAGTTATTATGACTGGCCTAGTCTACCGGAGAGGCTTGTAAGCTGAAATGTTGTTGCAAGAGCAATAGCACCACCTGCTGGTGATGTCTGTTCACTCTTCTGAAAACGTCTATCACAACTCGCTTCGCACGTCTGTTGAACTCCTGGTGAACTGAAATGTATCATAGATCGGATGCTGACCTTTTTGAAGAAGCTCTAATTAACGTGTCATCCACGACTTAAATACTACTACTGTTTTCTCCCAAATGTCAGAACCAGGACGCGCTTTCTTCACCAAAACAAATCGCTAATGTGGTTGCGTTCCAATATGCGTATTCATGCCCTCGCTAGATCGGCTAAGTAGTGCGCAAGATTCTCAGCCGTCAGCGCAGCGTTCTTGAATTATAAATACTACTATGCCAAGTGTTCTACAGCCATCGGCTGCCTGCTTATGAATGACCTGACTGTCACTGAGTCAGTGTAGCTGATGGAAAGTTGGCCCTTCATCTCCACGTCCACATTTTAGCTTAAGCACTTTATTACAATATTTTGTAATGTGGCAGTTGTAGGTGTTCCCTTGGCATTACTGGGTGTAGCCTGGGCATTACTGGGTGTAGCCTGGGCATTACTGGGTGTTGCCTGGACATTACTGGGTGTTGCCTGGGCATTACTGGGTGTAGCCTGGCATTACTGAGTGTTGCTGGGAATTATTGGGTGTTGCCTGGGCATTACTGGGTGTAGCCGGGAATTACTGGGTGTTGCCTGGGCATTACTGGGTGTAGCCTGGACATTACTGGGTGTTGCATGGGCATTATTGGGTGTTGCCTGGGCATTACTGGGTGTAGCCTGGCATTACTGAGTGTTGCTGGGAATTACTGGATGTTGTCAGGTTCAGATTGGATTTTTTTTTTTTTAAAAAACAACAACATATAATTTACATTTACATATAATTACACCCATAGGCTGATGATCAGCACAAATCATCCTAAAACTTTTAGATTTAGAATTTTAGCAAATATTTTCACGCATGACCTTGATCTCTCATCAAGGTTTGTCTTATAAAGAAAAAGTGGTCATTTAAGTTTTCTTGTTTTCTTAGGGTGTTCTTTGTTTTTTTGTTTTTTGTTGTTTTTTTTTAATCGTCTGGAGGACACTTGGGCTGCGTCCCAAACTGCATAGCATCACACTAAATAGTGTGTAAGAGTAGTGCACAGACAGCTAAAGCTGCAGTAGTCAGTTTTTTGAAAATGCTTTCAGTGAAATTGTATAGCGTGTGGTTTGGGACGCAGCTTTGCTTTTTTTCCCCAACTCTGGCTGCAACAAGAGAAAATGTGACTGGTCATGTGTATATAATGTAAGTACAATGGCACCTGTCAGGGGAGGGGTATTATTTAAAAATGGACGAGCATAAGGAGCGACTTTGACAATGGTCTTATTATGATGGCTAGATGCCCGAGTGAGTCTGAGCATCTCCAAAAAATCTAAGCTTTATTTTAGTCGTTCACATTTTCTCTTTATGTCTTTAATGTCATTCTCTTCTGTTGGTGACAGCACATACCTCTCAATTGTGTAGGGTTTTATATCATATATATTAATATTTTATACTATATCAAAGTTATCGAAGAATATCAGTAATGGGCAGGATGCTGCCTTTGGGACTTGAAGGTCGCAGGTTTGAGTCCCAGCCCGGGCACTACTGAGGTACCCTTGAGCAAGGTACCATCCCACTACACTGCTCCCCGAGCACTGTTGATAGCTGTCCACTGCTCTATGTGTAAACGTGTGATGGGTTAAATGTAGCGGTCACATTTCATTGTGGTGCTTGAGTGTGTTCACAATGACAAATAGTCACTTTCACTTCACTAACAAAAAACTAAGACCTTAAAGAGCCTGATGTGTCTACCCTGATAGACTTAGCTCTCCAGCAAACCCTCTCAGTTACACGTGCTTTCGGGCTCCTCTTCGTCGGCCAGTGTCCTACACACTAGCGAGCTAGTTAAAACACTAGTCCATGTACATATTGGAGCATGTCTGACGTCGTCACGCAAGGTTACGTCGCGCGCGCACTCGCTATATATTCCTACGCGTTGACGTCAGCGGTCTCTTCCCTGCCTATGCCCCGGTGAGGTGGGCAGTGTAACTTCTGTGTCTGTTTCTCCAAACAGCGAATCCCAAGACATCCGTCAAAATGGTAAGCCGGTCTCTCACTTTCTGACTCTTGTGTTTTAGTAGGTCTTCATATCACACAGCCACCCGTGAATTATTCGCCTAAACTTTGGTCTAATGTGCTTTTTTTAGTCTGACGCTGCTGGCTAGCATCACTGGTCCAAAATGGCAGCGCTTTAGTGTTTCTCTTTTCCCTTTTACCGCCCACAAATATGTCGAATTGTAGTATTTCTTGTGTATGTTCAACGCTAGCAGCGTTCATTAATGTGTGAGCACTGATTTATTGTCCGTTTGGTGCGGTTGAAAGTTAGTGGCGTAGTTTTGCCGGTCGTTAGCGCGTATTTGGGCTGTGGCCTGTGTCTGTTTAGCTGTATTGCTAACGCCGCTCATAAAGAAAACGCGAACAAAATTTGTTTTTGGTGATACCTCTGAGCCGGTGTCTGGATAAGACTGGATATGTGTATATAGCTTTCATATGCTAGTGTAGGAGCAATCTGGTGGTTAGAAACGTGTGAGCGTTACCGGTGTTTAGGTTCAGTGCTAGCCGGCCCGCTATTCCGCCGCTGTCTTTGTTACACGTGGCCTGTTGCCGGCTGATGTGGCGCAGGTCACAAGCTGCTGTTTGGCTAACGTAAACCGATTACAGCGAGGCATAGGGAAACCTTAATTCATCTTTCGTCACTTTAACTTGTCTCTACTAAATACCACTAAGCAGTAGGTTTTGCTCTGTATACCTGAATTTGCTGAGTGAAACTGCTGTGCATCGCTCTTCGCCAGCTGTATGGCGCTTGTCACCTGGGCGCGGTTTTACTGCTGTCAGCAAAACGCTGTGGGCCTCCAACGCGTTTTGTTTTCTTTACAATGCCCAGAGCGATTAGTATAATGGGTGACTGCATTCTTTGGGTCTCTTCTTCCCTTCTACCAGCTGTTTTCCTGATGTGCATGCAGTTTACCTCTGGTATGCCTTATTCTTATATTGGCATGGGTCTTGACAAGTTTCAACTTTTTGCCTTCTCCAGGTGAACTTCACCGTAGACCAGATCCGTGCCATCATGGACAAAAAGTCCAACATCCGTAACATGTCTGTGATCGCGCACGTCGACCATGGTAAATCCACTTTGACTGACTCGCTGGTGTCCAAGGCTGGTATCATTGCTTCAGCCCGTGCCGGAGAAACACGTTTCACCGACACAAGAAAGGATGAGCAGGAGCGCTGCATCACCATCAAGTCCACGTAAGTGTGCCAGTATAAAGCCATATAGCACCCCCTTCCTGTTGAGTGGTTCCAGGTGTTTAAAATATCCCCAATTAAGTGAAGAATTGCCGGATTGTGATTTGATCTTGCGCTCTCCACAGTGCCATCTCTCTGTTTTACGAGCTTACTGAAAACGACATGGCCTTCATCAAGCAGTGCAAAGATGGCTCTGGCTTTCTGATCAACCTGATTGACTCTCCCGGACACGTCGACTTCTCCTCAGAGGTGACCGCTGCCTTGCGTGTCACTGATGGGGCCCTTGTGGTGGTTGATTGTGTGTCTGGTAAGTGCAAGTTTCCTTCAGTTGTAAAGGTTAAAGTAAATGCCAAACTGAGACTAAAGTGCATCACTGTCAGATTGGCTGTAAAATGCTGCTCAAAGTAAGCTGGACATCTTTAAGCAGTGTTAATTTCTTAATTCTGCTTCTTTTCCTATTCTAGGTGTCTGTGTGCAGACAGAGACTGTACTGAGACAGGCCATTGGAGAGAGGATCAAGCCTGTGCTGATGATGAATAAAATGGACCGTGCCTTGTTGGAGCTGCAGCTAGAACCTGAGGAATTGTACCAGACCTTCCAGCGCATTGTGGAGAACGTTAACGTCATCATTTCCACCTATGGAGAGGATGAGAACGGACCAATGGGTAACATCATGGTGAGGTTTGGTTCTTTGCTTTTGTGGTAGGTTTAAGGTTAAACACAATTTTATGGGCTTTAAGTAAAATGTAATGTTTTGGTTTGATTAAGATTAGAATAGTTCTGACAAGTGGAATGTACTTGCTGTAGAGTTCTGAAAGTGTAAATGTACATATGACTGCATAGCCTCAAATGTGCTTACTTAAAATATTGGAGTGCAGATAGTTTCTGTATTGTCAGTTTACTTTGAAATGGGCCACTTGAAATTAAAGGTCATTTGGTAGATATACCAAAGCTTGATTTTTATTTATTTATTTATTTTTTCTCCCTTCCCTCCCCTTCTCCCTCCTTAGATTGATCCTGTTGTTGGCACTGTTGGCTTCGGGTCTGGACTGCATGGTTGGGCCTTTACCCTCAAACAGTTTGCTGAGATGTATGTGATGAAGTTTGCTGCTAAGGGTGATGCCCAGCTGGGGCCAGCAGAGCGCTGCAAGAAGGTGGAGGACATGATGAAGAAACTGTGGGGTGACAGGTGAGCTCTCTAACTTGATAACTGCTTGATGTGAAAGATGGCTGTTGTACCCTATTGGTATTTCAGTGTTATTAATCCTTTATAATGGTTATCAATATATGAAATGTTAATTTTATATATTTTTAATCCTCTGTAGGTACTTTGACCCTGCCACTGGCAAGTTTAGCAAGAATGCTTTTGGACCTGATGGCAAGAAACTCCCCAGAACCTTTGCTCAACTCATCTTGGACCCCATCTTCAAAGTGAGTGGATGCTTACAATGGATTAATGTAGTTCATTAGGCCAGAAAATGATGACTTAACATCTTCACTTTGACCTGACTGTCTAGTGGTGAAAGACTTCACTCTGATGTGGCAATTCAAGCATATCATTTTCTTAAAGGATTCATAGATTTAAATTTAGTTGATCAAATCAGTTTCTTTTTTGCAGGTTTTTGATGCCATCATGAACTTCAAGAAGGAGGAAACTGCAAAGCTCATTGAGAAGTTGGAAATCAAGCTGGATCAGGAGGACAAGGACAAGGAGGGCAAGCCCCTGCTGAAGGCTGTGATGCGTCGCTGGCTGCCAGCTGGAGAGGCCCTGCTTCAGATGATCACTATCCACCTTCCATCCCCTGTTACTGCTCAGAAATACCGTTGTGAGCTGCTGTATGAAGGACCTGGAGATGATGAGGCTGCCATGGGTATGTTGGGCTAATTCTTATTTAGGGGAAGTTGAGCTTCTGTGCAAGTATTTACCCCCAGGGTAGATTTCCGATGCCTTGGGCTACAGATTTGACTTAATTCATATACACTGGCAAAACTTCAGTGGTCACTTTTCTTCAGGTATCAAGAACTGCGACCCCAAAGCTCCCCTTATGATGTACATCTCGAAGATGGTGCCAACTACTGACAAGGGTCGTTTCTATGCCTTTGGGCGTGTCTTCTCTGGCTGTGTGTCCACTGGCCTGAAAGTGCGCATTATGGGACCAAACTATACCCCTGGAAAGAAGGAGGACCTTTACCTTAAACCCATTCAGAGGCAAGTTTGTGTAGTTGGTGTCATGCTGGTGTAGTTCTAGTCAGACATCTACAATGTTTTGCATGGCATGAACATTGAAAGCCCAAACATTTCAAAAATGGCTGCCAGTATTTTTAGGCTAAGCAGGTCTGCATTTTTATTTATTTATTTTTAAATAAAAACTAATTTTTTAACATGCCTTGTTTTCAAATTAGGACCATTTTGATGATGGGCCGCTATGTTGAGCCTATTGAGGATGTGCCCTGTGGTAACATCGTGGGTCTAGTAGGTGTGGACCAGTTTTTGGTGAAGACCGGGACCATTACCACCTTTGAGCAGGCCCACAACATGCGTGTGATGAAGTTCAGTGTGAGTCCTGTGGTGAGAGTGGCAGTTGAGGCAAAGAACCCTGCTGACCTGCCCAAGCTGGTAGAGGGCCTTAAACGTCTGGCCAAGTCCGACCCCATGGTGCAGTGCATCATTGAGGAGTCTGGTGAGCACATTATCGCTGGAGCTGGTGAGCTGCATCTTGAGATCTGCCTTAAGGATCTTGAGGAGGACCATGCCTGCATTCCATTGAAGGTACCTTATCAGGGTTTGTCACTACCAGTGGGAATGGTGTGCAACTTTAAATTTAAGCCTTGTTCTAACTGAATTTTGTTTTTCTTCAACAGAAATCTGACCCAGTAGTGTCTTACAGAGAGACTGTGTCCGATGAGTCCAAACAGATGTGCCTGTCAAAATCCCCCAACAAGCATAACCGCCTTTTCATGAAGGCTCGTCCCCTGGCTGAAGGTCTGCCCGAGGATATTGATAAGGGTGATGTCGCAGCCAGACAGGAGCTGAAGGCTCGTGCCCGTTACCTGGCTGAGAAGTATGAGTGGGAGGTAACTGAGGCCCGTAAGATCTGGTGCTTCGGTCCTGATGGAACCGGCCCCAATGTCCTGGTGGATGTGACCAAGGGTGTCCAGTACCTTAATGAGATTAAGGACAGTGTTGTAGCTGGCTTCCAGTGGGCCACCAAGGAGGTGAGTCTTATGCTTTATTAGCAGGATTTCAGGTTGTATTGGTTGTACATTTTGTTCTAAAACTTTCTTCTTTCCTTTAAGGGTGTGCTGTGTGAGGAGAACATGCGTGGCATTCGCTTTGACGTTCATGATGTGACACTTCATGCTGACGCCATCCACCGTGGTGGTGGCCAAATCATTCCTACAGCCCGTAGAGTACTTTATGCCTGCCAGCTCACAGCTGAGCCCAGACTCCTTGAGCCAGTTTACCTGGTGGAGATCCAGGTAGGGTGGTAATTCTAATGTTTTATTTCTCACTTTCAAATGTTGTTCAGTACTTGATGGTGCTCTACCTTCTTTCATAGTGCCCTGAGGCTGTTGTTGGTGGCATCTATGGTGTGCTGAACAGAAAGAGAGGTCTAGTGTTTGAAGAGTCCCAGGTTGCAGGAACTCCCATGTTTATTGTCAAGGCTTACCTGCCGGTCAATGAATCATTTGGTAAGGAGAGGCCACAGATTGGCTCCATAACCACAACAGACAAACCTGAAGTTAGTTAGTTCTGAGTTAAATTTCTTGTTTTCTTTCTAGGTTTCACTGCTGACCTCCGCTCCAACACCTCTGGTCAGGCTTTCCCACAGTGTGTGTTTGACCACTGGCAGGTTCTGCCTGGTGACCCAATGGAGCCAAACACCAAGCCTTCTCAGATTGTGGCTGACACACGTAAGCGCAAGGGTCTCAAAGAAGGAGTTCCAGCTCTGGATAACTACTTGGACAAATTGTAAAGCTCTTGTCCCATTCCCCTCCACTTTCCCACTCTCCTCCCCTCCCTAGCAAGGGACTGGACTGTACAGAACATCACAAGCACTAACGCTGGCCAAAAGTAAAGATGAGATGCGATCAATAAATTTAAACATTAATAAAGGAAAATAAAAATTGTATTGTGTGGATGTTATTTTTGTAGCATGTTTGTAAATTAAATCCTGCATGTTGTTTGGGAGACAAACCTGATGATGCACTTAATATTTCTAGTGTTTAAGGTTATGCCTTTGCAATGCAGTGACTGCTGGAGCAGTTAAATATGCAAAATATTGAACTGAGAACAATTTTGGCTTATGGTATTGGGGTTTTTTTGTTTTTTTTTCCCCTCCTCCCACTCACTTCTCTTTGGCCCTTGAGGCCCCTAATTCTGTGTATTTTCTCTTAGAAATTGGCTTTGCCCAGTGGTTGATGCAGGGGTGTTGAACATGGAGCTGAGCTGGCTCCAATACAAAAGTAGTGATGTAATGTGTGTAGACCATAAAAAGAATACAAAGTTCCCTGATCTTACCACACCTGCTCCAACTCAACCAGTTGAAGTTTTTAGAGTTGTCACATAAGCATTTACAAGTTTAGAAAGGTGGTCTTGAGCATTTACCAGCGCATTCATCTTAACACACTGTATAAACTTCTCCGCTCTTGAGAAGTGCAGTATTGCATTCTGGAAATGAGCTCTATGCCTTGATTCTTAACTTAAGTGTGAGTTTTGAGTTGCACCTGTATAGAAGTGATCTACATAATTGGGCACTTCCATAAATCTGATTTCAGCCTGCCTCATTTAAACATTGGTAATAAGTTGCAGAATTAAACTAAGTGCACAGACTTTAATTATACATACAAGACATGGACATATTTACAGCACTTTTACAATGAGCATTGATAAAACAAGCAGTATACAGATTGGCAAATAGTTTTACATTCATTCAGTTGTTCCAGATTCATCCTCCAAGTTCTGTCTGTTTTTCTCCAGATGGAAATAGTAAAACTGAATTAAAGGTGTTCAATACTTCATTACACTCAATACTCAATAGAGCTTCTCTCCAACAGGGGCATTTAGAATGCAAGTGCTCTATTAGAAATTTGGCTCCTTTATTAAGAGGGCAACTATGGTTGAACAGCATACATTGTAAACATAACCTACTTTTCTACTATTTTCAACATGTGACAAATCAAATTTCACATGTGTCAAAAATATGTAACAGTCAGTTCCACACAATTGTAGTGTATTTTCCCCCAAACATTATAAAATTTGCAGTTGCGTCTGGGTCAAAAGTGCATCAGTGCAACTCATAGAAGCGATGAGCATTGTACTAGTCAGTCAAAAGTTGGACCCAGTTCAGAACCACTAAGCAACACTAAACTGCCCAAACTGAACTGTGTTGCCATAACAGAATAAAAATTGAGTTGTACCAACTTCCCAATAATGCAGCTTGATGTGTAGACTAATTTCTGTTGTATCTTTGAAAGTGTTCACTACTTGGTCATAACTTCAGACTTCCACTATGAGGTGCTACACAAGTAGAAAAACAGCTTTGTACCCAAAGTACAAGTGGGCACTTGATGGATTTCTCATGCTCTGACCATATGGCAAAAAAAAAAAAACTGAAGAGAGATCAATTTTTTTGGTCACTGATCTGCAATGAGACCAGAAGAGTTCGGTGGATCAGTAATAATACGTAGTGGAGGAGTCAAAACACATCAGACTAATGGAGGTCCATCATTATGTGTAGAAGATGACCTCTGGAATTTGTCCATCCTCTACAGAAGTGCCATTGTTGTTGCCTGCAGCATAACAGAAGGTGAAGCACGTTTTTGTGCCTGTGGCTGGGGCTTCGTGTGTGACTTTGCGCATGCCCTTTGTCCCATAATGGGAGTCTGGTCCCTGCAGAGGTTCAAAGATGATTTCTTTTAGTTTGTAGTTGGAAAACAGTTGCAAAGTTAATGATTGTAAAGCCTAACTAAGATTACTGTTCAACAGATTAAGAATCATCACATTCAAAACCAAATGTGCAACAAAACATTTGACTAAATCTATTTGGTTTGTTTAATCTTAGACCACAGAAAAAGATTAAAATTATATAAATCAAAAATATACATTCAAAATTATATCCAAGTTTACTAGTTATCAGAATTTTTTTTACCAGTATCAGAAAATTCTATTGATAAAGCCCTAGAAAAAAGCAGACTACCTTAAGCGTTGCACAGGCAATGTAGTTGACACTGGGGAGTATCTCCACAGGTTCTTTAAACATCACTCGGAAGGTATTAGCCGTGCCATCACAGCTGAATCCTGTGTCATTCTGTCCCAAGACTGTGTTACTGTCCGTGTGGATGATCTGTGTATGGGGACATAGGTTTTGTGAAAGAAACATTTAACACACTCTGTCAGCCTTATTATTTATGAACATCAAACTTACCTGGATGTTGACCTGATAGTCAGTTGGACCATGTATGGAACCATAGAGTCCAAATCCCACCACAAATATTCTGCGATTTACAGAAAACCTAGAGAGAACATTTGACAGATGAACACTTGAACAGTACATCACAATTTAGTCATTTGGCTACAATATTATTTACATGAACACTGTATGTAACTGCTCACTTTATGCAAATTTGTTCTGTGAGGTCAAGTGAGTCGTGATTGTTTATGGAGGAGAGCAAAACTAGTTCTCTGTAACTGCATGGATTTATAGAACCTAATTGTTATTACCGGATGCGATCGCTGGTTCCACTGTATCCCCAGCGGCTCTCAACCTGGCCAAAGCGTGTAATGCTGCATTCCTTTCCTCGCAGACAGCAGCGTGGCCGGTCAATAAACTCCACATGGGGTTTGGGGTTGACTGTGAAGTGCAAGAAGAGGCTGACCACCTCCCGGTCCGTAAGTATACCTGACTGAGCTGGACCTGCTCACAAAAAAACAAGGAAGGTTAAGCACCAGACATTCAAACTTTGACATTTAGTTTTTTCAGTGTTAAACTGACAGTGATTTTATCTACTCAACCTAAACTAGTCTCTTCCATTCTTGAGATGGTACTGCAAACCTGATCAATTTTCTCGGTTGCAATTCCAGAAAGACATTATATGGAATTTTTCTTTAATGAAAATAAAGAGCTTTATAACAGAGGGAACCTTTCTGAGGGAGGCCTTGAATCATGTGATTTTATCAAGATGTGAGTGCCCAAAACCACTTTATCCATTTTAAAAAACAACAACCACATAAAACACTTGGTTTCAAGTATTCTTTAATTTGACACATCTAATCTAGCTCCTCTATTATTTATGGAGCTATTCATGAGCTGCATTAGTGACAGGGCAGGAAACTAAACTGTGCAATGCTGTAGGCCATCTACAATAAGATAAATATGTAAATATGTTAAATATTAAATATGAACTTTTTCCTGACCAATTACAACTGCAAACACATTTTTCTAATTTTTGGTGTCTTAGAATTTCCTGTGTTGTGTTAGCATTAAGCTAATGATGCCACAAATTCAGTTTAGCACGTAGGCAGATCTTTAAATGACATACATTAGAATCATGCGAAACAAATCGCAAATGTGTTACGGTTTTAAAGGGAATCATTTTGAAAATCAACAGAAGAGCTGCTTAACCTTTTTTACCAGTTATATTTATCTTTTCAAAAAAATGATTAATCTAACATTATAAGATGCCTGCAGCTGAATCCCCATCTTCATATGCCCAACCCGTAGTGCATCAGTTACCCCTGCACTGCCACAGATTTCTCAGTGAAGAATGTTACCTCGCTGGGCATAACAGACTATACCATACTGTACTCACCAGCTGCAAACTCCTCTATGGTCATTAGTGGGAAGCGGATTAAGCCAAGGGCCTTGCCCAGCACTCGCCGCTTGTTTTCTGGGGTGGGCTGCAGCTGTTGCCTCTGAGTTTCAGCCTCTGCCCAGCGCACTGCAGCTCCAAACAGACGCACCTCCCGCACCCCCAATGTGTCCCTTTCTAACACAGCCACCAGCGTATCTAACAATGAGAGACAATGCTACTCAAACATGAAAATATACAGTTAATTTTATGACTGTCTATTCATTAGCAGAATGTTACTCTGCCCAAGTGAGATCAGACTCAGAGGTGGTAATACCAAGGTCAACGTCAGTGAAGCCTTCAGCTGCAAGCGCGTCCGCAGTGTTCTTGTCTATATTCTCTAGGCAAAGGCTGGCAAGCTGTGGCTCATCAAAGAGTCGTGCCTGCAAGAAGAGACGATTAGTAGCTTTAGTAGAATTTTAAAATCTTCATTTTCCATAAGACATTCATAAGGTTTCTTTTCATATGTAGAGACACTTCGTACATTTGCTGTCCAAAAGTTTGAAGATTTTGAAGGATCAGATCCGGATCAAACCGCAATTTATCCAAAAGGCAATCCTTCACCACAGAGAAACCAATTCTACTGCTACACATTCTAGTGCTTTATACTTAGCCCTGTCACAAGAACTACTTTGGTTGGACGATTTATTTGTCCTAGGAAAAACTGAGATAAACAACAACAGTCATTTTAAACCATTTTATACCACTGACATAACGTGTAGTTTTTGGTCTATGAACGTTTTAAAAATGTGTGATTTAGTTTTTTTTTTCTCTTGTAACACAAACCGAATTCAAACACAAAAATACTTGGACCAAAAAGAAGCATGAGTAGCTAAAATGTTAGTTGCTGTAAGGTCCCAGCAGGAAGCTACCCCTCTGTCCAGCGATCATGACAGGCCTACACACAGGTGCATTAATCTATATATAAACAACCATGTGTGTAAACACAATTTGCCAAAATCAAGGTCTGGAAAAAAACTGTGGTCATGTGTATATATTGTGCAATAATTCATTAACATAATTGACAGGGCTATTTATGCTCTTCTAATCAACACATTAGGCATTAGACTGTGAGCTTATGTATGGTTGTTCCCGATTGTCCCATTCTATGGGCAATGTTTTTCTTTTATTTCATCATATTTAAATGTTTACTGTAAAAAAAAATAAATAAAAAATCCCATTACCATTTACACCTTCCAATACATTTTGCCCATTGTGTGTAAACTCTATAATTTTGGAGCTTTAGATGAAAGGTTATTTCCATAATAAAAAAACTATTTAAAATTGTCTTGCATTTGTGAAATATTTGTTATGTTGACCATTTTTGCTTGTTGCTAGGAGTTCTTTAAACATGTATTTACATCAGTGCCCCTTGTATATATGGAGGCATTTCCCCAGATATAAAGCATTAAAACACATCAAGTGAAAGTTGTAAAATCGTTTCTAATACACTATTTTTTATAGGGGAAATCCTAAAATCTGTAATAATGATTGTCATTTTTGTAATCCAGTCTTAAAAACATACCGACCTGCCCATGAAACGACTCTTCTTGTTCTGGAGTTATAAGAAATACTTTTTTTACTGCATATTGTTGTTGTCTGGAGAAAATAATGTATGTCCATTTTTGGTTTTTTTTACACCAACGCAGCAGGTGGACTTTACATCGTGTGAAACTTTCATGATGAACAGACCAATAGAAATGCTCCAAAATCAATTCTTCTAAATTGTTCTTCCATTAACTTACATAGAAGTAAAGATCATTGTTGCTTTCTGTAAAGTTACAGTTTTGGAGATGCTTGTTTTTTCTTGGGACAGTGATGACATAACAGTTAGAAAATAGTTCTCATTGTAATGTGCAAATCTTCCCAGGAAATATGAATACCATACTCATGCTCCCATACATACATGCTTGTGACTTAAATGCTGGTATAAATGCATTAACAATACTAATACAATTGCAATGTTTTTTTCTGTTTGGGATTATACAACAGATTGGCTGTGCCAGCACCTTAACAGGGTGTTTAAGTCATTAAAAGAGTGTCTAGATACTTTTGGACATACACTGAAAATCAACAGTTAACCTTAAAATTAAGACTAGCTATTCAGTTGGTGCCATCTCTGGTAAGACTGTTCAGTTATGCTGGGCATGGACACAACCTTAGGCACTGATTACACGGGCACACAGTGTATCATGCCAGGAGCAAAAGGCGCAGTTCCTACCTGCGTGAGCAGCATGAACGCGTTGTCGGCGCGCAGGTTTTTCTTCAAGAACTCCACGCAGTGTGCTTCGAGCGCAGGCACTGCGTACTTCTTCGCAGTGTATAATGTAGTCATCACTGTCTCGGGTCCAATCTGCACCTCATCGGAATATAGAAATCTGTGTAGGTGGGCAATCAAGTAAGCATGAGAGTCAGTCCTGTAAGCCCACCCATTAACAGCTTCACATCGCGCACCACATGCTCCGTAGACACATGTACACAACTACATGTAAACACAAGGACACTTGAAGGGCATTTATGACAACACCGGCCACCATTTTGAGCAAACAACGGTCACTGGGGCGCCAGACGGCGTTCAGAATCGCGTACTCACTTGAGGAGAGCCAGAAAAGCAGCCGGTTCCACATCTGGCAGCTCAATTTCTGTCGATGTTGTGGCCATGCCTCCGTTGAACATGGCGTCGAACACAGCGCTCCCAACGGCGAGAGCAAACCTGTGGAGAGCAAAAACAGGGGCGCAGTGTGTTAGTGAAGGGCAGAAATTGTAGTTTCATGTGGTAGACATCGTTTCAGGACAATAAATTATTAAATGACCGTACGTTCTGTTCCCCTCAGCATTATTTACAAGAGTCAAATGATGCGGAAGCTGTGAACGCTAACAACAATAGAGCACTTCGGTGTCACAGCTACAGTTAGCTCGCAGCTAACGTTTCGCGCTGTAATTGACCAATTCGCGTTTAATGTTAATAAATGGGTTTAGGCACTTCTTATATCCTGTCTGTGACCTACATTTCGATTCAAGTGTGTTGCGGTAAAACTTTAGCTTGTAAAACAGGCTGTGTCAAGACCCCGTTTGTAAAAAGTTACCGCATCATGTTCCGCCTTACCTGTGCGCAGGAATGCGCTGCACCCCCATTCCCTTCCCCACCAAAAAATGGACGTCGCTCAGCACTTCGTTGTTAAACAGAAACGCGAACCTTTCCTTCACTGTGCTTTTCGTCGCCTGCCAGTTGTACACGGGCTCCCGGTATACCAGCACGGAGGCCGGGCTGCCGGGCAGCGACGAGGAGATGGCGGCCGTGTCCGCCGAGCAAGCCGACGACGCGGCCATCATGTTGGACGCCAAGCTTCCCGCGGCTTCTCCGCTTGCCACCGCGGCACTCTGGCCGGCCGACTGCCGAGCTTGGTGCTGCACGCTCGACGTGGCCCTCAACGCGACGTCGCTGTCCAGGCCTGGCTGGGGGTTCGCGCTCCCCGCGCTCCTGCCGAGCCCTCCGGCGGTGGCCCCAGACCCCGCGTTGCCCGGTGGGGCCGAGTGGACTCCGTTGCTCGCCTGGGCGTTGCCCAGTGGGCCCGGGTTGGACAGGTTCAGACACGAGGAGCGGCCGTTGCTCTCACCCGCAGCCATCTTGGATGGAGAGCACTGCAGGCTTTGCTGGAATAAACATGCACAACAGCGCATAGCCAGAAATGCTGGCCAAAAGTGACTGGTCTTTCCCCGAGAGAGGGTGGAGAGATGAGGCTTTAGGTGGCCGAGACCTGAACATCTTCCATGACCGTTTGGGTATTTTTAAGGACGTCTTTGTACATTTTAGGAACCTTTCTTGTCCTGCTTTGTTTGCAGCAGCAGTCGTCCTCAATGTATGAAGGCAGGCAGCAGGGCAGTGTGTTTTAGTAGACCGTGGTTTGGGTTCCCTACTTGATTGCTACACCCCTGAACTATGCATCTACCTCGGTTATAGAGAAAACCAACAGTAACATCTGTACGCATTACTTTCTTTAATGAGATAAAAAGGATAATTTGTTCATTTAGTGGAATCACTGAACAATAACTCTTGTACATAATAAAAGGCGCATGTCTCCAAGTGTAAGCAAACTAACAAAGCAAAATGCTATGATTAAACATCAGGGGTCACTATTACCAACATACATTAGCTGCATTAGCACCACGAGGCGATGGTAACATGTTCTCTCGGGCTCCGAGAAGTGCAAAACAGGCGCCCAGTGAGCATGTACGCAGGGTTTGTTTACAATGGCACAAGCAGTGTAGGCTTCACTGTTTCAAATGGAAGTTGTGAATGGACGAACATTACCAGCACAAACACCACATACTCAATATCACCTATGCTACTACATTTAGAAAGAGCTCGCTTTTAGGAATTATATTCTATCTATGTAGGAAATCTCACTAACACTTGAGGTGCAGGTCAGGCATGCCAAAAACACACACTCAGCGTTAACTCGCTTCCATAAAGGTTATTTAAAGGGTAAAAAGCACCGAACGCCCAACACCATTCGCAAAGGCGACTTCTGCTGTTCAGCCGAAAATAGCAGGCTTACTGGTAAGTTTGAAAACAAAAGCACGTACCATAATTATTCCTCTCAAAACTCTGTGGGCTATCTGCTGCTGTTCCACTTTGCGAAAAACTGATACAGCGTTGAATGAAAAAAGGAATCGTAACAAGTCGTCGTACCGCCCCCCGTCGGCCACAACAGCCAATCAAATGTTGCGAATCTAGCCCGGTGCCCCTCGACCTCCAATCAGCGTCGAGAACGCGACGTACATTTTAATACTCTTGTTGAGTTTGGGAGCACGCAGCTAACAAGGTAGGCTAAAGTCGTTATTCCGCTAACAATGTATATATAATATTGACCAAACATAATTATAAACACATTTGAAAAAACAGCGATTTATTGCCGTGTTGTAGGACTGCTTTGTTTTCCGTGAACGAATATAAGTTTACGAGAGAGCTAAATATTTATCTTGCTAGCTAGCTAACTGCCAGCTAGCGTTAACAAGAGCTTGGTTGAGATGTGCTAGCTAATGCTAGCTGAGAGTACAGGAGATTCTCATAACCTTTCCAGCATCCCCCACTAAGCTACTAGATTAATGAAGTAAATGTGTAGCAGTTATCTTCGTAATCTAGCTCTCAGGCTATAAGTGATACATTTCGACCAATAATGCTATGCTTCCTAACATTTCGGTTAACTGAACAGGCAACCCAAGTCAGCTGATTAGCGAACTAGCACTGAGAACACTTTAGCTGGGTGTAAGTGGTGTTTCCAAAAGAAGAAAGATTACATAGCCATTATCAAAGTTGCATGCTTTCAACATATCAGACTTTAGCACCATAGCTGTTTGTGTAGGTCTTTGTACTTATTAATTTTGCTTGCTTTGCCACATGTTCCTCAGAAACATCTGGGTCCATAATGGGAGGAGTAAAACAAGAACAGAGTGATGTCCCTGCATCGAAGAGTTCCCATCATTCAGACTCCACGCAGGAAGAAGTAAGATTTAGAAACAGCTATTATTTTTGTTCCAGACAGATTCTAACCCTGGTTATGGAGTCCCCCTGCTCTAACACAATGCCAAACCAAAGAAAGGCTTATAAATCAGCTGATTAGCTGGACCAGCTCCCCCTGGGAGCAGGGGTGGCTTCAAGAACCGGGTTGGGAAGCACAGTTGTACTAGAAGCCCAAATCCAGTACCAAGGTACTAGAGATAATCTTTGATAAGTTCCCTTTTTTACACTAATTGAACACAGCTTAATGGATGAGGTCTGTTAGATTTAGGCTTGGGCTGAATTATGTAAGAATGTATGTTAAGGAGTAGGTAAGTGAACACTTTTAGGTGCATTTAGATTGCCTTTGCAAGAAGGGTTTTGTAGAGTTACACTTGCAAAAAAAAAAAACCTTGGCTTTTGTTTATCTGCTTTACAAATGTAATATGTACAGAAAAACCTTTTCCTCCTTTCACAGCCTGTAAAGAAGCGTGGGTGGCCCAAGGGTAAAAAGAGAAAGAAGGTGTTACCTAATGGTCCTAAGGCACCAGTGACTGGGTATGTGCGTTTCCTAAATGAGCGGCGGGAACAGATTCGTGCCTTGCACCCTGACCTCCCTTTCCCTGAAATCACCAAGAGACTTGGGGCAGAATGGAGCCGTCTTGCTCCCCATGACAAACAGGTACCTTTGCTTGTGAGACCGTGGAGTAGAAAAATTGTGTATGTTACAAGGCTAGTTTAGGCATACTTTCTGGTCTGTTGGAAGTCTGTGTTCTGTAAGTCTGTCTCCATAAGTAGGCAGTGAATGTCTTTTGCTTACAGCGTTATCTAGATGAAGCAGAAAGAGAAAAAATGCAGTATGCTCGGGAACTAAGGGAGTATCAGAAGAGTGAAGCCTACCAGCTCACAAATGCCAAAATCCAGGACAAAAGAATAAAAAAAGGTCAGAATATCTTTGTCTTTCTTGTACTGTTTACCACCCTTCCCATTTAAGCTTTTCAGAGAGAAAAAAATATTTTTTGTGTTTGCTTTTTGGCAGAGGAGTTAACATCCGTTATTATCAATGCTAATAGTTCAGGATCCTCCACTTTCAAGGTAAGTCGCAAAGGCTTTGCTCAACAGCTATACTCCTTTTTTACTTCTGTCTTTCATCTAAAATGTATGAATAAGACTCGCACTCTTAGCATGACTATTTAAATTATTTTGTCCTCCAGAGTTCAGACTTCTCCAACAGATTTGATGTGCCTATTTTCACTGAGGAGTTTTTGGACCAGAACAAAGGTTCGTGAGCATTAAGCTGTAGAGTGGGTGACTGCTTTTATTTGGAAAGATACAACTTTTTTTTTATTAACTGACCTATTGTCTCGCAGCACGGGAGGCAGAGCTTCGACGATTGCGAAAGGCTAATATGGAGTTTGAGGAGCAAAATGCTATCCTGCAGAAACACATAGCTGACATGTTTAGTGCCAAAGAGAGGTTAGAGGCCGAGCTTGGCCAAGATGAGCTCCGCACACAAGCTTTGCACCGCCGTCTGCAAGCAATCAGACAAACACTGGTCAGCAGCCTGGCATCTGTGCCCCTACCAGGTCAGTAGCACATTTCGAAAACCAAGGCAAATTTTGCATTTCTAATGTTATGGTCCAAGAATTGTTTAAAGGTAGTTTTTTATATATTCTCTCTCTCTCTCTCTCTTCGTTTTATTTTTTACTTTCTGTTACTTAAACTTCTGCTGCATCCTACTTTTAACCTGTTGTGGTCTACAAGTTAGAGCTGAAGACACAAGTTTGTATTTCGTGGCACGTAAGCTTGGTCTCTGTGTTTAGGTACAGGTGAGACTCCCTCAGTTGGAACTCTAGACACTTACCTGAGCCGTCTGAGCAATACTTTAGAGAGTAGTCCTCATGAGCACCGGGCCCTGCTGCTCAAGCTCCAAGAACTTTTGGCTCACTTAGACAGGTAACTGTATAACAACTGCATCACAGTGAATTTTTTTAGGTACCCCACATGTATCAGTTCTCATTAGAAATTGTTGCTTCAGTGCCATCTTCTGATTTTTCCATGCAACTCTGCTAAAACACCTCTTTTTCCTTTATCTCTTTCAGTGAGAAACTTTGAGCGCAATGTGCAGCTGTGCAGTGGCAGGGACCAGAGTGTTCAAGTGATCTGAAAGTGCCAAAGAGGCAGTTTCACCCTTGTGGCCAGGGCTTTTAAGTATAGCAGTGGTGCCTGAAGATCTAACTGGACACACTTTTAATTTTCTTTTCTTCCTATTGATGGATGGGTTCCTTGACAATAATGTATTTCCTTTTTGTTTTTGTGTATTTTAAAACACAGTTCCAACAGACATTGGTAGGTGTTAACACATGCTCAAACTTTGGTCAACTATTCTTTTATACTTCAGTGCTACAGACTTGCACAATGGCTGGTTTACCTAATGTACCTAAACATCTATTTAATTTTTTTTTAATTTAAGAGACTAAATTCTTTACCGATTAATATGGAATGAACTTTCAGAATTTAACTTTTCCTACCTGATTTTAGACTTTACAGTTACTGTTGTATCATAATTGTATATGTGAATGAACATGTATTCCCATAGGTACTGAAGAAATTGAATCAGGGAATATTTCAGTGTGACAGTATAAACAATGTAGAAAAATCCTTAATTTTTCAAATGTTTACACATTAATTCTTATAAAATGTGAGCCAGAAAACTGTGGCTGCTCTTAAGAATTATTTTGTAATTGTAATGTTTGAGACTATTGATGTCAAGCAATAAAGCTCATGTTAAAAGGTATGTGTTGAGGTGTTTTTTACTGTTTTAGTGTGGCTAGGAGTTTACTCAAATCAGTTAAGAAAATGTGTCTTTGTTTTCTCTGAATTTGAGGCTATTACACATTTTCTTACATTACGTTCTGCAGAGTTCAGCACTCTGGCCTTTCTCTTTTAGGTAAATGGGTGTGTGTAACTTCATGTCCAACAGGGGGAGCTATTGGACTGCTACACCTGTTCCCTGGGACTAATTCAAAGAAATGGGTTTCAATACAACAACCTAGCTTTTTATGATTGCTCTGTAAATACCAAATTACATCAATACATCCATTCCTTTCATCATAGTTCTAAACCTTGACTTACAATATTCTTATATATCTTTGGTGTTTGGTCTACAGCAGATATTTTACTATTGGCAAAATTGCTGTAAATGTAAGAGCAATTTCCTTATACACACATATTATGACCTGTCTGCCATGTAATAGTTAGGAAAATAGCCGCAGTTTTAACAAATTAATTTTCAGCTAATTAATTTTCAGCCTTTAATAATGCATTGGGAGAGGCCAGTGTGGTCACGTGCCAGCGGCGTCGCTCGTGCTGAGATTTTTTTGTTACTGACGTCACGATAGTAACGTTCTATCCGCTCGTAACGGGCGCGCTGAACAAGATGGCCGAGCGTCGGCAAACGAGAGGCTGAGAGGAAAGCAGCATTAATGGAATTTTCACGCGGAAACCGCCGTTTATAGTCAGCAAAGGCGCGCGTCCGTGATTCGAGCTAGCAGAAGAACACATTCTCTCGTTATAGGTGTGTGTGCGGTTTCATTCCGTATATAAAGGAAGGGGGGTGGTCGCCCAGCATCACCCAGCATCAGCATCAGCATCCACCTCTGATACTGTTCTTACCTGAAGAGACGCGGAGACGAAGGTACACAGCTGACAGTAGCTCATCACCGCAGAAAGAGATGTCCCTGCTGTGTGTTGGAGGTAAGTGAGCATTTTTGTTGAGTGGGTGAGGTGGGAGTCCGTTTTAGGGCATCAATTGCTGGATTGTGTTGGCATTAGCGATGTAAGGTGTGACAGTACAGCCTTCCTCCCTTCATTCATCCTCAGTCCGCCTGAGCAGACATCTGTAGGGCTCCGTTCAGTAGAAGTGGTTTTTAATGGAACTCTGCTGTGAGAACTGAGGCGTTTTCCTTTGGCACTGTTTTACATTATGGTCTGTCAGAGATATGGGTGATAACCAGGAGCACGAGTTTCTTCTTTCTCTGCTTTAGCAGCATTTAGGGGCGTGTTCCCAACCAAGCTTTTGAGCATATTAGCTCGGCTTGAAACTAATTATGCATAAAGTAAATAAAAAGAAAAGAGCAGACAATAAGTTACATTGTTTTTATTATAGACTGATGCCCATCTTGCCGTTGCACAGCCTATATCACCAGTAAAAGATGAGAAACTGCAGTCAGTATCAAACATGGTGGCTTTTGGGGTTACAGTATGCCGAAAGCTCACTGTTACTGGAAACCAGCTCAAAACCGAACTGAATAACCACAGTCGCTTGTGCATTCGGCACAGCGATCAGTCATCCATGCCAGGTGCACCTGTCATTCATCTGGGCCACTGGGACATGCATTGATTGATACTGACCTAAACCTGTCCTTTAGTCCAGGTGAGGTTATCAGTATTAACTGAGGGCTAAAGGTGAAGGCCATTGCTTGCCTGACTTCCTTTACTTTTATGATTATGAATTGCCCTTTTACTAAGAGACCATGCACGAATACATTAACACATGTTTCTCGGGTTAGCAGTAAAAAGCTCTGTTCAGAATTCTTTACACACTGAATCGAATTTGCATGCTCACCCACATTGCTTCACGTCCGTGGCATGTCTGCCACCAATCTGGAATGAAGCAGGCACAGTTTCCACCACTCACGGTCCAAGAATGACAGTGGGTGTGTGGGTGTGTGTCAAAGAGCCGGGAAAGATTCCTGGCAGTTGCTTTAATAACCTGGGCAGCTGCACACTGATACTTGACGGGTCCATTAAAGGACGTTGTATATCCAGGGTCCCATGTTCGCTCACTTTATCACTTTATAGGATTCTGCAGTCTGTTATTTTTCTTTGTCAATTTATCAACGTAGCTTAAAAATGTGATTGCCTTGTTGCACACTTTAAGCTTGTTGGAAATTTGGGATGCAACAATTCTGAATTTTCATGGCCGGTTTAATTTTTTTAACAGCCAATTGGCTGATGGCCACATTTTTAAGCCAGTTTTTGTAACCCAAGGTTCAGAGTGTTTGGGCTGACTGAACACACAAAACATTCTGGTGCAATTGCTTCCTTCTATGAGCTATAAATAACATTATTTACCAGTTTAATAGGACAAAGAGGCTTTTAAAATTCTTCAATGAAAAATCACTGTTTAAATAACACGAATCAAGTAAAGAGGAATATGGAATGATATATTTTAAATGGAAATAAATGGAAATAAGTAGAAAGATTGCCTATTGCATGTTTGGAGCAAAAAAATCTGCTGAATCGCCTGATCCCAATCACTCGTCCATACATTTAGAGGAGGAGTTTTGTTGGTGGTGAACATTTTATCACGTCAGTTACATGTTATTACTAAAAAAGTCATATTTCTAAAAGGCCTTTAATTAAAGTGTTACATTAGGGCAATTAAGGGCAGGTTTTTGTTATGTGGAGAGGTGTGCAATTGGGTGTGTGTGTTTGTGTGTCCACAATGAGCAATGTATGTTTTAATATGAATAAATATAGACTGAATATTGTTAAGCATATTCAAGTATATCCAAGCTACAGTGCATTATGAATGTTTGCTCTGGGATACATTATCAAAACACTCTTATTATTGACTCCTCAACTATTCAGCAGAGCTTACAATAATGGCCATTTATTGCTTGTCTAAAAGCTCCATGTGTAGATGTAATTGAGGAAACGATTTCATATTCTTTTTTATATTCCTTCTATTAAATAGCCTCCATGATATAACACACTGGAGTTCTCAGTCAATGAAGCTGCAGTAATGGTAATTTCAGCTTATATTAAATAGTTTTTCACAACAAGGCCTTATTCCTGTCTCAAACCTCAAGAAGACATTTAACACTGCATCTTTAAGACATTATATGCATTGTCATTACATTTAGTCTATACAGTAAATGAAATTGGACAATTTATGACCATTTCTGCATTGGAGACATTCTTCCCACTTTAGACAGCCACCATATGCTCATTCTAGCCATTCTAGTTAGTAAAATTTTGAGAGTTCTGTAGACATTTTCCTCAAGTAGTCTGAGTTAAGGAAATTTTTTATTTTTTATTTTGTGTGTGTGTGTATGTCCTTCCTTCATCAATCATTTGTGCATCAAAAATACTATGAGAGATTAAATGTCATATTTATATAAAAATATCATATATACATATATATT
The DNA here is from genome assembly GCA_037974385.1 of Arnoldichthys spilopterus. Classification (NCBI taxonomy): domain Eukaryota; kingdom Metazoa; phylum Chordata; class Actinopteri; order Characiformes; family Lepidarchidae; genus Arnoldichthys; species Arnoldichthys spilopterus. Next base: position 11,653,609 of record JBBPDA010000039.1, read on the forward strand.
TAAAGCACATAACTTTATATGGTTGCATTAGATTTTTATATTCCAATGCTAATTAGCTTGTACTTTCTCCTCTCCCCCCTTGAGGGGCTGTGTGTTGAGTCAGTCATGGGTTTGTGCTGAAGGTGGATTTTTAATGGGAGCTCCCCCTGCCCCCTCCCAATCTCTGTCCCACTGAAGCAAGTGCGTTATTTTTAGCGGCGGCGCCCACAGATTAACTGGAGCGCGAGCGGAAGAGAAAAAGAGGGAGCGCACGTGCACGGAAGCCACGTGGCGGGAAGGGGCTGGGGGAGGGGGGCTCCTGGAGGAGGAGAGGGATGAGGTTCTGGAACCTGTCATGATGAGCAACTGTTTGTTAACCGACTTTAATTGTAAAGAGTTTAATCAGTGGTTATGGTGTCTATTGTCTAATCGCTGGTTTACATGGCATCAAATGCCAGAGGAGACCCCATCTCTTTGCAATGCCATGAAACGCATGGGTTGCTGTCACAGTGGTAGATGAGAACAAGCCAGCATAGATGTCTTCAGCATTATGAGTCAGGAATGTGTAGCCTTGTCAGCTGTCATGCATGTGAATTAGTCTGCAGGTTAACCTACACAGGCTGCTTTGCACATATTAAAGCAAGCAGTGTTAAATCAACCTGAGAGATTAAAAAGAGACAGCTCAGCCTTTTTGCTCGGGATTGCTCTGAAGTGATGGGTGGGAGTAGGATTAAAAAGAGAGCTTTGAATTTTAATGCCACCTTCACACTGAAGCATGCCATCCACATTGCATGGGTTTACATAAATTATGAATGGGCACGGTGACGTCAGGGTGGCTTTAAAACCGTCACATGTTCAGAGATCCCCAAAGCACAAAGTGACAGCAGTGTCTCCTTGTGAGAGTCCCCTCAGTCAGACCTCTTTCAATTCTTTATAAAGCTTCTTGCATGTTCTTTTATTTTCCTCCACACTGAACTGATCGACTAGAAAAGAATGAAAAAGAGTGCCTCAAGTAGTTCTTCATGTACATGAGTGAAAGTATTAAAATAGTCCTAGAATTCTGTTATTTTACTGAGGTAAATGCACCCACCTCAGGATGCAGACATGTTTCTCACAATAATGATGATGCTTACTGTTATGTTGATGGATACATTTGCATATACTTTTTTTAACTCACCAATCTTTCTCTTTGTTACAGTGAAAAAAGCCAAGCTAGATGGACCACAAGGTTGGATCAACAGTCTAAATTTTGTCATTACTTGCTTTCTGTTTTAATGCCGAGCTTGTTTTCTAGGCAATATGGTAACTTACAAGCTGAAACATGTCTGTCTGCAGAGAAATTCAACACCTATGTGACACTTAAGGTGCAGAATGTCAAGAGCACCACCATTGCCGTGCGAGGCAGTCAGCCTTGTTGGGAACAGGACTTCATGTTGTAAGTAACACCCCTCTCCCACTCAGAGGCACAAGAGATGTAGCCGAAATTATGGCTAAACTGTAATGCTTGTGTATCAAGCATAGAGAGGATGTCCAAGGGAGCAAATGTATCTCCACTGTGATCTACTAAGTCCTTGTATTCACTTTGCCTTTTTTTTTACCATCTAACTAAGTGTCAGTTTTAAAACTACACAGTCAAGTCTAACTGTGATCAGAGGCCATTGATGTTGTTTTCTCCGGCAACAGGCAGCAGAAGCTCCCTGGGTAGCAGCAGAGGCACAGTTCTCTAATGGCTTTGGTCTCTAGTGAATAGATGTTGCCTAGCACTGACTATAACGATTCTTGAATTTTAAATTGAGGATTTTAAGTGCAGTGCACTTGAAATTTTTTATTTGGACATTAGTAAACCAAATCAACTTAATATAAGATAAAGATATTTTCCACTTGCTCAGTTAAAATGACTTTAATGATTTTTTTGCTACTAATGAAAGTACCCTAGTTTGACTGAAAGCGTCTGCTTTGCTTTTGTGTATTTTTCCACCTTAATCTATTGTGTAATGAGCTCCAAGTCTCTTTAAGTAAAATCATTTAAATGCTTTTCTTTGTGCTTTCTTTCTGTTCAGCATCTTTTGTAGCACGATCACCCAATAGTTCCTGAGATTAGCCCCTTAGTATTAAGCACAGAATGGTTGGTTTTGATATCAAAGCTGAGGCTCTTACGAGGATTAGATGCACCAAAGATACCACTATCCTGTGGATTGGGCCAGTGTGTTAAGTAGAGATGCCTGAAGTACTGACCACATTGACCCAGCTGTGGCTTGTGTAACAGTGTTATATGCCCTGTAATTTATTTAAGAACTGATATTTGTGACCTGTTTGATCTCACGAAAGCATAATATTGTTACTTTTGCCATTTGAACAGGGAGGTCATTGGTACATCACTTAGACAAAGCTGTTGTGGCAAATTCTGACATTTACATGTCATGCAAAATGTGTCTCGTTTGTCCGTGTTACAGTTCTCTCTGTGTTTAATTTTTTGGTTCTCGTCCTCAGTGAGATTAACAGGCTAGATCTGGGACTGACGGTGGAGGTTTGGAATAAAGGCCTGATCTGGGACACCATGGTGGGCACCCTGTGGATCCCTTTGCGCAGCATTTGCCAGTCCAATGAGGTATGACGCAGATGGCCTGCTTGCCCCCAACAGCCTGTAGCACTGCTTACCCTCTGTAGGCATATATATTCAGAATTTGGCCAGCTGTCATTTCATTTTCTCTATCTGAAATTTCTCCCGTTATGTTTTTGCGGACAAAGGAGGACTTTTTCCTTCAGAACAGTGATTCCCAGCTTTAGTCCCATGATATCCCTGGCCTGCTTTTTAAAGTGTTTTTTCTTCAATAACACACCCATAATAATTCAGAAAGGTCTTATTTAGCTGATCAGTTTGATCCAGGGTTTGTTAGCGACCATTCCCCAGCTACACTAAACTCTGCCAATGACCAAACATAGTCTTTTTTTAATGCCTATTATTTGTTTTATTACTATCACTGTAGGAAGGACCAGGGCAATGGCTGACTTTAGACTCCCAGGTCATCATGACAGAAAATGAGATTTGTGGCACTAAAGATCCAACCTTCCACCGTTTGCTTCTGGACACCCGCTTTGAGCTGCCTTTAGGTAAATTCACTGCGCTCTTTTGTCTTCAGAATTGGGTGCGTGACCCAAAACTGTTTCATGTAACTAAGAAAACTGTGATTTTAGACATTCCAGAGGAGGAGGCTCGCTACTGGGCCAAGAAACTGGAGCAGCTGAATGCCATGAGAGACCAAGATGTGAGTTTTATCATTCCAGTCTTTTGAATTACCACTCTAGCCAGAAGGGCAGAGCAGCCTTTAATTGAGCAAGTCTGTCAGCTAAGACACCCTGAGTGAGAAATGGCTTTATTACCTTTCTCCTCATCCCACTGGACCGCTCCGGTGCTCTTCTGTTGACATAAAGAATATTAAAAACTATTTTGTCAGCGCTGCAGTTGTTAGAGACTTTTATTGAATGTGTATTGTTTATTGACTTTACAGTACTCCTACCAAGAGGAGCATGAGAGACCACTTCCAGTGCCATCAACACAGTGCTGTGAGTATGCACACACCCAAACTCACATACACAAGCACATACATTCATTATACACTAGATTAATAACCAAGCCCCCTGACAGGTGGGGGGTACCAAATATCATCTCGAGATGTATGAGCTTCCAAAGAGGATATATCTTAAGCATCTCAGCATGACCTGAATATGTCATGAATATGTGTCCCCAGGGTCCGGGACAGATGCAATACACTAATATTTCAAGCATGTGCACCTGAACAAAAGGCAGTCAGTGTTGGACTGAGATAGCTAGACAGCTTTTGAATGATGGCACTCTGATTAGGATTTGATGCTAACATATTGAACAGATCACAGCTAGCCCGCAGCAGCAAGGTCACTCTCCCCTTCTGCTAATGTCCAGTTTTACACCCATGTCACGTCTGGCATAGATTCCCTGCGCAGATTTATGAATCCCATGCTCATTCATGGTCACAGAGAGAAAAGTATTGTTTTCTCAATCGCCTCAGTGATCTACAGCTGATTTCCTCTTTTCTCTTGTAGGCAACTGGAGCCTGTGGGGGGACCAACAAAGTAAGCATTTATGATTTTGTTGAGCTTAGAGGCATCCAAAAGCAAGTTTTGCTTGGGTCCACTAGTTGCGTAGTACTTAAATGTAGTACCAATTTTTAAATGCAATGTTTAGCATCCAACTAGCATCCCATTTGTATTGCACAGTTGCATAGTGCATATTGCACACGTTCACATAATGAAACAGCCGTTTTTCTTTTACAGTTATGTACAATATGCCTGAACCTCCATGTCCTCTGTAAGTGCTTAACTATTGCATTCATTTCTCTCTGGCTTCCAGATGATGATCCAGACAGTGCAGTAGATGACAGAGACAGTGATTACCGCAGTGAAACCAGCAACAGCATCCCTCCTCCCTACTACACCACGTCACAGCCCAACGCATCCATGCACCAGTACCCCATTCGACACATTCACCAAAACTCCCACTATGATGACATGCATGAGTATGACTACGATAATCAGAGAGCCATGAGGTAAGCAGCTTCAGGACCTCATATTCTTTTTTTGACTACTTTCCTATGTGTAGCGTGTAGATTTTTACTACTTACGCTAGTGCTATTGAGTTCTCTTTCAGCGGATCACTCATTACATGTAACTATGAAATCACTAAATTCTTGTCAACTTCCTCAGAGTATTCGTTGGTCCCCGTATACAAGCCCTTGGATGAGCTGTCATTGTATACACACTACACCCCCCCCCCCAGTGACTCGAATTCCAGAGACACATATGAGCCAGCGGTCCTCTATAAACGCTTGTTTTGCACCTCTCCAAAAAATGAGCACCACTCTTCTGTTCATTTTATCATTCGGAACAGTTGTTCCCAAATCTGTTGCATTGCATGCTGTAATGCATTGACACATAAAGACTCCCCTAGTTCCCTTTGCAAGACACGGTCATTAAGTGGGTTTACGACACCTTGTGATGTCTTGTTAATGAATGGATACACACTGTATTTGTGTTATCAGACTTTTGTAACGAGTCTTTATGCAGCATGGTGAACCAACCACCAGTGGCTATGTTGGGCCACGTTGTGTTCATTATGGCTGTCCTTTCAAAGCCAGATGCAACGAAGCCATAACTTATGCTCCTCCTCTTCCTGCCTTGTCCCCTCCCCTTCCCTCCTCCCAGACGCTATGATAGTTTAGACTCTGCCACCAACGGCCGCAGTGATCTCGATTCGGCCTCCGGCTCAAGCAGGCGGACCAGCCGCCAGTACTCCTTAGACAGTAGGCACTCGCTCTCCGATAGGTGGGTCTCTGTAGCTACTTACCTCCACCATTCTCTTCCTCTTCTTCCTCCTTCTGCTCCAGCCTGTGATTCCGTCCCGCTGTGATGATGTCGTGGAATTGGACGTGTCTGGTCCTGTGGTCCTTGCTGTGCTTGCATGCATGCGCACAAATCCTTTTACATACGTTCTCTACATTGATATTGAAATCAATAAATATCTCTATCTATTTTCTCTATATATTTTTATGCTGAAACATGACTGCTGTGTACTTGATGATGCTGTTGTGACACATTTTGTGGTGCCTGGCCCTTGAATGTTTCCAGTTCTTTTCACTGTGTATTGTTCTGTGAAGTCTGAATTTAGTGCCAGCTCAGTGTTTCAGTTGCGCAGTTGAGGAGTGTGGCGTGTGTTTTCTGCTGGTAGGCTGCTATTTGCTTGTTCTGTGCTTGACAGAGTTAGGGGGCCACTCTATGATTCTGTGTGTCTAACTTCAGCTACAGTAATTATAGAGCTGTTAGAAAACCCATGCCCGGAGCTGGCAGCTGGCAGAGCGGCGTGGATGGATGGAGCTTTGGCAGGAAGGGGCATGCTTTACTGTGCAATCTCCTTTGGGTTCACAAGTGTCCTTTTTGTTGTGTCCTGGTAATTATAGGGTTGTATGAGAGAACAGGGATGTTAGATTTCTTTGCTATGAAATGATCACTGTTTCTCAGTTCAAGCGCTGTGCACTATATTTTTACACTACATTGTATACTTTGCTATTTACAGTCTGTACACTGATCAGCCATAACATTAACACCACTGACAGGTAAAGTGAATAACATGGACTAGTTATTTCTTTACAATGGCACCTATCAGTAGGTGTGATATCCAGCAGTCAGTTCTTGGGTGAGCAAAAGGATTTGAGCCACTTTGACAAGGGTTCGTTGTGATGTTCTTGACGACTAAATCAGAGCATCTCCAGAACAGCAGGTCTTGTAGAGTGTTCCAGGTATCCAGTAGTTAGTACCTACCAAAAGTGATCCAAGGAAGGAGAGATGAATCAGCAACAGGGTCATGGGCACCAAAGGCTCACTGATGCATGTGAGGAGTGCTCCGTTCCAACAAAAGAGTTACTGTGGTTTAAAAAGTGAATGGTGACTCTGATAGAAAGGGGTCAGAGCACACAGTGCACCACTGTCGGAGCTGTTAGAGCAGCATCAGGGAACTACTCAATTTTAGGCAGATGGTGTTCATGTTATGGGTGACCGGTGTAAATCTGAGCACACAATTTGTACAGTCAGTTTTAACCCTTAAACGGCAACACTTATACTTGTTACTGTTCCAGTGTACCTGCCTAACTGTATATTTAATATATTGTAAATTACACATATAAATTATAATCTTTCCTGTTTGTTTTAATGTCAAGAAAAAAAAGTGGCAAAAATTGTTGTTTTCTTAATGCAGAACATTATATGAACAATAGTAACTTTTGGCCAAGTTCCAGTTCCAATCCAATTGTTTTCCAACCTTTCATGGTTATTACATATTTACCTAATCACAATTATTTAAGCTCACTGCAGTTGTTTCCTGCAGCCATTGACTTTTACAGTATGTTCCATCACAACAGTCAGAATGTGGATTGTGTCCACATAGACACAAAGAAGAAAGCAAAAAATCATATCTATCGACAAATGGGTCCCACAAAAAACATCTACAGTTCTAACTACTGCAGTAGTTTGTGTAATAATGCCTTTAAACAACAGTCTTAAGTTGTATTTGTATGCTTTCGCGAAGTATATGCATTTGAGCTTGAGCCGTGTGTGTTGTCAGGTTGTCCGCATTGACACAGTACTTGCAGTAACAGGTGCTAGTATGATACAGAAGTAGTCGATTTAAGACACTAATCTACAGAGGATGCTGGGTATGTGGGTAGTTGTGTGTACTTGAGAAAGAGAATGTGTCAACGATAAATAAGTTGAGTTCAATAAGTTCAGAATGACTGCTGTGCAGGCTCAATAGGTCTGTGTATGTGCAGTCTGTGAGTGGGTGGTATGTAGGATACTCCATTTTTTCTCAAGTTTCATGTTTTCTCTCTCTATGGCTCAACGCTTGATATCTCAGCCGTTACTTCTACCGTTTAAGTATTATGGAACCCAATGGACTAACTGAGGTAGAAATTAGTCTCTGTCTCTCTCTGTCTTCCTGTCTTTCTCTCTTTTTCTCCCTCTCTCACCCTCAAGTGGACAGATTTGTTGTCACTGTTGACTATTTTATGGGCCTCATGTTGCTTTTGTGTTTTGGGCTCCTTCAGTTTTCCTGTCTGCTTTCTCTGCAAATCAGTGTTATTTAATTAGTGTTTATTCTTTTACGTGATGTCGCACTGGCATTCACACACAAACACACACAGACGGAACCACATCTGTACCATTTACCTTTTTGTAAGTGCTCCCACTTTTTCCCCCTCACACTCTTAATCTTATCCTAACGAACCTTAACAGCATCTGTCCTAGTTCCACTACCCTGCTTGCCCTTCTGCTTGTGCCTGACTGCTCCCTTTCTCCACAGCCCCACGGGCTCCAGTCGCTACGCATCGTCAGGAGAACTGAGCCGCGGCAGTTCCCAGCTGAGCGAGGAGTTTGGCCCTGAAGATGGCGAGAGCTTCCGTGGTTCTGGAGAGTTTTACGATGAGAATGACTCCTACCATTCCTGTCACTCTTCGGTCAGCTATGGTAAAGACTCACCTGGCTGGGATCCGGACGAACCCCAGGGTGTCTACAGCGACGAAGGAAGCTACATCAAAGATGGCGGCGAGGAAGGCGCGCTATATGAGGATGAAGATGGAGAGATGTATGAGCAAGAGGAAGGGGATTATCCCTATGAAGAAGAGGAAGAGGGAATGGTCTATGAGGAAGATGAAGAATACCCCCTGGATGGCACACTCAGTGAAGATCAAGAGCCACCCTACACACCCACCCCGACCAGCGCAGCTCCCTCATTGGCCCCAGAGGCACCTGTCAGCCGACCTCCTCTAGAGAAGCAGACGTCTCTGCACCAGCAGCAGCAGCAGCCCCCACAAACCCAGTCTCCATTCCAGCCCATGGAGCTTCACACTGAAGCCGTACCAAAGCAGCAGAGCTTTGATGACTTCAGCAAACCCCCTAACCCACCCCTGGATTCCCAGCAGGAGCCCTTTGTACCTGCATCAGTACCACCCACACCAGCCTCAAAGCCTATAGAGGAGCCCCAGCCTCCAGCTGAGCCTTCGGTCACTGAGCGCCCACCTGAAGCCATACCTGAGAAAACGGAAGCTCCCCCAGAAAGGTAGATAAGGAAGAAAATGATGATAATTAGGGGTGTAAATCAATAAAGATTCAATCCTACATCGATAATTATGTCCAACAAATCAATACATTTAAGATTCCTTAACATTTAAAGTGATTTCCAGTGATTTGGTTTGATACTGGGGTCTACAGTGAAATATGATTTCACTCAATCTGTTACATTTCCATGATCTCACACATGCAAACAAATTATAATAAAAAAAAATATTATTAAAGGTCAAATACAGCAGTCAAATAACAAAAACAATGTTAGTACAAACACTGCACACAGTAAAATGAAGTAAAACTAATTGTGGAGTGAACACTGTTTCAATTTTTATGTGTCACATCAGTACATCGGATTGTGCGCTATTTTGGTTGATGCATTGATACAGATTAATATCTAAAGGATGAAAGACTAGAGCAGCCACAGAGAGATTGCGGTAAGGTAGGGAAACCCAGTGAAGGAAGCCTATTGTAAAGTATGACTTAGAAATCCAGTCATACTCTGTGGATTTAAGAGTGTGAGAGGACTTCAAGCTATGGAGGAGCTCAGTAAAATTTGCTGGGGCTTTAGAAAATGAATCATTGTAGAAGCAGAATTTTGCACTGTGATGATAGCAGTAACCAATAAAGGTGATTCAGGTTTGGGTGACTATTATAACTTGGAGTTACAGATTGATGGTTTAATGGGGAGTCAAGAAAATGTCAAGCAAAAACCCACCAAAGAAAAAGTATACAGTAAGTACAAAACAGGAAAGACATATCATTGCCTAGAGCACTGACTCCCAACTCTGATCCTGCAGTATTCTTCCATGTTATTGGTTTCCCTGTTCTAACACATCCACAAGGGTTTGTTAATTAGTTGATTAGAGGGACCAGATATGTTCAAGGTGGTAAAACACCGAAATATGCCAGGCAAGGGTACACCGGGTCCAGGGATGAGCATAATGTATTGTTTAGCTATAATACTCCTTTGTCCTTTTCCAGTGTGGCAAGGAATGAAGAGCCAGTAGACCCTGCTGAGCGGGCCAAAGCCAACTGGCTACGGCTCTTCAACAGGGTACGCCTTCAACTGCAAGAGGTAGGTAAAACAGTGCCCCAGCCACACACTGGCACTGACTCTCCTCTGTTTTCTGTTATCGCCTATGAATAGTTAAGGTTTGATGAAGCTGACATAAGAGAGCCAGGGGAGTGTCCAGAAAGAGAAGAGCTGTCTTTTTGTGGCTTCTTCCTAAGCTTTCAACTAAGTTCTGTTAGACAGCATCTCTCAATTAGTACTTGGTGCTTCTAGTTTGGAGGTTTCTGTTTTTGTTTCTTTGTATGCCTGTGTTTTCCATCATTCTTTCTGTTGTTAAATCATTTGTTACATGGTTGACATGGTTTGTTATTCAGTTTTCTTCAAAATTTTTAGTTTGCCCATTTCTTGTCTGTCTTCCCCCATCGTTGTCTTGTGTTTTTCTTTTCTTTTCAGTTTTGTGTCATAGCCATAGTGATTGACTTGCTCTCCCATGATTGGCCAAGACTGGATGAGCTATCAGACAGGTGGGTGTGATTCTGTGAGCTGAGCTAAACAGTTTCCCTGCTAAGGAACTGCTTCCTTCAGCTTGGAAGTTGAATTTGCAGTTATGGCCAAGTGATGATTGCTGATAAAGTTAAAGCTGGCACACAAATCCGGTTTCATCATCCACAAGTGCAGTAAATGACGTCAATGAGAGCAGCAGACGCACATCTCCAGGCCCTTTTTGGGTCCAGTCACAAATTAGGCTATGGCCTTTTTTTCTAATAGGAGCAGTACCCAATGAAATGACAGTCTGTGGGTTTTGAACTGTGGCAAATGAGAATTTAAATAGAACCTATCAGAGGGAGGAAGTGGTAACTGATGTCATTGTTGAGCCTGAACTTTTGTCTTTGCTGTCTGCAGGCCCGGGGTGAGACTCCTGGATTGGCATCACTGTTTCTACAAGCAGGGTGAGTGAGAGAAAATAAATGTGTCCAGAAAATGCCATTAAACCAGTAGTGCATTGGCCCCTAGGCTGCCCATTACTATGAGTTTTCTTGGTTGACAGAGCCTGGCTATGTAAGAATGCTCAAACTTTGATGTCCCCAAATATCTACGGTTTTTACTGTAACTGAAAATAAGCAGAACACCCTTCTGCACATTTTAAAAGGAATTTTTGAAAATTTACTGAAAGAATTCTGTATTAATGTTTGTTCCCTGTATGTGTTATTTTCCACTTCCAAAGTTTGTGTTTGAGCTGGTGTCTATGCTAGGCTAAAACCTTACCCCAATATGCTGCCAGGTCCTTCCATATCCCTCTGTCATGGACAGCGTTGGCTGACTTATAAGGCAGCTTGCAACAATGCAACAATGGGAGGTGATTGAGATACTTCTAAATTTTCATTTCGCTGAAACGCCTATGACTTCGCTTTTCAGCTAAATGAAGTTACCTTCCTTTTGTGCTGTTGTCACTTTGCGATTTCTGTGCTTATTTTTGGCATAGCGCTATAACGGCTATAGCAAAACGCACACGTTAAGAATATTTTAACACAGTATAGTGAATTAACTGGTATATTGACCCCTACTTCATAAAGGTGATGGTAATAGATTCATGCAGCTCCTAACTATTGGTTCACATTTTTCTGGTAGATAATTCTGCATCTTGAAATTTCCCATTTATCTTTGCCCAGGCCTGGAGGAGCTCTGTACAGTATAGACAGCATGCCAGACCTGCGCAAACGAAAGGCCATCCCGCTGGTCCGAGATTTGGTGAGTCATATTTTCAGTCAGTGTGTACTCATTTAGCTTGTGGTTTCCACATTTAACAGCACTGTGATATTAACAGCCTAGTACATTACAGATGAGGCCCAAATCCATCAATGAGATGTTTCATCTAAACTACAATTTGTTCCTTTGTAGGAAATGATATG
>JBBPDA010000039.1:11665707-11691125 GCA_037974385.1 Arnoldichthys spilopterus
ATTACAGATGAGGCCCAAATCCATCAATGAGATGTTTCATCTAAACTACAATTTGTTCCTTTGTAGGAAATGATATGGGACTTACTCAGCTCAGATTTCAACTTTGAAAATTTAGTTTTACTTTTATTCATCTTTAATCCCCTGCAAGTTGAAAACTCTATGTCTGAGCCTTTTTTCTGCTCTTTCTCTCTTTACCTTGTCCCCCCACCCCTTTGGCCTACTTTCTGAGCTTGATATTTTTGTTTATTTATTTGTACTTTATTCTTGATCGTCATTTCTGCATCAACAACCCGGACCCTTTAGCCTCTTGTTTTAGTTTTAGATTGTGTGATTGTACCTCCATCAATTCCTAAAGAGATACTTCTTTCTAAGGTTGACTCAGTGGAGATGGTGGAATGGTGTGCCTGATGCAGATAAAATAGAACTTTACTCTATTTTTTATTCTCCCTCACATCTGTCCAAGCTTTACTGTACCAAAATCTTGATATAAACTACAGTGATCTACTACATATAGACCACAATGATGCTCTGTACACTTGAACAACTTTTTTTTTTTACAAATGAAAAGCAAATTAATTTATTTAATCAGACATTCAAGAGATTTTGTTTTGCATTAGTTAAAACCCATCATTCTGAGGCAAGAGACCACACAACATGGTAGAGTCAAGGGGTTCCCTGGTTCATTCCCAAAAGGAGCAGCAGGGAATTTCATCTTTGCAACAGAAGGGCTTTGCAGCTTTAATTCTTCCTCTGACCACTATTTCTGTGTCATGAGCATCAAAGCAGTCCAGGGTACTGCTGGGCAAGATATTGTCTGTACTTGTGTACAGGTATTGCTGTCACCCATTACTACTGATTCTTAGTTATAGCAGTATACATGGATAATAAAAACTACATTAACTCACTTAAACACTTTATGGTAGTTTTCAAAATAGTTCAAACCACATTAAAAAAACTAAATAAATTGAATTTTTTTTCTGGAAAGGTTGTTTTTATCTGGTTTACATTAAAGATACTGTGCATGGATCGCAAGCCTGACTCAACCAAACACCCCTGGCTGAAACTGAACATTCCTGACTCTGTTCTGACTCAGGCTGACTCTAGATTCTTACTGATCACTTTTGACACGAACCTTGTGACACTGTGTCAGATCAGGCAGCAGAACCATTCTCTCCTCCACACTCTGAATCCTTGCTGAGGATTGAGAAAAATTAGAATGCTGCACTAAATAGTCCAGTGGTTTTTCTGTTTTAAATCCAACTTACAATTAGCCGGTGCTGGCCAGCCTGACAGGAACAAGTGTTGACAAGAACAGGATTAAAACGCATGTCAAACACAATTCATCTGGGACACAAAAGACTGGCCTCTCTGCTCCCCCTGCTTCTTTTCCTCCCACCCTTACTTCCTCTTTTTCTCTGTTTCTTCTCTCCCTCTTTTTCTTTCTTCTCGTTTCCTACTTGGTCTCGGTTCTGTCCGACTTTCAGTAGCACATAAGCACTTTTCAGATGTTTAATTTTGGATCACACATTTGTTTGATTACAATGATCTCTGCTTGGACTTTTACAAGTAAAAGTAAATACATTTAAATGATTTTAAAATAATTATAAATGTGTTCAGTGACTACATACTAATGTTCTTTTTCTGTATTTTTAATTTTTCCTTCTTTGCATCTCAATTGTCTCAACAGGCAATGGTGAGTGGAACATTTTAATGGAACAATTTGGTTATAGTTGAAAAAATAAACATAGAAAACTGATCAGATGAAGAAATTTGTATCTTTTTTATTGTACTATTTTTGCAGATGAACATTTTAATATTCTATCTCGATCAGTTAATGATTAGCAGAATATTTCCATAATATTGGGCTTTGAATTAGCATTTGGCTATAAGCTGTAGAGCTATTTTGTGTGTATAGCATTTTCAGATCTTTCAACTGAAGATCAAATACATATTTTTCTTCTGCTTCAGTCACTTGTCCAAAACTCTCGCAAGGCTGGAATTACCTCGGCCATGGCCTCCAGTACACTCAACAATGAAGAACTGGTACACCTACATATTATCTTTTTGCCTTCATATCTTTTTTCTCTGGTTTACCTTCTGTGATATGTAATTTTCCCATATGGTTTTGCTCATGCAGAAGAGTCATGTGTATAAGAAGACTCTCCAGGCTCTTATCTATCCCATCTCCTGCACTACACCACATAACTTTGAAGTTTGGACAGCTACCACACCCACCTACTGCTACGAGTGTGAGGGGCTGCTGTGGGGCATCGCGCGGCAAGGCATGCGCTGTACTGAATGTGGGGTTAAATGCCATGAGAAGTGCCAAGACCTGCTAAACGCTGACTGTTTACAGAGTAAGTAGCTTTTGTCTCCTTCTGCTTTTGCACCACCTGGTCTCTGTTTACTTTGTTCATCAAGTGATTATATGATCCCATTCCAACCATGCAGAGTCCTTTCCTGGTATCATTTATTACCCATAGTTTGTGTTTTCGTTTTTTCGCAGAGGAGATAACTAGGCAGTTTTAATTCGTCCTGAAATCTAGTTCATGCAGTTTTTACTGAACTTTGGAAATGTTTTGAAGCTCACTAATGAGTCACTAATGAGAGTAGAGTTGTTTGTTCAGTGTTTTTAAACTTTCCTCACCAATTTCCATCCACCCATGTCCCTATTATATCCTGTCTTTTAGGAGCAGCAGAGAAGAGTTCTAAACATGGCGCAGAAGACCGCACACAGAACATCATTATGGTGCTGAAGGACCGTATGAAGATCAGAGAAAGGAATAAACCAGAGATCTTTGAGCTCATCCAGGATGTGTTCGGAGTGCTTAAGGCAACACACGTCACCCAGATGAAGCAGGTCAAGCAAAGTGTCCTGGATGGAACGTCCAAGTGGTCAGCCAAGATCAGCATCACAGGTCAGATGTCATATGCCTTCACTGATATACATCTACCTTACACCATGGTGTAGCTGTACAATTTGTACTAAATGTTCATTAAAATGTTCCATTGTATACAAATAATTCTTTATAAAGTGCATTACCAATAGGAGTGTAACAGTTCATCTTTTTAATGGTTCAGTTTGGTCCTGAGCCACAGTTCAGTTACGTTCATGCTTCAGTTTGAAAAAAATGTAAACAATTTTCAACTTTATTTAAAAAATAAAATAAGAGATTAAAAGATAATGTAATAATATACCTACTTTTTTTTCAATATTGTTGCAAATTTTATGTAAAAATCAGTTTACGATCATGATGGGAGCGGTTCATTTCTTACCTAGTTTTGTCTTTGTTTCTTCATTTGTTTTTTAAAATGTGGTTTGCTTAAAATTTCATACCATGACTCGAGCACATTAACCCTCAGTCGAAATCCTGTGCCTTGAGCATGAATAACAATTTAGCCTGCACCCTCTATTTCTGATCATGGAGCAGTTCTTTAAAAAAAATCCAAAGAGAGCCAAATTATAGACTGCCATACTTAATTTAAATTCTCCCTTTAGTTCATAACTAATTAACATATACATTTTCATATATACATATAAAATAATACATGTACACTTGGGCCAATGCACTAACAGAAAACAAGCCAGCATTTCTGTTGAGTGAAACATTGGTGAGTTGCATAGGCTTGGCATTTGTTATGCGGAACTGCCTACCTTTAAGCGCTATGGATGAGTGTGTGGGTGACTGTTTGCTGCTTCGAACATAGCAAAGGGGATACATGTAAATTTATGAAGAGCTCAGTGCTGAGAGGAAAAAGATGTTTTGATCAAAGAACTTAAACAGACTTGTCTAAAATACTTAGAATTATTTACTGCGGTTTTCAGTAAATCTACATATCTCCATGCAGCACTATGGAAAAACATGCAGTTGTTTTTTTTTTAACTTTAGGCAGCCTAGAAGCTAATGGAGTGGTTGAGGATAGCTTGTGCTGCTCTCTATATTTAGAACGTTTCATACTAATGTGCTTTACAGGTGCCATGCTGTTTCTCACATGAACATTTAGTGCTCCCTCTGAATGTCAGCAAAAATTCCACCTTGTTTGTAAAAATGTAGAAAATTTGGCTTTGTCAGTAAGGAATAATGTACACGTCACACAACATAATGAATGCTGAATCATAAAACAATATGAAGTAGCAAGTGAGCTGCACCCTAAATCTGTTATCCTCCACAGTGTTGTGTGCCCAAGGCCTCCAGGCCAAAGATAAAACTGGCTCTAGTGACCCCTACGTAACAGTGCAGGTGGGCAAAACCAAGAAGAGGACCAAGACCATCTATGGCAACCTTAACCCTGTCTGGGATGAGTCCTTCAATTTGTAAGTGTTACCTATTTCTGTCAAGCAATGCAACTTCAGTACTTATTATGAATATACAGTTAGTCATTATTACAGTTTTTTTTATATTCACATAAGTTACAAAAATAGTTCTATTACCAAAACATGTTAAACCATCAAGCAATCAAAAGTCCCAAGTGCTGAAGTGTAAAACATTGCAAATTTGTGGAGCGAAACTCTAAATGCTATTTATTAGTAAGGTTAATTCAAGTCATCCCAGTCTGAACTGAGGAGACAAATTTGTTCACACACACCATTCAAAACCTCAGGATAAAAAATTAGTTACCATACACAGCAAAACAAAAGATGCAAAGCATTCGAAGCATTTAATGAAATCTACACAAAACGTAAGATAAATAAAAGTAAGAGTCTTTAAAATAACAAAATATCAAATATCAAACATTAATATTGTCTAACTGAACAGTATAGTACTCTGTATATACTGTAAACTGATCGATCAGCTAGGCATACCACATTGTTATGTGTAATATGACTGGTGTAGAAGAATTCAATGACAGTGTGATCTTATGTGTTTCAGGTAATTGGTGGTATTGCAAGTATTAATGATTGTGGTTTGAAGTTTGAAGTTTGTTGTATATTTTATTTTTATTGAAAATTAGAATTTTGTAAATGTTATGGAAGTATTTGAAGACAAAATGGATTTTGAAAATAAACCAAATAACTTCAAAGTAACAGAGAAAAACATGTTCTAGCTTGATGTAGTGACATTTTGAGGTTGATTTGTTTGAAATATCAAATATCATCTATATGCTGTTATGAATGAGTCTACAAAATAGGAATTCATGCCGGCATGTATTGACTGCTGATAAAATCATGGGTGTAGCTAGCTAGGTTTCCTGCGATGTTCCCGCTATTTTTATGTTATTTGTTTTTACAGGGAAGACAGTTAGCTAGCTACCAGGAAATCTGTTTTTAGCCATGCTAACTAGCTTTGTTTAGTAACCGTGAGTATATGGAAGAACTGTCAACCCATTTTTTCCATTTTAAAATTTCCCATATTTTTCCCATATTTTTAAATACCTTAGGGATTAGGAATTTAATGTAATATTTGTTGGCATATTTTCTCACTTTAGCACTTCTAGACCCATTTTCCAGTCACCTTAGCAGTATTTCTGGTCCCATTTGCCTATCATTTTAGCATTTAGGGAGAAACTGACAATCTCCTAGAATACCCCCTTCACCATCAAGTTAAAACCTGATTACTACAATAAATGCTGTGAACTATATACATATTGGAATTGAAATACAAGCATAAAAAACAGTAATTGTCAACCACAATTACTCTGTCATAAACTAGAAAGCAGTTGTCCAGTGCTACTCTGAGGTCATGAATCTAGCCCCACATTAATTAGATGCAAGCTTTTAAACTCTTGTACACCTTCACCTGAGGAGCTGTGTTGCAGAATGAGGTTAATTCTAATATCGATCAGCTCCACTTTAAGTGAACTTCAGGAGATGTAAGCAAATGTAGCTAAGTGTAAAATAGCATTTTTAAGAATGTTGCTGAAGCAAATTTAGAGATACTAAAATGTGTCAGTTGCAGTGCCCCATTATGAATAAAATGTTACAAAATTTGGCATGCTTCCAATTTGGCATTGTCGTTATTCACTTTGTGGCATGACTACTGTGATGCTAGAGTCTGGCGCATCCTAGAGTCCAACTTGCCAAACAAATTTTATCATTTTTACTGAATCTGTTGTCATTGCCCCAATGCTTTGTGCCTACCAAAATTCCGTTGCCTACGTATCAAAAAATCCACAGTGACTGGAGAACATTGGTCAACACCAAAGTGTTATCTGTTAAAACAACACAAAATTGTCATTATGAAAGGGATATTAATTTGCATTTAATAATCACAAAATTCAGAGTCATCACTTAAAATAGGGGGATTTCATTACTCAGTCTTCACTCAGTGGGGGAATTTAGAACATGAATTCTGTCTGTCTGTCTCGCTTCCCCACTCCATTTCAGTTATATCACATTGTGGCACCAACACACAACAAACAGCACTGTCCAGTTGATCAGGTTGAACTTAAGGTCTGACTGACCTACTGGTTTAATGATATTTTGACATTTTACCAGTTTTCTTCTTACCACTTTTGTGACACCCACAAAATTCTTGATTTTTGCCGTGTGACATGCATTTCTCACTTTCTTAGAGACTTAAAAATATCTTATTAAAATGCACCCAGATTAGGCAAACAGTAATTGCTGATTGTGCCATGTTTTAATGTGAATTGCAGTATATAACCAAGCAATCTTTAACAAACAACACATTTTTTATTCTTCATTATGTACCTCTTTTAATTTACCTCTGTTAAATTGCTTTAGGCATGTGTATTTTCACTCTTTCACTAAGCGGTTTACAGGACGTACTCTAATGTGGTGTTAAAATATATAAAATGTCTGCTATTTGATGCTGTTGTTTTTCTTTACAAAACTCTCTGTATTGTTTAGTATTCTTTTATCTAGTGAGTAATAGCCCTCATAGTTTTAGTATTTGATCCTTGTGACTGGCATTCACTTTTGGCCGGATTGGTGTGTACTTTGGATATGTATCAATACTTTGGGGGAAATGATGCATCATTTCAAGAAATGTGTATTAGCGGTTGAAAAAAAACCTGTCATGATTAGTTTGAGGTTCAGTAGTGACCACTTTGTCCAAAAGAATATAAATCAGGCTGAGACTGATCTCTCCTTTCAGCGAGTGCCACAACTCCTCAGATCGAATCAAAGTGCGAGTGTGGGATGAGGACGATGACATCAAATCACGTGTGAAGCAGAAGTTTAAGCGTGAGTCAGATGACTTCCTGGGGCAAACCATCATTGAGGTGCGAACCCTGAGCGGAGAGATGGATGTCTGGTACAATCTTGGTGAGTCAGGAAATCTCAATTTGTTCAGTGGTGTGGCTGAGATATAGAGGGTTTTTCAATACTGTTTAAAACGAAGACATTCTGCCTTGTGATGGTTATGATGATTGAACTTATTCAAATTAACTATTTTATAAACCATCTTACACTTAGTTGCCTTGCACCTATTATTCATACACTGCAAATACATGGCAAAATAACCCATTCACATTACATTTTGGAGGTTATGTTCGCTACATGTTGACACTTCCATTTCTTTGACCTGCTTCCTATTCAGACAAGCGTACAGACAAGTCTGCTGTGTCAGGAGCCATCCGCATGCACATCAGCGTGGAGATCAAAGGAGAGGAGACAGTGGCCCCTTACCATGTCCAGTACACATGCCTGCATGAGGTCAGTGTGCCAGTTCACTTACACTGACAACAATGTTGTACTGGACATGTGGTGCTTTCCAACCAGACTTAATCGTAAAGCTCACTTTCTTTAAAATAATGTGATTATTTTTGCACTCTCTTGGTAAACATTTTGTCTTGATATGTGCAGAACCTCTTTCACTATGTGACGGACCTCCAGAACAACGGTGTTGTGAAAATTCCTGATGCTAAGGGGGACGATGCCTGGAAGGTCTACTTCGAAGAGACACCACAAGAGATTGTGGATGAATTTGCTATGCGTTATGGAGTGGAATCTATTTACCAAGCCATGACGTGAGCTTCTGTCTGAAGGCCTATTAATAAAAATAATATAAGATTGTATTGATCCTTTAATCTAGCCCTTGTTATTACAATCATGCTGAGCTTACCATAGTTTTGTATCAGTGCAATCTAGAGAAGAGAGCTGAGGTAAAACTGGAAAGGCTGGTTTCAATATGTTGTGTTTTTCTTTTGCATTAGACACTTCGCCTGTCTCTCATCCAAGTACATGTGCCCGGGAGTGCCTGCTGTGATGAGCACTCTGCTGGCTAACATCAATGCCTACTATGCCCACACTACTCAGGCCACCAACAACGTCTCTGCCTCTGATCGCTTTGCTGCCTCCAATTTTGGGGTGGGTTACTCATACACAAGTCATGAATACACACATATTCGTACAAGCCAGTTTAAGAAGCATCAGAATAAGTATATTGCACATTGTGGTCATGAGTCTCTTTTTTTATACAGAAAGAACGCTTTGTCAAGCTTCTGGACCAACTGCATAACTCACTGAGGATTGATCTCTCCATGTACAGGGTACTGTGTGCTGTCATTTCCTTTTATTGTCACTTTGTTGCTCTGTTTCAGCCTCTGGTACTCATTCTTTCTGTTTCAGTCTAGGCTTCTCTCTCTCTCTCCCTCTCTCACGCTCACTCTTTCTTGTTCCCCCTTCTGTGCTCTCCTGCTCTGTCTCTTACTTTGACTCTCTCTGAGAGCTTTATTTTAACCACAGCAGACAGATTAGCGTGGAGTTCCTTGAGTTCCCTGCAGACAAGGGAGTTCTCATTGTCTGCATTTTGGAATAAGGATATGAGCTGACAGTGTTATGAAATAACCAGGGTCACAGGAGATGAACACTAGAGATTTTCCACAAAAAATGAATGATGGGGACTATTATCTATCACCTGAGATTTATCTCTCTGGACCTTTCACAAAATGTACCATTTTTTTTCTTTTTTGCCTGTCACAGAACAATTTCCCAGCCAGCAGCCCTGAAAGACTGCAGGACCTCAAGTCAACAGTAGACCTACTGACCAGTATCACTTTCTTTAGGATGAAGGTAATTCACTCCCTGCCTCAATATATCAGTCATTCCCCAATTCTACCCACTGATTCAGGATCAATTGAGTACACATTTTAATAAAATGCCAGTTAAGCTTGATTGAACCCACGGGTTTCCCCAGGTGCAAGAGCTACAGAGCCCACCTCGTGCTAGCCAAGTCGTGAAAGACTGCGTGAAGGCCTGCCTCAACTCCACTTATGAGTACATCTTCAACAACTGCCACGAGCTTTACAGCCGCGAGTATCAGACTGATCCGGTGAGCTGCTTCTTTATGGACAAGCAATCTTGCTTGCCCTTGGGGCACATGCCTGCTCTGGCCCCTGACAGCATAGAACAGTTTATCAGACACCACTGCAGCTAACATATAGCTTTTGTCCATGCCTCATTAGCACCAGGAAACTCCTGTCATGAGTATCAAATGCTGATTTTCCTGAGGCGCTTGGTATATTTTGCAGTTTATCTTTGTATGGTTATCCTCTATTTTGCTCTCCTGCCACGACTAGCATAGTTTTGCTTGTTTGTTGAGTATATCATCTTATATTGATTGTTGACATAATTACATAGGGTTTTGTGCTAAAGAAGCAAAGTGTGTTTGAGTTGCTAGATTAAATAAAGTTCCCTAGTAAAGATGTCTTCTTCTAATACAGTCAAAGAAAGGTGAGGTTCCTCCAGAGGAACAGGGTCCAAGCATCAAGAACCTGGATTTCTGGTCCAAACTCATCACTCTCATTGTGTCCATCATTGAGGAGGACAAGAACTCTTACACCCCTTGCCTTAACCAGTGAGCTTATTGCCATCTTGTCCACTTTCCTAAACAAAATGCCAGAGTATGACTGGCCTTTTCTAGAGAAGTCATTGAACTGACTTTGAAGATTAGACTTTCTTCTTTTATTTTTATCCAGGTTTCCCCAGGAGCTAAATGTTGGAAAGATCAGTGCGGAGGTCATGTGGAACCTATTTGCACAGGATATGAAGTATGCTATGGAGGGTGAGTCCTTACATACAACATGTTGACATGTCTCCTCTATGTCACCTGTAGGCATCAACTGTGGACTTTTAAGATTTTAAGTAAGAAGCTTAGGTGTGTCAGCTGCGGAAATATCTCAATTTTCATTCTGATCTTTTTTGGTTGTGTGTGTTACCCATATTTACATCAATGTCAATGTGAAAAAAGAATTTGCCATTGATTCATGCTCCCTTGCTGTGTTTTGATATGACTGCGCCCTCTTTGTGTCCACCTGGTTTGTAATAAAGTGCCATTGTCTTCACCTCTCCCACACTCAGAGCATGAAAAGAACCGCCTGTGTAAGAGCGCTGATTACATGAACCTGCACTTCAAAGTGAAGTGGCTCTACAATGAGTACTGCAAAGACTTGCCTTTCTTCAAGAGCCGAGTGCCCGAGTACCCAGCGTGAGTGGTTTTCACTCCCTTTCCCTTACATATAATCTTTAGACCATCAGAATCCTAAAAGTTGACAGGGACCATAGACCATGCACATAAAAAACACTGTTACCTGCTGTACTGTGCAAAAAAGCCCCCAAAAATGTGTGTGTGTTTTGCTTTGAAAGCACTACATACTATTACATACAGAACAGTAAACAGAAATACCAAAATTATTATTTTCTAAAAATCTGAATCTCTTGATAAAAAGAATACAAGTTTGTTTCCTGACTTTTTGTTGCATTGTATGTATTTGTTAAATTCTACTGTTAGCACACCTGACACCTATGTTAGATACACTGCCATGTTAGTGTCATTGCTGTGCTGAGAATGATTAACTGCCTTCTCACTGGTGGCCCTGTGGTGGTCCTGACCATTGAGGAATAGGGGGTAAACGGTGCTAACAAATAGTTCATGGAATAATCCAGTCTGTAATTTTAAACTTCAAAATGTACCTATATAGTAAGTGGAGCTGATGAAATGGACAGTGAGTGTATAATTACGGTAGATGCACCTTTTTAAATGGCTCTTCTGTGTACTTACATGCAAAAGGCATCTTAGCAAATTGTTCTGAAACTTTGGTTTATCCCCTTAAGCCACTACATGTATATATTATATTTCATTACCGACGTATGTATTTAACACAAAGAGGTACAGATCATCTAAACTAGGTCTTGGATGATAAACATGCACTGGAAAGCCACAAGGACAGGTTTGGAAACAAATGCTGACAGACAAAAACCAGTACTGTACTTTCTGCTATATAAATGTTTTTTTTTTGTTTTTTTTTCTAACATTAGTGTTTTTGAGCAAATGAAGGTTTCTGCCCAGTTAATTTTAAATTCCTTACATTTGTACATTTACATACAGTACTGTATGATAAATGTTTTTTATTCTTAAGCCTTTGTGTTGATCTGTAGGTGGTTCGAGCCTTTTGTCATCCAGTGGCTGGATGAGAATGAAGAAGTTTCTCGTGACTTTCTGCATGGTGCTCTGGAAAGGGACAAAAAAGATGGGGTAAGGTTTGATTTTCCTTTCATCCTAACTACTGACCTTGCCTGCATTTTTACATATTTCTGTGTTTATACTTTACATATGGTATAGGAAAAGTTGATTTTTTAAATATCAGTGCATTTAGTTTTAGCAGTAAATACCTATATACTAAGCCATTTTAAATGTATGTAATGTTTGTTTCTGGTGGAGAGATCCTTCTCCAGCCATGCTCCAGGACATTTAATAATGTTTGATGAATTGGCCGCCAAGCCACTCCAGCTCGTTCCCCAGCCACCGGGAGAGCCCTTTAGTTCACTTATTTTCACCTCTACCCCTTTTTGAGAGTAACCACTGCTTCACCTCAACCCAATTACTCCAAGACAAGAGCAATCATACCTGCTGGTGTCTGGCCACAAATAGCCTCATGACTTTTTGCCTGCAGCACTTCCGGAACTTTCTCTGGCCTGCCCAGTGACTCTTCTTTCATCTCCCCTCACAGTACCAGCAGACTTCAGAGCATGCCCTCTTCTCCTGCTCAGTGGTGGATGTCTTTTCCCAGCTTAACCAAAGCTTTGAGATCATTAAAAAGCTGGAATGCCCTGACCCTCAGATTGTGGGCCACTACATGAAAAGATTTGCAAAGGTCAATATTATTAGAGACAGTAAATCTCTCTCTCTATCTCTCTCTTTCTCTCTCTCTCTCCCTCTCTTTCTAATATTCACTATATGTATTGCATACCTTATTTATTTATTTATTTATTTATTTATTTTAACCAAAGTCAGAGTTAAGTTTGCCTTTTCTGTGTTTTCTTTTTGCAGACGATAAGCAACGTTCTGCTGTCTTATGCTGACATAATTTCCAGGGACTTCCCCAATCATTGCACCAAGGAGAAAGTGGTAAACGTCTGAAATTCATTTGGGAATTTATTGTTCTCCTTTATCACTTCTAAAGATTTACTTATGATGCATTTTCCTTTCCATTCAATTATAGAATGCAAAAGATGGAGCTATAAAGGTATGCTCTGAGTTCATGTGATGAGTTTTGCCCTCTGTATAAATCATTCAGTGTTTTTAGAAAGTGAAAGTTTTTTAGTGAGAAATGTATTGCTCTTATTAGATGATGATTTAATTTGCTTGTTTGTTATTTGGTGTAGAGCGGTTCACTTTCAGTGGTATTTCCCTGTTTCAACAGCCTTGTATCCTGATCAACAACATCCAGCAGCTCAGGGTACAGCTGGAAAAGATGTTTGAGGCCATGGGGGGCAAAGATGTGAGTCAGCATAAAAAATGCTAATGTTTGGTTAAATTATGCTGAGATAACAGCAAAAACTGCTGAAAATAGACAGCATGCTTTGTGAAAGAGCTCAGTTTTGTTTTCAGGGAGGTTATTGTGTGTTTCAGCTGAATGTTGAAGCCAGTGATATACTGAAAGAGCTGCAGGTGAAGCTCAACAATGTGTTGGATGACCTGGCCAGGATCTTCGCTACCAGGTAAATTAGGCAGCCTGGAGGAGAGATTTTCCATTCTGGCTGTCTAGCATATCAAGTTAAAGGAAAAAGATTCACTGCTGAACTCTGTAGCTTTAAATCGACATTGTTTATAAGAACTTTTAACTTTTAACCTTTTGCCATCAATTAGCTTTGAGTTCTGAGTAATAGTCATATCTTTTCCCTCTGACTTTCAGTTTCCAGCCCAACATAGAGGAGAATGTGAAGCAGATGGGAGACATTCTGAGCCAAGTGAAAGGCACAGGCAATGTTCCAGCTAGCGCCTGCAGCAGCGTTGCCCAGGATGCAGACAACGTGCTGCAGCCCATCATGGACTTCCTGGACAGCAAGTAGGTTTTCTCCACCAGAAGGGCCATAAGAGCATCATATAAGAGCATTGTTTACTGTTTTCCTGTCAGAACCTTCACTGTATACACAAGAGCTTATCCTAGATTAGCCATTCTCGTAGGAGATGTGGGATTGTGGGCTTCTAGCTTTGTTTTTCAATTGTGCTCTTTTCCTTCTGCTCAGCCTGTCACTGTTTGCTAAGATATGTGAGAAGACTGTTCTGAAGCGGGTTCTAAAGGAACTCTGGAAACTTGTCATGAACACTATGGAGAAGACCATCGTTTTGCCTCCTCTAACTGATCAAACGGTGAGGGCCACCCAAATGAATCATTTCCTACATACTGCTTTAGTGGCCTAGGACTGTAACTACATTTACCTGGCAAACGTAAGAACTGTTAAAGATGTAGTATTTATCAACGCTGTTAAAAACATATCAAAGAGTTCTGAAAGATGTTAGATGAGCATTTAATGATTATTGAATATTTCATATTGTTTTCCTGTATGGATCCTGACGACTGTCGCAGGTGAAGAGTGATGGAGGCTTAAGTGCGACAGTAATGCTACAGTGACCCTTGTCCCCTGACCCAAATACTCATTTGCGAAAAGATGCATTCTTCCATTCGCCTTAAGATCAATCAATAAGGGCCAAGAGAGTGCACCATTATCATCCTAACACCCGCTAAAGGCTGCTCTTTGTTCTCCAGATCGGGTTTTCATTGTCTGTTCTTGGGGACAATGAATTTTTTTAAAAACACATACTCATGACTATGGAATCAGAGACCAGCCTGATCTTTTTTCTTTGTGTTTATACATCTGTTCTTATTTGTGTTGTTTTTTGTTTGTTTTTGTTTTGTTTTGACAAAAGAGCCCCATGTCGTTACTCTAAATCCTCTGTGTTTGGGATAGTTTCCAGCCCTGTGCATTAAAAGCTAATGGCTAAGCACTAGCAATGTGATGTGTCCCTTTGCTGGTCTTAACACTGGAACTTAATATTCAGCAATGCAGAAAACCTGAAACTGGCATTTCACTCTACTCAGGGCATTTTTTGATGTTGATGATGCTTTGCTTTTGATGTGGGGCTCTTCACTGACCCTTTTTTCTGGTTATTATTACATTCTCGCTCGCCCCCCGCTCCTCCTCCACAGATGATAGTAAGTACGGCAGCACTCCTCTCTGTGCGTCTGTCTGTCCTGCAGTCCATCAGTGCCGGGTACCTCCCCCACCCACCCTTTCCTTCTGCTCTATGTGGCTGCAAAGTCTTCCCCCTCCCCTCGTCCACTGTACGTCCTCATCTGTCCATTAAATCTCTCTCTCTCTCTCTCTCTCTCGATCTCTCTCTCTCTGTCTATCTCTCTCTCTTTCTCTGTCTCTTTTTCACCCACTCTCTCCATCCCTCCCGTCGTCCCCTCGTTTCCAGCTGAAGTGGCCAGAGCATGGTGCATTCCTGGTTGACTTGGACAAGGCCTTCCCAAACAAATCCTTCAATCTGGCGGCCCTCCACACTTCCTGCAGTCCCCTCAATTCCCCTTTCTTCTCCTTCCCCTTTCTCTCACCCTCACTTTCTACTCTGGAAGTGGCACTCTCTCTTTCACGCTTCCACTGTCACCTGTTGCTCCCCTGCATCGCGTGGCGGGTTTCTAGCCTGGGTGGCTCCAGTGGTGGCTTTGTGATTTTGGTCAGTAGTTGGTGCCGCCCTCCCCCACTCTCACTTGTTTGAACCCTCCTCTCCTCTGTCGGTTCGTTGCTTGCGTCTCAAACTCTCAATTCTGACCTTCCAGTCTGTGCTCTCTGCAGACTTTGTTTTGTCAATCTTGTCCTGATATTTGGTATTTGGTTGTGTTCTTGAAAATGGTTAATACAGAAATGGCAGGGTATTACACTGCTTTGTGTTCTAATCCAGGTTATGAGTAACCTATATTTGGGGGATAATTTGGGGGTATTTTTATGCTGCTTTTCTTCTTCCAGTTGATACAGTTTTATATGTAAACAAAGTAAGGCTGATATATCCAATTCATTTATTAATTTTGCCTTTACATTTTCACTTAGTTTTTGCCTTTTTTATTTCAGAATTGCTTTTTTATCTTGACCAGTAATTGTCCTTGAAATTATCTTTTCAATGACATTTTATATTATATTATTTTATATTGCTTTTTTTCATTTCACAGTTTAACTTCTTTCCATATTTTATTCTCATTTAATGCTCAAAAATGTGTTTCTGCTTAAATATTTCCAACTCATATTCTAAGTTTTGCTGCAGCAATGTCGGGTCTCACCTATTTGGCCAGGTCCGAAGCAGCTGTAACACATCAGAGATATAGGAATTTGATGTGAACTCAGACTGGTCCTGATGTGATCTCAGAATAAAAACACTCATGTTACTGTTTGCAGTTTGATTTTTGATGTATTGTGCACATTATTATGCAGCTAATTTGATTGGCCTGTCAGTCCCTGTCAGTCAGCCAATATGACGAAGACGAAGCACTTCTGGAGTTAATAACACTATCCTCTCTTCACAGGGCAGGGTGAAGCTTGCTTGTCACAGTGATGTAAGGACTAAAACCCCTTTAGTTCCATGTGTCCTGTCTTTCTTTCTCTCTCCCTCCATTTCTGAATGTCTCTCTTCTCTGTGTCACCTGGGTCCCTTGTCTCCAACCATACCGATGGGAACAAACTGGTTTCTCACCCTTGCTTCCTGAAATTCCCCTTAGCAGTAGCTCTTTCCCGCCCAGCATCCCTGTTCTGTAGCTGAGTGAATGATACAGGCCTTCAGGCTCCACATAGCATTCTGTTCCTTTAAGACAGACCAGAAAGTGCATGCTTTCATAACAGCTGGTTTTGGAGCCATGGACGATGCAACAAGAGTCCATGTTGGTCTGAATGACTACTTTTATTACATTTTTATGGTTCTAGAAATACAGGGTTATTTCTGTTGTATGCATTATGCCGCATTCTGTGTTTATTAACTATATGTGTTTTTAGTTGAAGCCATAAGATGTAATCATGTAGACATTGGCACAAGGTGCACATGCCTTTTTCACTAAGTGATATATCCTTGCTAGTGTATCGCCCAGTCCTAGATACCAGATATATCACCACAGTGTTGTCGCATAGGCTGTGGACCTAATGGATTTTCCAGACTTTTCAACTCTCTCTCTTTCTGTACAGTTCTGTCAGTTGTGTCTTCTGTACATAGCTAGTTTACTGTCTTATGTTGCATTCTATAAAGGCTATGTGTATGTACGTGTGTGTGTGTGTGTGCGTGTGTGTGTGTGTGTGTGTGTGCGTGCAAGAAGCTCTTGAAGGTTTGATGAAAGTGTGTGTGATACATGTGTGTGGTTTAGAACGTGTGTTTGTGTCTGACTTCTTCAGCTGTCTGTTGCTGACCTCTGTTATGTGGCATTTCTGTCTTATGCCCTGTTCACCTCCATAACCACACTAATACCCCTCCCCCTCTCTTTTGCTTTCTTGTTTTGCCTTTTCTTTTCCTACCTTCTCCAGGGTACCCAGCTAATCTTCAATGCAGCTAAGGAGCTTGGCCAGCTTTCCAAGCTAAAGGTAACCCAGTATTAAGTGTTTTCCTGGTTTACATGGCAGTAATCTCATCCATTCATTTCAGCTGGTAAAAGCAATATGTGCGCCCTTGAATGAATAAGTCTGTGTGTGTGTTTTCCTTTCACAGGAGCACATGGTGCGTGAAGAGGCCAAGGCCTTATCTCCGAAGCAATGTGCAGTCATTGAGT
The DNA here is from genome assembly GCA_037974385.1 of Arnoldichthys spilopterus. NCBI lineage: Eukaryota > Metazoa > Chordata > Actinopteri > Characiformes > Lepidarchidae > Arnoldichthys > Arnoldichthys spilopterus. The sequence goes on from JBBPDA010000039.1 coordinate 11,682,697, forward strand.
TGGCCCTAGATACCATCAAGGTAAAGAAAGAATGTCTTCAAATAATACACATAATATTCAGCTCTGGCCCTTGCAGTTGCACTGCATATCCAACATGTGTGCAAGCTTAATTTGGGTTATAATATAAAAACAGCAATCAGCAATGATGAGGTCTCAGTGGAAGTGCTATCTCCTGGACTTAAATTGGATCAAATATATATCATAATTATAATATTCACTGCAGTAAATTCTTATTTGTTGCCATGTTTTAGTATATCATTTTATATCATAGATGAATATTACAATACAAACTAGCCAGATTTATTTTTTTATTTATTTATTTACTTTTTTTTTAAAAAGCATTGAAATTCATGTCCCCAGCTATTTAGCCTACACCGGTTTAGCTCCACCTCTTTCACAAAAGCTATAGGAAGTGTTTCCGCTTGAACTGCTTTTTAAATTAGACATAAAACAAAACAGCCAGTCAGGACAGTCAGAAAGAGGTCAATCTTAAAGGTGCAATGATGAAAACAACCTGTTTCGTTTTAAGCAATAAAGAGAAAATGGTGAAGAAAATAAATTTGTGCTGTTTTTGTTTCACAAATGTAAAAAGTGAACCTCATTGGAAAATGAACAAAAATGTAAGATGCAGGCCCTTGAAACTGGGAACTAAGATCTTTTTTCTTACATACTTGCCACCAGTTTTAAGAACAAGTGCTCTCATGTGCAAGTGGATGGTTCTTTCACAGTTTATAAACTACTGGCTTTTAATATTTGAGCGCAGTTGTTTTAGAGAACTGCAGTTATGAACTGTGTACTGTAGAGTTTACCGCGGTCAGCCAGAGAGCTGACACTAATGCTTTATCCTGCAGCAATATTTCCATGCTGGAGGAGTGGGGCTAAAGAAAACCTTCCTGGAGAAGAGTCCTGACCTGCAGTCTCTCCACTACGCCCTGTCACTCTACACACAGGCCACCGACAAACTCATCAAGACCTTCGTCCAGTCACAAAATGCACAAGGTAAAGGCTTTTTCCCTTCACTTTTTATTGTTGGTGTGAAAGTGGTTTCACTGTTTTTCTTTGCTGAGGTTGATCTTACATGAAGTCTCCATTCTGCACATGATCTGCAGATTGATCAGGTTTAATTAGCATTTTCTCTCTCTCTCTCTGTTTCTCTCTCTCTCTCTGTGTTCTTTCCCTGTTATGGTAGTGATAGTGATTGAGCTGTGGGAATTCCTACACAGTTTGGCTCGCACTGCCCCTGGCTGAGAAGCAATTTTAATGAATGATCACATGAAATGTAATTAGAATAAATGTCACTCCATTACTTTTAACACATTTGGAAACAATGAAGCTAAGGGTGTGTGTGTGTGAGAAATTGGATCATTTTACAGACACCAAATTGCTGAATTTCTCCTCTCTCTCTCGCTCTCTCGCTCTCTCTCTCTCTCTCTCTCTCTCCCTCTCTCTCTCTCTCTCTCTCTCCCTCTCTCTCTCGCTCTGTCTCTCTCTTTCGCTCTCCACTTTTTCTCTTCGTCATTGTCTCCTCTGCGCTTTTTTTAATGCTCCTTTTCTTTCCTCCTGTTCTCCTCCCCCTCTCTCTCCACCAGTTCATGGAGGGAAGGGGGTGAGGTTCACCCATAGCGAGGATGTGTACCCCGAGAAGGGTACGTCTACAAGAATCAATCAGTGACCCACCCAAAACCATCCCCCCAATCAGATCATTCACATCCCATTCAAACAGCCCAGTAGCATGCCCTCCAAGCACCCATATCCTCCCACAAAGGCAGTCTTGGTCACCCTGACCACCTTGTGCATGTACAAGACCTTGGGACTGACTTGCTGTATGTGCACATACATCAGTTGAACATGTATATTGGCACTACAGAAGGAAGAAAGCCCAGAATGTGTGATATCGAATGGCAGAGAATGAGGACTGCGCACACACTTCTGCAGAATGAGAGAAGCACGTGTGGTGCTGAGGGAAAGCCGTGACTCACGACTGCTTCAGCTCATGTGTGTGTGTGTGTGTGTGTGTAAGATGAGTGAGAGACTTTTGTTGACTTTTTTATGTTTTTCTGTGCTCATCTGAGGAAACTCTGAGATGCATGTTCTGTCTAGCACTCCATCAAGGATATTTTGTTTTCTTTAAAAAAGGATTTATACATAATTGAAATATCAGATTTCACCACCAGTCAATTTAATTATTTTAGTACAATTCAGAATGATTTTCAAATTGCACTGAACACACGTTACTGTTTACACAGTAGTGGAATTACTGTTACATTACAATGGCTTCTGTCAGGGGGGTGGGATATATTAGACAGCAAGTGAACAGTCACTTCTTGAAGTTGGTGTGCTGGAAGCAAGAAAACAGAGCATGTGCATCTGAGCCAGAAGAAAGGGTGACTGGTGAATTGGTGACAGCGTCATGGGTACCTGATGCACATGGGGAATGAAGTCTACCCTCTCTGGTCCGGTCCCACAGAAGAAAAACTGTGGTTTAAAAAGTGAATGGTGACTCTGATAGAAAGGGGTCAGAACACACAGTGCACCACAGTCAGAGCTGTTTCGGAAGCAGAAGGGACCTACTAAACATTAGGCCGATGGTGTTAATGTTATGGCTGATTTGGTGCATATATTTTTGGTGCTTTATTATGGTGATGTCCATTTTTACAAGTTATTGCTTAATCATTTGTTTGCTTTGGTGCTTGAATTTAACTGATTGTTGGAGTGACAGTAATGGGTGCTGACTCAGTGCATCCAGAGGCAGGGTCTGTCCTGTATGTCTCTGTGCAGCGTTCCCCCGTCGCTTACACACAGACTGACACAGTGTACCCCAGCCCCCACTCCAAATAAACCCCCCTTAAGCTTCCGCCCTCAGGCAGCCAGGCTCACAGGAGACAAGACAGCCTGGTCTCAGCCAATCAGAAGAGGCCTCTAAAATCAGATGACACTCTCTGTCAGTCTGCATCAGCATTCAGTGGTCTCTTGTTGGCCCTTGAGGACATTTAGGACCTCATCACTTCTTTGACTCATGTTCCTGCATGAGTTTACCATGCACACTCAGTCAGGCCATCTATTGCTTACGTTGCAATACGTGGCCTTGAAGTCAGAAGGGGGTCATTGGCCACTAGAAAGCGTCCAGTATCTTCCTGACGTTTGTTTCTTTTCTGTGTTGCTTTCTGGGCAGCACTGTTTTCTTATACTGAAAGCCAAGCATAAGCTGCACAGAGGTCCACAGTGTTTTACTCTAGCTGAGGAGAGCAGTAGCAGCAGCCAACAAAGACAATATGTCCTATCAGCACTGCTCTCAGTCAGAAAGGCTACACTTAGTCATGTATCTGTGTGCTGATTTTGTTAGCTTACTCAGACAAGGCGGTTGATGTGATTTTGCTTGTGCTTTTAAGTCCAGGATATATGTGTAGGGCTGGGCATTGAAATTTATGATACTGATTACTATATGTCAATTATGTATCAAAACATTTATCCACGTTTAATCACATTTTAAACAAAGCAAGCTCTGTCTACGAATAAAGGAAAAGAAAGTGAGCACTGCAATAAATAAGTTCTTCCGTTCTTTTTGAAAGCATTTACACTTTCTTTTCACGACTGAAGTTTCTGACACAAAATACCTGAATGCCACAGGTTTCTTCATTGTGATATACTGTTAGCAATAAATGTTGGCAACTTTAGCTGTTTTTACTTTGCTTGACATATTTCATTATCAGAAACGCATGCTGAAACTGTCTTAACTGGGCTGTAGTGCTGAGAGTAATGTGGAGCAAATCTAGCCACAGGAAACTGCCATGTTTCGTAGACACAAAGCAAAACCCCTGACTTCAGGTGAATATATGCAGATATACTTTGCTGAAAACTGTAGGAAAATCAGGTGAAGCAGGACTTGTGTGTGTGTGTGTGTGTGTGTGTTCATTTCTTTATGCATGAATAGATGCATACAGATATGGATCCATTGGCGTCCATGGGCATAAAGAGTTAAACATCCTTACTGCCCCTTGCTGGACGAATTGAGCCAGTACCTGTTTGCATGACACCTCTCCCCTCTTTTCCCAACATCAGTAGCATGGAACAGATGCCCCAGCAGGTGGGCTGGGTCCTTCACATTCACACACACATTCTGGTAGAGGGGTAGCACCAGCTCCATACATATCGTTTAGTTATTTCAAAACTTTTCAAGACTTGTTACTCAGTGGAAATGATAAGATTCTGATCAGTGATTAGAAAATGTACAAGGAACACAAACAAAAAAAGTACAGTATTTTCACAAAACATAATTTAAAATTCAAACCAAATAGAGTGAAAACTTGTTTCCGATTGTGAAAGTGGTTAGAGGGTAATTCAGTATCCAGAATTCAGTTGCTGTGATGTGAACAAACTAATTCAGAGTGATTTGATGTGAAATGGTCCATTGCAGGGAAAGTTACTCTGATTATTACATAATCCCTCTAAAGTTCACAGCATTCATCTGATCCATATATGCGGCCTATTAAAATATATTTTAGTATTTTTGATTACGTTCTGTGAAAAAGTGTTCTCGGTTTTCTTGGTAACCTTTTCTATTCCCTGATACTAACATTCGTTGACACATTACAGTGCAGTGTGACCCCTCTAGCAGAATGTCAGTCAGATCCACCTTGCAGTGACAGCTAGGACCACCCACTCAGAGGTGGTGGGTCTGTCACTGAGTGACAGTGAGAATGGGTACAGTTTGGCATGTCCCTGCCTGTGTTTGAGCAAGGTGAAGAGAATCCTCTGAAATGCTCTTCTGGTGTTTGAGTGGTGGAGCCTCCACTTCCATCCCTGTGGTGCAGACCATCCTGCACATGCAGAGAGCAAGTGAACCTCCATGGCATGTGTACAGATAAGATAAAACAGATCTCACAGTTTACTGTAAAGTAAACATATGACACGTGGCCCTTGGATGTTGCATGTCTTTGGAGATTCAGAATCTGAATATGGTTTGGTATGTATGAATTATCAAGAAATGCTGTCAGCTAGTAAGAACTTTCTTACACCTTCTTCATACAGTGACTAAAAGAAAGCCTAACATTTTGTGAAAGCTGTGAAACGCTCATGAGGATCTTGTTTGAGGGATTATAAGTCACAAGGCAACTATTTCTAGGTCTTGTATGTTCCTCAAAAATGTTTCACAGGCTTTGTGAAGAAATTAGTGTAGAGTTGCAATGAGGAATAATATATCATTTAAAGGAGGTAAAAACTAAATCTAAAATCAATAGTTGAGAAGCCAAGCAGAACTATGGTCTTTATTTGAGTGTCTTCTGGCTGAACATGACGCAGGTGCTGTTTCAACAGTATTCTCTCTTCTTTATTTTGGTCAGTCATTACAAGGACTTTGCACAGAACAGCTTGTAATACTTACTTGTCAGAGTCATGAAGGAGCCAGTTGTCCAGACAGGCCAAAGAGCATGCGTTGAAGTGACAGACTGTTGTATGACTGCTCATCCCTTCCCAATCTCCCCAGGCTCAGGTGTGGAGGATGCAGTGGGAGAAGTGTCCATCCACGTGGAAATCTTTACTCATCCCAACACTGGTGAACACAAGGTCACAGTCAAAGGTCAGTGGTGGTTTTGTGAGGCTGTTTGGATTTGTTGTTGCACTATTTAAATAAAGTGAGAGATTTAGATGTAGAAGAAGTCTTCTCAATAGATTTTCTTCCTCGTAAGATAAAGAAAAGTTCAGTTATAGTGAAAGGAAATGTCCTGTCTTTACAGTGGTGGCTGCAAATGACCTGCGGTGGCAGACATCAGGTATTTTCCGACCCTTCGTAGAGGTCTACATAATCGGACCCCACTTGAGTGATAAGAAGAGGAAGTATGCCACTAAATCAAAGAACAACAGCTGGGCTCCCAAATACAATGAGACGTTCACATTGTAAGTAAAATATGATTTATTAATAATACATTTTAGTAAATTAGCAATAAATTTGTTCTTGGACAATAGCAGCAATCAAGATGATGTCATTCAATGTATCTCTGTAGGTAGACTGTTTTGTGTGATGTGTATTTTTTTACTGAAACATGAGTGCCAGTGATATTTAATGGTTCATGTCAATTAACAGCATGATTTTGTATTTTTCTAGTGCCACATACATTGTTAGTAACTTCACTAGGTCTACTGGCTCCCTGTAGGTTTTTCCTGTGCTTCGTCAGGTGTGGAGCTGGTATCTCCAAAAACAGCTTAAATTGATTTATGCACATCACAACAGTGGAAAAAATAAAATACAACAGACAGATCACATTTAAACAGTGAAATGCAGAAAATGTGCTAAAGTGAAAAGTAAGAGGGCCATTACACGGCCTAATGTTATTTGGATTACTGCATGATTGAAAGCAGTAAGTTATGTATTGATTTTCAGGACGGAGGTCAAGTAGTGCGTAAATATAAAATGCATAATATATTGCTTTTCATTATAGCACATTATCCTCATGTTAGTATGGAAAAGTAACATCAGGCCCATTGCATTTCTCTTTTTTTCAAATGTAGTCATTTTAATTTGGCTATACTGCAGTCTTAGCATGCATTTGCGTCATGCTTGATAGAGACCTCAAGGCTTTATATGGTAAAGATGACTACATTAAACCACAAGACTGTCTTTTAAACAGCACGCTGAGCAACGAGGTGGGGCCAGAGTGTTACGAGCTACAGGTGTGTGTGAAGGACTATTGCTTTGCACGGGAGGACCGCACAGTGGGCATGGCCGTGCTGCAGTTGAAGGACGTGGCGGCACGGGGCAGCGTGGCCTGCTGGCTTCCACTGGGCAAGCGCATCCACATGGACGAGACAGGTCTGACGGTGCTGCGCATCCTCTCACAACGCAACAACGACGACGTAGCCAAAGAGTTTGTCAAGCTCAAATCTGACCAGCGCTCGGCCGAGGAGGGCCGTGGTAGTTAAGCGAAGGTGCCGATTAGGGAAGGGAAGCTTTGCAGCCTTGTGAAATCACTACCCGCCTCTTCTTTCTTGAAGTGCTGCACTAACACAGACACCTAAATACACAAAAACACACACTACACCGAGCTGGTTATTCCTTACCATTCTAATAAGGACCAAAAATCATTTTTTCAGTTGGATAGTAATACCTAGGACACTGCCATAACTTGCCACAAGGCTTGCCTGACAAGCACAGTTTGGCACCTAAAATGATGCAGGCACAAAACCTTGTATCTGTTTAATACTTGATGTTTGTGATGTCCTTGATTTTTAAAGTACATATTATACAAAACCTCATTGTTGAAAGATACTGAAAGAATAACATTTATCTATTCATTCGTACATATAAGAAATATATTAACATTGCAGATGTTCTATAGATATAATATAAAAGAGATGAAATTGTCTATCTTCTTTTTTAAAAAAGACATATAAATGGATTTTTTTGTTCTTTTTCCAAATGCATTTGGAAAGAGCGAGAAACAGAGATGTGACAGTCCGAGTGAAAGCAGGGTTGCTACATGTAGTGCCATTGATGCCTCCCACCTCCTTTTTTCGGAGCCCCCTTCCCCTAACGTCTGTTTAATGATGTCTGAGACTCTGTGGAAACTTCTACTGTTACTGCCTTGTTCATTTTGTTAATCATTCCTGCACCTCCTGATGGGTGTTTCAATGTCAGGGTATTTCTCTTTTGCTCTCAGTGTGATGTTCTTCTCCTCTACTACTGAAAGGCGCACTCTTTATTAGGGCCAAAACCTCCTATGGTTCAACTTTTGGAAAATTATGCAAACTTTTAGATCAAGCACAAGACGACAAGTATAAAGTGATTGCAGTGCACATATTGTGGACCAAATACATCTCACAAAGCATTGACTACATTTCTTTTACACCAATGCCAATTAGGAGAAAGCAATGTTCTTATTATTCTTAGCATGCATCACGTGCTGTCTAGGTGTGTGTCAAATAGTGTAAAGGACCATCTCTGTTCTGTGTGTTTCACTTAAATGCTAATGTGGGTAACAGTAAATGAAAGCTAGCATTACCAAGACTGTTGACCAACATCAAGGTCTTGCTATGCTAGACCTAATGCTAACTAGCCTCTACTACCTCTCATTTATTATTAGCAACATTAGCTTTTCTGGGTAAAATATTCTTTAAAGCACACTGCCAGTCCTCTACTCTGTCCAATCTCTGGATGTCAGATCAGTGGCTTTGTGTATGAACGTGTGTGGCCTGCATGTGTGGTATATCATGAGCGAATGAGACTTTGTAAAGAAGGCATGGTGGCGTTGTGTAAGGCACGTTGTGCTTCTGCTTATATTGGACACCAGTGTTGCCTGTTAGTGAATATCAGCAGTTTTGCTCAGATAGCACCTTTGAATACTTGCTGACTTGTTAAGATCGTTTTACTTTTATAAAGTAGCATCGTTTTTATTTTTTCTATTTTGTTTGTTTGTGTGGGTGGGGGGGGGGGGGGG
>JBBPDA010000039.1:11700092-11731739 GCA_037974385.1 Arnoldichthys spilopterus
GTGTGTGTGTGTGTGTGTGTGTGTGTGTGTGTGTGTGTGTGTGTGTGCGTGCGTGCGTGTGTGTGTGTGTGTGTGTGCATACCACACAACACTGTAGTGCAAAAGTGCTAGGCACCTATGTTAATATTTTAAGGATTGAAAATATGTAAATAGTTTAAATAGAAACAAACTGGAAAGCTGTAATAAGAATGAAGATTAGTTTGGTTTGTAAAAAGTAGTTAGAAAAACACAGGTTTGGCTCCAGATTTCTCCTTCATGCCTCCAATCATTGCATGGATGTGTGTGAAGTTCCATCAGCACCTGATTCCATCTAATGAAGGACTGATTGAGCCCAAACCAGTGATTTGATGAAAATGACAAATAATACTGTGTGTCCACTATGAGACCTCTGGGAATGGTCGAGCCAAAAAACCGACACGAAAAATCACTGTTTACTGTTTTACTGATACTTGTGTTTATTCTAATATTAGTGTTTTTTGAGAGAAGTGAAACACTCATTGTCCAGATAAACAGCTTTTAATAAGGGATTTGAAGGCTACTGTTTGTACATAGTACACTGAGAAACCCATTAACAAAACCACAGAGATCACAAAAATGTATAGAATCTTCAAATAAATATTAGGTGTAAGGGAAGGCACTGACTTGTTGGCTACACGAACAGCATCAAAAGCATGTCGGAGGTCCTCCCCCTGCATTTTCTCCGCTGTGTCCTTTGGCACACCCAGGTCCTCCATTAGGGCATTCTATACACAAACAGTATTTACAGTCAATCTGAAATCAAGCTCAGCTCAAATATTATCAAATCTATTTCAAAATGCTCAGCCAAGACAAGTCTTCAGGTCTTCAGTAATCTTCTGTGACAAAACTGTTTTAGTTGGAAATATGCCATCGAACAGAAGAAAAGTGTGCTATAAGTTTAGATTCACATTGAGTTTAAAACCACAGGCACTCAGACTGCATGCAATGCACAGACTACAAAAACGTTGCTGTGAAATTACAGTAATTAGCAGTAGTTTTTCCATTGCTGTTCAGCACATTGGTGAAATTAAAATTGCTATATTTTTTTAATATACAGCAGCCTTGCATCTTACGATCATTCCAGTTTTCAGGTGAATGAAGTAACTACATTATATAAGAGTCAACTGCAAACACTTCACTGCTGAAGCATTTAAGTGAAGGTGACTCATTTCACATTGTTAACAAACTCAATCACACAGAAAATGCACCACAACAAAACATGACCTCTGCAATTAACCCATCACATGCACACGTGAAGCAGTGGACAGCTATGAAAAGCATGCAGGGAGCAGTGTAGAGGGACGATGCCTTGCTCAAGGGAACCCCAGTGGTGCCCAAGTCAGGACTTGAACCTGCGATCTTCAGTTCACAAGGGCAATTTCCTAACCACTAGTCCACCACTGCCCACCAGTATATATATATACAACTGAATTCCAACTATTATCAACTGTTGAAAGCCAACGATATGATCATAACAACATGATCATAATCACAACAGTGCTGAACTGATTACAAAGTTTACTTTATACACAAGACATATATGTCTACAGTAGCTATAGTTACATAAGTGAGTACAAATCTGACAGTAACCCAGTATTGGTCTTAATTATGGGATGAACTAATTGACTTCAACACAAAAAAATGGCTAGAATAACAAAACATGTAAAACATACATGGGGTAGGAATACATGTTATAATTGAAATGTGTAAATGAACTATAGAAGAAGAAATAATTGTTTTTTTATTTATTTATAGTTATATGTTTATTTATAACTAAGAAAATAGCAAGAAATTCTGGGAAGTCTTGCCGCTGTTACTCGTATACAGAGACTACTGGAGGCTACTCCAGACTGCTCAAGTAAAGGCCAATTTACAATACAGTGCAATATTATATACACCAATTAATCATAACATTAACACTAATGACAGGTTAAGTAAATAACATTGATTTTCTAATTATTTCATTACAATGCAACCTGTCAGGGGGGTGGGATATGTTAGGTAGCAAGTGAACAATGCACAGCTTAAAACAGGAAAAATGGGCAAGCTAAGGGTTCTAAGCCATTTTGACAAGGGCCTTATTGTGATGGCAAGACGACGAGTCAGGACATCTTTAAAACAGCAGGTCTTGTGGAGTCTTCCAGGTGTGGAGTAGTTAGTACCTACCAAAAGTGACCAAGGTAGGACAACTGGTGAATCCCAGGTGAATCGGTGACAGGGTCATGGGCACCCAAAGCTTATTGATGCATGTGGGGAGTGAAGGCTAGCCCATCAGGTCTGATCCCACAGAAGAGCTACTGTTGTTTAAAAAGTGAATGCTGACTGATAGAAAGGGATCAGAACAACCAGTGCTCCACTGTCGGAGCTATTTCAGCAGCATGAGGGACCTACTGAATATTAGGGAGATGGTGTTAATGTTATGGCTGATCGCTGTATGTTATGACCAGCAATGGGCCATTATTAGCCCATAAATGGACAAATTGAATCAGATTAATTTTAGCAAATAATAATCATGAGGAGTTGTACGGCATGAGAGTCTCACCATAGGCGGCTCAGGGCTCCAGGGCCTCCGATCAAAAGGCGAAGTGACACTGATCCTACTGCCCTCTTCAGCCGAGGAGAAGTCAGGTGGGCCGCTGAAGGGGGGCGATATTGGAGAGACCATCTCCAGAGACATACTCTGAGTGGAGTCAGTCCGTCTGTGTCCACGCCAGCGCTGCAACACACATAAAAAACTGAATTTCTCCCAGGACAGAAACATGTTCAACAAAAATTCAGTTTACACTGGCAGTAGCAGTACCTCAGCAGTAGGGAGCATGCTCATGTCCCTCAGGTTGTCATATCTCTGCTCAAGGCGGGTAAACTCCCTCAGCAAGCCTTGATACCTTCGCCTCTCTTCCTCAAGCTCTGCCTGTACTGCTGCTCCAGCCAGTGCTTCAGACTGCTGCCTGCTCTCTAAACAAACACACATACAAACACCAATCAGCCATAACATTCCCACCTGACACTGGCGCTGTACTGCTGAAAACTATTTACTTGTTTGAGCCTTTTCTTCCTGCAATAAACGAGTGGCTAGATCATCTCTCTCCTTTTCCAAAGAGTCTCTCTCCTCTTTCAGAGCTTCTATCTTCTACAGGGATTAAAAGGAGATGAGCACAGAATTTGTCATCTACAACAAGAGCATCACCCAGAACACAGAGGGAACAACATGACTCTAAGAGAATGGGGCTGAATAGGTAACTTGCTGTCAGATCAAAAGACCTGTGTAAGACACTGGATCTCCTGGGCTGCTCTTTCCTCAGCTCTTCTCCTCTCCTCCTCTTGCTTGGCAGTGATAGAGGGAGCAGCATGGCTCTGTTCCTCAAGCTGTCTCTGAAGTTTGAGCAGGGCAGACCGGAGCTGCTCCACTTCAGTACTGTGAGACTCACGCTCTGCATGCAGAGCCTCCCGGAGAGACGCACTCTCTTTGGCCTGAGGCACAGAGAACAAACACACACACACACACACACACACACACTGATCATCCATAATAGTCACACCATTGACATGTAAAGTGAATAACATTAACTATCTAGTTATTTCATTACAGTGCCACCTGTCAGGGGGTGGGATATATTAGGCAGCAAATGAACAGTCAGTTCTTGAAGTTGATGTGCTGGAAACAGGAAAAATTGGCAAGTGTAAGATCTGTGCCACTTTTACATGAACCAAACTGTGATGACTAGACTGAGTCAGAGCATCTCCAAAACTGCAGGTCTTGTGAAATGTTTAACGATCTGGCAACAGGGTCATGGGTTCCTAAGGCTGGTTAATGCATGTGTGGGGGAAGACTATCCCATTTTGTAGGGTCCCACAGAAGACTTACTGTATCACCAATTGCTGAAAAAGTTAATGCTGGGTATAATAGAACATCAGAACCGGACCTCTGGAAGTAGGTGGCCTTATCTGATGAATCACATTTCCTTTTGTATCATCTGTGCAGTGTATGTGTGTGATGCACACCAGGATGCACTATTGGAAGAAGGCGAATCAGTGGGGGTAGTTTGATACTCTGGTCAATGTTCTGCTGGGAAACCTTGGGTCCTGGCATTCATGTGGATCTATTCATCCTCACCTGCTGGTCAGCCCGCAGCTGTAGCTGCATGAGTTTGACCTCCATGCCCTTGTTGAGCTCTCTGTATTTCTCCACTGATCGAGCCTCTGCCTTCAGCCTCTTCAGCTCCCTCCGTGCCGCCATCCTGCGCACGCAGCACTGCAGCAGCACCACTGCAGCTCTCACACTGGAAAACCAGCGGCGGGTCAGCCAGCAGCGCACCCAAGCCTGCAGACGGACCGCCGCATGTTCTGCCAGCAGCTGCACACCAGAGAGAGAAAAAGGCACAATGTCCATCTTCAGTCAGACATACAATCACACATATAAGAGTGAAAGGGGATACACAAGCCAGTTAGCATAAAAAAGGCTGTTTTTGGAACTAATGGAGACAAATGTAAAAGGAACATTGTGTCCCTGCCAAATTTCTACTCAATCAGCAAACACCTATGTCTGTAATTCTTTCACTTGGGGAAACCAACCCAACGAAATGAAAAAGATAAAATGTCACAAACTCTTAAACGCTGGTGAGGACTTCAGCAGCAAACCGCCTAAATGTAATGCCGATCGATACAAATAGAAATGAAGAGGTAATGAACACTGGGCTTTACCTGTCTGTATGTGCGGCGGGCCTGCATCCCCCTGGCAAAGCACTGAATGGTGATGGTGGCCTCCCGGATTGCAACATAGAGCTGCCTCACCATCACCATACGGTATGTCTTCTGGATGACCAGAGCAGCCTGTGTGTACCGAAGAGTCCAAGCCAACCTATAAATAACAGCACACACTTAACAACATGCTGGATTTAAACAACCAAAACAAACAATCACAGTAACAGCTATTACTCAGTACAAAACTATTTAACATGCTGACTCATAAGAATGAGCCCAAAATTACTTACTCCAACAAAGAACTGGGCTGTTTTGGGTTTTTTTTGCTCTTTTACTTCTTCTGGATTCTGCTGTGAATTATTATTATTAAATCCTTATAAATGATGTTCTGTCAATTAATGATGAAAACTACACGTCATGCTAATATATGACGTATGCATTCAAATCAAGTAAATTTAACAGCATTTTCAATTCATACACACACACACTAAAACACGTCACCTGCGAGCAAGTAGTCCTCGGGTGTATCTCTGCAGGGTGAGTGCAGAGCATCGCAACTGAAGGTACCGCCGCCGCTGGATCCAGCCTCTCACCCAGCTCTGGATCAGTACTCCAGCTGTCCACAGCCTCTCAGCCCTCAGCTTCTCAAGCACTGCCACCTGCCCAGCCCGAAAGAAAATCTTTGTCTTGCCAAAGCAGTATTGTTCAGGGTCAGGGATAAGGGTAGGGATCGCCCTCAGACAGGACCCCCGCAGATCATCCAGAGATAATGAACAATGAAGGAGAACTCTGTAGCGACCAAAGAACTCCTCATACGTCCACCTGGCAGGGGCATGAGATGTCTGGCATTATCAAAAAGGTCAAAAGTCCTAATATTTAAATGGCTCATAAACTATATTTCTGGTATACGTCCACTTCAAGGTTACTACACCATATTACTATACTATTACACTAAAAGGTTCTTGTAGTTTTGCTATGAAACAAAACTTTGTGTTTAAGACCTATATGCATAAATATATTGTCGTTGTGGACCACAAACCTTGTATCTCCACATTGGGTCTTTTTTTCATAAATCAATGCTATGGGTCAGCCATTACATCTGTCTGTGAGTTATACAAATATTTAACCAATAAAAGGAGAAAAATGAGCTCAAGACCAAATCCTGTAACTCCATTGGATCCTTAAACTGCCAGCAAAATCTTTATGACTCCACCCCCATTTTGAAGAATAGCTGTGCATAGCAGATCTGAAGGTGAAGTGAGAAGGGGATTTTATCTGAGGTAAACAGTTCAATTGCTAAATGTTTTCAGCCTTGGCAAATCGACTAAAACCCTGTAGTGTAACTGTTTATCAAATTAAGCTTTGATAATAATGTGATAATGGAAAGCAGTGTTTGCTTGTTCACTTGATTATTCACTGCATAGAAGTCACTTATCACACCAGCACATTTACATGGCATGAGTAGTTTGCATTTACGTTATAAGAAAAACGTTATAAAGTCTTTTTAAACAAGGTCAACAAGTTTTAATGTAAGTGCCTACTGCAATATCAGTGTGGAATTTTATGGGTGTTTATATACGATGTATGAACAGAGATATAAAGTTTTAAAAGCCACTAAAATATAATGCATTAATTTGTTTATCTTAAAACCGTTGTTGCCTTTATATTAATATCTCTGACTTTCTTATCATATAAACACATTACTTCACTGTGGATGAGCAGCTTAAGTGCTGTAGGCTGAATGAGCAGTCTTAAGTAAGTGGGTCAGTGAATAAAAATGTTTACGTAGTGCATCATATTCTCTTTTTTCACAGAAACATGGAAGGTTTGGTTTTCAATGAAATGAGCACTGTAATACAACATTTACACAGTTTGTTAGTTGTTATCCAGTAAAGATAGAGGAGCAGAGCTGTGAGCAGCTGCTCCAGTGTAATCTTCAGGCTGTGTGAGTAGTTAGATATGAGAGATGTTGACATTGCCTGGATGGGTAGCCAGCAGCACTGATGCGGATTGTCTCCAACACACCACAAGCTCGCAACTGCTGAACTGCTCTCTTAGGATCAAACCTGAGAGAGAGAGAAAGAAAAAGAGAGACAAAGAGAGAGAGAGAGAGAGAGGTCAAATCAGAGGATACATTCTATACACTAACTCTAAAAGATCAGAAACTCTCTCTCACACACACACACAGGAAAGGCTGTTTAAGGTCGTTGGGCTTGATGCAGCGGACATAGTGAGGAGTGGTGCTGTTGAGTGTTTCCATTAGGCGCTGCAGCGACTGTCGGAACTGGAAGCCCACTGTTAGTTTGTGCTCACGATGAGCTTTTTTTCCAGAGCGCACCCCTCCATTAGGCAGACAGGAGGCAGAGAGTGAGCCCCCGGCAGGCTGCTGCTGCTGGAACAACTCCGCAACCAACTCCAACTGGGGGACAGAACATTTTTTCTTAGTTTGCAGCTGACTTGGAATCTCAGTTTTCATCTTATCTAATACCAGAATGGACAGACAAAAAGGCAAGGCCACATCTGTACCTGACTGGCTCTCATTATATTGATGGGCTCTTCAGATATTGTGTCACGGTTCTTATCTAAAAAGCCATTGCATTCATACTGGACCTGAAACAGAGGAATACAACAGTTGCATGCAGGTCTAATACTGGTCAGACATTTTAGAACACCCCCCAATTTTTCAGTTTGTAATAATATTTAAGCAGTTCAAATCCAGTGAACAAGCTTAAATGTTAAAATGCCCAATCAAAACAAAAAATTTATTAAACAGCCCTAACATTAACACCACCTGCCTCATATTGAGTAGTTCCCCCTCCTGCTGCTGAAACAGCTCTGACTGTGATGCATTGTGTGTTCTGACCCTTTCTAACAGAGTCACTTTTTAAACCACAGTCACTCATCTGTGGGATTAGATCAAAATGTCCTGCAGTATCAATACTATTCAGACATGCTTTTCTGATTGGTCAATACTGCATGTACTGCCTTTGCAAAATGACCTCACACTTTTTATGCTAAAATTATAGTGCTGAAAACAATGGTGTGTTGACCTGTACAGAGGCTGGTGATTGTTTCCAGCGCTAAAACATTTAACAGGGTTAAATCTCATTAAACTATTGTTTAAAAGGCTTATTAGTGGGCTAACTCTATTAATGTGAATATCACAGTTTAGGTTTCTGAAGAAGATAATGTATTTGTTCTTTTTTAGAATTTACTGAAGAGAAATCTCATATTTGGTTTGGATATGTTTATCTTGGTGTGAAAAACTAAATTTTAAAAAGCTTAAGAATGGCTTTCCATGACATGGGCCCTTAACAAGCACATATTAATACTCTTTTGGTTTAAAGGTTGCATGGAGGGTTTGCAAAGGAAGCAAAGGAATAAAAAGTGAGGACTTTATTCCCTGCCACAAATATTGTCACAAATATGTCTTTCATATCCCAAGTTACTATGAAAGAAAACATGGAAGCTATGTGTACTCAGATTTTACATAGGCAGTGTATATTCAATACAGACAGCCATTTGCAATGAAATCCAAAAACAGAATGTGGTATCTGACCGTGTCAGCAAAGTGAAGTACAATGAAGGCCGAGTTGGACATGCGAGGCTTGCGAAAACTGAGGCTCTGGTTCATGTGCTGCTCATACAGTTTTCTTGCCCAGTTTTCATCTGAGCCCTTGGGAACCTAAAATTGAAAGTAGTACACAGAGCAAAGATTGGTTTTAGACTTTTTACTCTATTTCATTAGGTGGGTTATTTTATTATACTGAATAACACTGATATTCATAATACTGAAGACAAAACATGACCTGAAATCAAAAGGCTCAAATTTCAGGAACCTTTGCAAATCTGCAGTTCAACTTTGCATCTGCTTCAGATCTACATTGTTACAAGTGCACATCATAGTGTGTATTCCTAGAAAAGTGATTTCTAAAGGCCAAATTTCAGAGGACACAAGGTTAACTCACTCTACATTCCTCATCCAGCAGATCCAGCAGGCCCAGAGAACCCTCTATGAGGGTAATGCAGGGCTGGTTGTCGCTGAACTCAATACGGTTCCAGGGCAGCTCCTCTCGCACATACTCTTCCTGCTCCAACTGGAAAACATGCTGGAGAAACAACAGGAGCCCGCTAGCATGTAGAGTTACATCATCTGGTTTCACTGTTACTAGAGCACTTGCACAAAATCAGTCTAAAACATAATATACTTTAAAGGAATGGTTTGAGTAAAACTTTTTTTACGTTTACAATTTTATGACAAAATGCATTGTGTAAAAAAGTATCAACATCCATTAAAAAGCTTCATCCATTTTTGTAGTATCAGACAGAACCAGAAACCTATTCTATAGGTCCTAGTCTATTTCAAATAAGAACATTCCCCCAATTTGGCATAAAAAAAATCTTTATTATGTAAACAAGGTAGTTTAATGTCAAATGTGCTGTACTAGAGACACTTACATAGACAGAATTGCTTACATTAACCATGAAATATTGTGAGCATTTCATTTTTCAGCAAACTATTGCTTTTACTTACCCTGTTGAACTGCTGCTGAAGTTTCTCATTGGCGTAATTGATGCAAAACTGCTCAAAACTGTTTCTGTCGAAAGTCTCAAATCTGGAAAAAAGGGAAAAACCTTCTTACAACCTAATCAGCATCAAAGAGTATGCATGACTCAAACTAGGTCAAACCATATCACAGCTGCCCAATTTTGTGTGCTCACCCATATATATCCAGCACTCCTATAAAGGTCTTGGGCTGCTCTCTCTTGGCCCGAAGAGCTGAGTTCAGCCTCTGGACAATCCAGGCAAACAGCTGCCCATAAATGTGTTTAGCCAGAGCGTCCCGTGCCTCGTTAGCCTTCTGGCCAGACATGGGCTTCACAAGCATCTCTCCACCCACAGCTAATCGCTGATTACACAGCCAGTGGGCCATCTGAGAGCCCTCCACCCCCATCAGTTTAGAGAAGATCATCAAGGACTGGTCATCTCCCTGCCATGTATACATTAAATAGACTCACTGAGAAGTATTCAACTCACTTAATTGTTGTTAGATATAAAAACAAAAGTAAATTTTGGTTAAATGCCCAAATTTTGTGCACAAAACCTTATTTCACATTTTAGCTGGGCAAATATGATGCCGTCATAAACTCTATCATGCTTTGATTTGTTTCTAGTAATGGCAACCTATACAGACTTGAGCGATCAATATCATTGGCTGGTACACCTTCACTCTAATCTAAGACCCTGAACTCTATAGTTACTTTAGAGTGATTGTTGGTCTCTCTGTGGCATCCCTTACAAATCCCCTTCTTGTTCTGGCTTGTTCTGTTCTGAGTTTGAAGGGACATCATAGTCTAAGGCAGTGCCTGGGTAATGATGCAACTTTAATTTCCTTACAATTGATCAAACATTGCCCCCTGGGATATCCAAACATGCTGATGTTATTTTGTTGCCCTTTCTTTTACATGCATGTCTATAATTTCATTTAAATACTCTTTGCTCTTCATTTTCACAGGGGTCTTTTATCCAGAAAAGTTTTAAACGATTCACAGGCAGAGGCCAATTGTAAGCTAGCTTAGTCTTCTCATTAGCGAAATATCTTTCATTTGTGTAGACTTGGAATTTCACAGCACAGGGTTGGAGTTCTACAAACATTTGTCTGTTAGTTATTTTTCTCAAAGAATGTTTTTCTTACATAAAGCTAATATCAATTCACTCTGAGGGTCAGTCTCTACATTGAAAAATGACAGCACAAATTATCAAAGTGCCATTTGTAGTCTAGGCAAACTGAGTGACTTTCAGGCTTTGGTTTTTACACCTCTAAAGGCCATGTTATTACATGTCATATGCTTTGTCAAAGTTTTTTTTTTCTTCCATTTTTTCCATCAGGTTTTCATTTGACTTAGACTCCACCAATCCACTTGAAACTGGGCATGATTGTAGCCCCATATGGCTCATACAGAAAAAGAGCTTTGTGTCCATATGTGGACACGTCCATTTGGACATAGAGGACACTGCAAATAAAATATTTATCTAAATGTCATAAGTCAGCACTGAAGTTTGGTTTAGCATGGTCACGGCCACATAATTTCAAGCTAATAACGCTGACTGGTTGTGTTGTGCATGATTGTTCTTTGGGGCCAACCTTTTAAAATCTCTCTATATTTAAACCATAGTGCACATACATTGATGTAGCTGCGATCACCTCCTCTACCACTGGCTTGAATGTTCACATTTCCAAGATGCAGGACAGCTCCCAGTATCCGAAAGAGCTCCATCTGTTGGTCAGGCTGAACTCCTGCAGTAATGATACAGAAAATCTTGCATCATAGGTACCTTACAATGAATGAGTTTGAATCAGTATAATAGGCAAGAAGGTGTCTTACCCAAAATAGTCAAAGCATTTCGTGTATGCTCCAACTCCAAGGCATCATCAATGCCTGGAATATTTATGTCCGTTCCTTGGTTAGTGTATCCAAAGTTTTCTGCAGAATCTAGAAAAAAGAGCAATTACTGATCAAAATGTGTTTATGACACATGCAAACAGACTCTACTCTTTCT
Organism: Arnoldichthys spilopterus; assembly: GCA_037974385.1. Classification (NCBI taxonomy): domain Eukaryota; kingdom Metazoa; phylum Chordata; class Actinopteri; order Characiformes; family Lepidarchidae; genus Arnoldichthys; species Arnoldichthys spilopterus. The sequence continues at coordinate 11,711,374 of JBBPDA010000039.1, forward strand.
GATGATAGAAGCCTTAACTTACCAAGTTTGAGTCCCCTCATTTCTGGTAGGTCTCTGGAGGCGCAAAGCTGGTAGAAGATGTGATAGTTTCTCTCCTCTGGAGCCTAATGAAATCATCATTCATTCATTTTATTGTTATGAACAATTGGGCAGATTTCATTAATAGAGTTATTCAAATTTACTGCACCTGAAAAACAACTCTGGATTTCTCCAGCAGAAAGGTCCTCATGTTTGCTCCAATTATGTCTCCTTTAGATCCAAAGCCAATCTCAATGTATTTCCCAAACCTGCTGCTGTTATCATTGCGAATAGTTTTGGCATTTCCAATAGCCTGCAATATAGAAAACAGATTGATGCTAAATTTATTTAATCATAATGAAACAGTAGATGGGAGGTTCTGCACCCACATTCCATTACCTCCATGATAGGGTTAGATGCCAAGACTTTCTCCTCCACACTGGTCTGCTGGGCTGCCCCTCCAACCACAGCAAAATATCGCATGGTAAACTTTGCAGAGACTGTTTTGCCAGAGCCTGATTCACCACTAATGATAATGGACTGGTTCTTCTCCTCCCTGTGTGTGCAAGTACAAACATTTGCACTCAGTAAGCAATTATTGTGGGGTGACAGTCATTAAAGTGATAGTTTAGCCAGAATTAAATTTACCCAATTTCCCTGTTACCCCAAATGTTGTTGATCATCCAAGACATGTGTGGTGTCCAAAGTTTACTCTGGAGCTACACGACTAATGTGGCTAGCAAGTAATTGGAGCATTTCTCACAGTCCTGCACATAATATCACAATATGTCGATTTAGGAAACCTGTGAAAGAGCTTTTCCAAATCTTTGTTAGTGCTCTGGGGTAAGTGATTTTTAGAAAGTACTCTGCAAGCCTAACGTCAGGGAGCCAGTTAGCACAAATGAAAACACTAATCATTCATTCAACCAATACAACAAGCTTGTTTATAAAGGGAATTTATTTGGAAGCTGCATTTCCGCATTCAATTTCAGACATTATATACTGAACATATACATAAAAAGGAATATTTTTGCCCTCTCCTGTAAAGTTACCATTTTGGATATACTTTTTCTTGGACAGTGACAATTTGTAAATTTGTCTGTGTACTTGTCAGGTCTGTTTTATGTGTGCCCATGCCAACTAAGTGCAGCCTGTCCTCATTTCTTTCCCTTTTTATAAAAAAATAGAGAGAAAACATGTCTTACTAATCACTTGCAGACATGGGGCAAATGCCCTATTAGTGCCAAAATTACTGAGTGCACTCTAGGGTGCCCCTTTATGCAGGAAACAATAATGATGTCTTAATATTATCCAGTAAACTTGTCTTTTCAACAGAGAAATCATTATGTAGTGTCCAATAAGATGTCCTTACTTGAAGTTCCTTGTGGGCAACATGATAGCATGCCAAAAAGTGCCCTTTCCAGTAGAGAAAATGAATTGCAGTGCGATATATGCACTCATACAGTTGAAAAAAACATGATGGAATGCACCATTGGGTGATTTTCTAATGGAGACGTGCCCCATCCAGTGGATAAAATGTGAAGCAGTGCTATAAAAGGTGTCAATAAATGCAAGTTTCCTAATGGATGCTCTTCCAGTGGAAAAATTGTGACGTGGTGCCACATAGGTGCCCATATAAGAGGAGAAATTTTAGGTTGCCTACAGGTGCCCTTCTTTTCCTGATTTTTCGGAACTTTTAAGAAGCTTATAAGTTAGGCTAGTGTTTTGATGCAACCTCAGTTGCACTGTCCGTGTTTTTGTGGGGAGAGTTTTTTTTTTTTAGATTATGGTTAGGTTAGATTATGCAAGATTAAAAATATTTAAAAGTAAAAGACAAATTGTTGATAACAAGCCCCCAATATATTAATTAAATTAATTACAAAATGGTCTTGCTGTGCTATGACAGGCAATCATGCATCACTGTCCTGCTAGTAATCACCCAATGTCATGGAAAATATTTTGCATTCGCACCACCTGTTAATGCACATAAATCCATTAATGCTGACTCCATGTTTACACCTCAGTTTGGAAATCAAACAGAAGTGTAAAAGACCTTCCTTAAAGAAACTGCCCATAGGATTTTAAAGTCTGGTATGAATTACTTTTTCAGTGAGGGTTGTGTGTGTGTGGGTGGGTGTTTGTGCAAGATAAACATTTTAAGCTTTATGATTCCTTGTGTGTTTCTATGATAGAGGTTCAGTAGCACCTTTAACCTAAATACTTTGAATACTTAATACACTTGCACCACAAAGAAATGTGACCGCTGCATCTACACCATCACACGTGCACACGTGGAGCGTGTATTTTGTCATATAGGCACACGATGAAGCCCTACATCATGCAGTGAGGGCCCTTTAAATTTCTTTGCCCCTGCCCTTTAAACAGCCTGAGTCCACCACTGTATTCAATAACTAATAATATTCCCAAATAATGATGATAAAAGCAGCTCACACTGTAGACTCTGGGCCAAAAGCATCTTTAGCCATGATGACAAGCATGGCACCCCTGACCTGATCATGGTGCGGTACGCATCCTCAGCAAGAGAAAATACATGAGGGTCCATATCGGCCATGTCCTGCCCACTGTACGCATCAATCACCTCCTCTCCGTAAATGGGTAGCTCTTCATATGGGTTTAAGGCCACCAGCACAATCCCTACAAGAGACATAAGTTTTAGGTACATAAGAGGCTCCGCTGCAGTTTATACATATAAAAATTCTACTGAATTGTATTACAACCCATTTACAACTACAGCAACCAGCTGAAGTCACGTTACCGTAGTTTGGCTACTGGCTAATGTTTACAAAAAAAGTCTTAACAAAGCCAGTAGAAGAGGACAGTGAGTGATGTGAGTGTGAATATGCCACTGTGAACTTTATCCCCTGTAAAAAGAGCTTGACACTAAAGGAGCCACATGAGGAGAAGCTGTGGATTTTTTAAAATTTGACTGTAGCCTAAATGTTTTTTAGAGTGTGGCCTTTCTCTTTTTTGGGGAAATGTTTAGATAGTATTGTTGAGAAAAAAAATCTCAAGAAAATCCAAGTGTACATATACCGATCAGCCTTAATATGACGACCACTGTCAGGTGAAGTGAATAACATTGACTATCTTGTTATCTCATTACAATGGCACCTTTTAGGAGAGTGAGCTATTTCAGGCAGCAAGTGAAACTGATGTGCTGAAAGCAGGAAAACTTAGTGAGCATAAGGATCTGAGCCACTTTAACAAGGACCTTATTGCAAGGGCTAGATGACCATGCATCTCTAAAACAGCAGGTCTTGTGGAGTGTTCCAGGTCTGCAGTACTTAGTACCCACAAAAAAAACTTGCTGTGTTTTAGATGCTGATGTACTGGTCAAACATGACCAGGCTGGGTGACCAGATAAACCTGCTCTAGGCCAGTGGGCTCTGTACTGCATGCTGTAGCCAGGGGCACCATAGTGGGGTTTGGGGTCCTGGGGTTGGATGATCCAAAGGGCCCAGCACTGACAGGGGCCCTCACATCAGACCAAAAATGAATATTATATAATAACAGGGCCAAACATTATATTCTTTCATAGAGGCTAGAATTTCTAACAGTGCTCGGTCAGTAGCTATGTAGACTAAGCTTAGTTTTGTGTACTGGACTAACCGCAGTAGGTATAGATGCTGCTGTAATGGAGGAACCGAACATGGAGGTTGTGGAGCACTGCAGGTTCATGGAGAAAACTTAGGGCCGTCAGGTCATTTTCTCCTTCCAGGATATCAGGGTTTCCCAGTGGGGGAAGACCAGTAGGGGATGTGACTGGATAGTGCACTTCCTTAGGAGCAAAGCACAGGGTTAGTTCAGGTATCCTGGGACCCTAACAGGGCACACAAACAGGCATTCGTTTATTCCAGTTTTTGGAATCCGTGGTCTGTTTAGTGCCTTCTTTCTGATGTGCACAAAGAGGCGGTTTATTATAAAAGATATGGAGTAAAAAAATTGGTTTATGTACTTCAGGGTCTGGGATGTTTCATAGCTACGATTTGACACTGTCTAAAATCATTGTCGTTTGACAAAAACTTTGTATCTCCATTTTTGTCTTTTTTTATTTTTTATTTTTTTATTTTTACAGAATGTGAAAACACAAGCTGACATTTGCATTGAGTGTAAATTTCACAAAGGAACTTTTTTTTAACCCTTTGTGAACTGAAGGTTGCAGGTTCGAGTCCCGGCCCCACTACACTGCTCCACGTGTACATGTGTGATGGGTTAAATGCAGAGGTCACATTTTGTTGTGGTGCTTGAGTGTGTTCACAACGACAAATAGTCACTTTCACTATCAAAAAGATTTTGTGCTTTTTATGTAAAATTGTCACTTTGGAGATACAAGATTTTTGTATGACAGCAACAATATTAGATTGTCATGGCATTGACATGGTCTTTTAAATTCATTATTAATTGAATTCCAAGAAAACAATTGTGGAGGTGGGATAATTCGCTTATTTGATCAAGTGTGGGTCTAAAATGAAGGAATTTTTAGGGAATAGCACCCAACACATTTAAAACACACAGTAAAAACACATTCCAAAACAAAATAATAGAGACTGAACCATGTTTAAAGCTTTGTGATAATGTTAAAGATAAATAATGTATAAGTGTGGCTCACTCTGCCATCACTGAGCAGGAGTGTGAGTTGCTGGTCTTCAGGCTTGTAGTCCTGCTGTAGCTGTGCACACACCCACACTTCTTCAGGATCTGGCACCCACACACTCGCTCCCTTTGGACAGAGCAGTTCACACTGTTCACACTCACAGCATGGAGGCCAGTGATAACCCATCACATGACCAAAATGTATAATTTGGAGAATTTATAAATACCCCACTCCACTCATTAACATGATGTGTAAATCTCATCATTCTAACAGGAAAGGGCAGCACTTCTCAGAGGGTAGTCGAGACCTTTTCTACTTAGCCATTTACCCAGTGTAACTACCATTTTTCATAAGAAAAGTGTAACTTTAAGGGTGGAGTGGTCACTATTTCTATTAGGAAAACTCTTAAATTCAGCACAAATGCCCATCCTGCATGTGCCCTGGCCAACCACAGAATTTCTCCAGCATCAGCACAAAACCGGCTCCTCTGCATTAAACATTAACACCAGTCATTCCTTCCCCTGTGATGGTCTGGCCGTCATCAGCCTGAACACTTGCTTAATATGAAACATTTAAAACACAGCAGTGCACTTTCTTCATCTGATCTTTGCATCTGATACAAAAAGTGATTGGTAAAAGTAATAATAATTACCACTCTCTTCTGAGAATGACACATCTAACGTCTCAGAACAGGAAACTTATTTCAATTCTTACCTTAGTGTAGAGCTCTGGAGTTGCCATATTATCCAGGCCACTTTGATAAACTACTCTTGAGGCTGAAGGACTAGGAAAAATGCGAAGAGATTCACAATAATAGCAATACAGGCAGAGACTCCTCACTTCTTCCTGTCCCTCTCCCTCAGAGCCACGGGCTCCGTGCCCTTTGCTCTGCCACTGAGGGGAGGCATCATAACCTTAATGGCAAGTTAACGGTTAATCTCCATGTGGACACTGAGTGGCTGTTTAGATTTAATCACTGCAACGGAACCATCATCAGTAGATAAATGCCATTTAAAGAAGCCATATTCTATGTATTTTTCACCTGGATCCACTTTTAACACCTCTGGTTATTTGAAGTAAATATGAGTTAATATTCATTCTCCACCTCTCCTCATCCCTCTCAGTTAAATAATGCTTGTTACGAAGCCTGAACGGGGAGTCATATATAAATATGCTTCTAGTTGCAACATCACAAGCATGATGAATATAATGTCTCTTCATGTTGACCTTATGAACAGCGAATGGTCTGCACTGAAACTTCCGTTTACATAGTAACCTGTTTTACATGATGGGTCCTTTAAAAAGACTTAATGAAATATGCTCAAATAGATTGGTTCCTCAACAAAAGAGGTCAATAAACGAGCCATTCACACGTTAAACATACAGAAACACTTTACTCAGTAAAATGCCAAAGTAAACACCACAGTCTGCAAGATGTTTAAGCCATGGAACTGTCATCTCTTCAGAAAAAAAAAACCATGTAGTTTCAATCTGGCAAAGTGAGTTTTCCCAAAAGAAAATCATTCAGAAACAGTATGCAAAGTCACATTCACGTTTTTATACTGAAATCAGGTTTTATGTTCTATGCTGAATGTGATTCAGAGTGGAAAGTGTGGACAGAATATAAAAGAAACTGAACAGCATATAAAAGAACATCAGTAATGTCAATAAGCACCACGGACTGATGAAATACGAATGAAAATTCATGGCAAGAGTTGTGTTGTCCTCTATACCATTGTGCCCAGGATAACCATTTATGAACATATCAATGTCTGTACACTAAACATAAAAATCTACAAATACCTTTATGGCAATTTAAAACAAAACATGTCAGTCGAACCTAGAACAACCTTTTGTTAAAATGTAGAATATTAAACTTTTCCCAGCATCTACCTATTAAAATTTTACACTGAAGATGTAGAAACAAGTATGGGCAAGAGTGGTGCCACTAGACTTAAAAAAAAAAAAAAATCAAACTGGTAGAGACCGCTAAACCCAAAGTCCAAACCTTAACAGTTCCTCACTTTTTTTCAAGTTGGTATGTGCAAACTCCTAGGAATCTGAATTCGCTGCCTTACACTTGTCAAAATTAGGGCCCTTCTTCTGAGCATAATACAAATTATACTAATGAGGCTATGCCTATCAAGCCTCCAAAACTCAGTATGTCTTTCCCACGACTCTTTCCGCAGTGCTCTTTATTGCACAATACTGACTGCATCATTTCATCATCTCTCCATATGACCACAGACGATTGTATCATTAATGTTCATTCTCGCCTACGTCATCCTAAGGTTTCTCCACACCTACATTGACTGGAGGATTTAGTGATTGTCATATCACTCCATATGAATTCCACAGACACTCTTAAAACACATCATAGAACCATTTTCAACTCTGGGATCTACAAATGTTTTGTTCTTATAGACAGTAAAAACTTTTAAAATACAATTAAAAAAAGTTACGTCTGAAAACCCAACCGACAGTCTTGGAGAGAAATCCCAACCAGTGGGCTTAAATCAGTGTCCTGCAGAGCATGAATAGAGTATCTTGGTATAGGTGTTAAGGTGATCTGTTGGAGTGGGGAGTTGTGGTCCTGGTTGAATGTGTTGATAAACCTGTATGTAGGTAGTTCAAGAACACCTGACCGCCCTGAAAGAGGCAAGATGGAAAGAATAATTACACACAGATCTCATCTAACAAATGGCAGACACCTCTGCATCTCATTCTTGGTTTAATCATATTTAATTATTATTATTATTATTATTATTATTAATTCATTCTACCTTCTTTCTTCTATGCTTTTGAGTGAGCTTCACACATAAAATTACAGTACTTTCTTTGACCTTCTGTCAATCCATCTATTCATTTCACTCAGTGAGAGCTGTACCTGTGCTCACCTTTGTTATACATCATCTTTGTCATCATGACAGTTCCCCTCCTCCTTAAGTGCCTCTCCTCCACTGGACGCCTCTTCTACGTGAGCCAACATGTCAGCCATCAGAGCCTCCTCCAGCCGCTTCCTCACGTTGTACACCAGCTCCTCTTGTTTCCTGAACCAGCCCAGCACAAAAAGTAGGAATTAAGTACAAGCAGTGAACACTGTTCTTCTGAGCCTAAAGTACCACACAGTGTTAATAAACTGTCGTCAGTCAATTCAAAAATTCATGACTGAGGCAACCTAGTTTTATTTAAAGACATAGGGGGTGATCTTTACCACCCAGCTGATTAAGTAACATTGTTTTTGCTGTAGAAATGTCATTTAACATATGTTAGCAGGCCAGTGGTATTTACTCCACACCACCACTAGGTCAGGGTGGTACTGTTAATGGGAAGTTAGATGTCAGTTTGCTTAAACCGAACGTGCAGAATTTTCCAAACATAATTTTAAAGATCACAAATATAGGGCTCCTGAGTGGCACAACTGTCTAAACGGCCATTTATGGCCAAAAGAGCACAAATGGTTTAGCTGTCTTTGGGTAGGATTGCTTCTGTTAGCTGATGTGGCAAAAATGGTGCTCTGTTCTAAGTGTGTTATCCTGTCCAATGACAATGTGTACAGAAAAAATGTATGGCTGATTTCATGAAACTCTGGGAGTGGAATTGGAGAAGACTAGACTGGGCAAGAAAAGAAAAATAAATTATATATATACACATATATATACACACACACATACATACACACACACACACTTTGAACTATGCTGTTTGATTGTACAATAAAGTAAAATTCTGCTACATTTAGTGTTTATTTGCCCTTTAAACTAGTGGGTTACATCTTTTTGTGGATTACAGAAGTTTGTGAAGTTAGCTGTGTGATCTGTGTATATGTGTAAGACTTTGTGACTTGAGGCTGTACTATGAGATAGTAAATTCCATTAACATGGTTTGATTGAAAACCTAATTATGTGACCAAAGTCTGAATTTTGCTTGTATTTAGGGGTGTCAAGATGTACCATTATATTAATTAATATATAATAATCATGATATTTAAAAAAAATGAAATATTACACATGGTAATATTGTGAAAAAAGCTCCATAACTATCTGTTTCACAGCTCAAGGCAGTAGGTGGCAATACTGCTTTATGCCAATTGAACCAATCATAAAACACTTCCATGGCTGCTACAGCACACTGGAGTAGACGAGGAGACATTCTAGAGTTAGCTCCCCAGTGTGGGAGTATTCTGTAAAAAGGTAGGGTATTAGACTGCCCAGTCTGCGAGAAGTGTCTGTCAACGATATGTCAAAAGGGAGAAATACCACCAACCTGTTCACCTAGTTTGTCTCCATCATCCTGTAGAGTTTGCCACAGCAGAAAGTGGCAGTTTTTGTTGTCTTGTTCAAATTTAGTTCTCATGCCACTGGACAGTATTTTCTCTCTCTTGGTTATTTGTTTGGAGGCGTCAGAGAAATGAGACAGAGCTAAAGCTTCAGGTCAGCTACACATCAGGTAAGTGGTACCAGAGTAGTTGTGTAATGTACGCAGTGTATTGTTCTTTTCATACGCTTTTGTACAATTACAGACTCACAACCCATCAATGAGTGTAATTAATTTATCAATCCCCATCAATTAAAGGTGAATTTTACTGTGTTCTTACTACTTTAAATTGCTATAACTGTTGTTATAATATGGTTATTGTGAATTATTTATGCCACAATAATTGTGTATCTGATATTGTGACAGCCCTATTTATCTATCTGAAAAACACATTTTGTGGTCTTGTTGGAAACCATAGGACACACCTGATGTCCTCATCTGTGACAATGAAAGCCTTGCAGAGGGGCTGAGCTGTGTTGAGCCACACACCAGGGTTTTTCTCCACAGCTGCAGACAGCTGGCCTGTGATGGGAGCAGCACTAGTGTGAAGAGCACTAGCTATTGCAGACAACAGAGTCTTATCCGTGCACCCAGGGCCAACACCTAAAAATATGAAAGAGCCGGTTACTTTGGCATCAACTTATGTTTATGGTCAGATAATAAATATAAAACTAGCACTGTAACTTCATGATTCTAAATACATTCTACCCTAAAGAACAAACAGAGTAAACAGGGCAAAGGTTAAAACTGCAGATCTAATGTAAAAGCCATGAAGTTGCCATACCTTGTAAACCTTTGGGGAGTTCCATGGTTTTCACCAGTTCTTCAGCAATATCATAAGCATTAAGGCCACTCAGCTTCTTCTCCCAAAACAGCTGCAGATAAAAGTAGTTCAAAGAAGTAAGTAAAGATCAGTGGAATCATGAAAAACATCAAGTGCTTTCAGCAAAAATATGGAAAAAAAATTTCACATTTTAGTCTATAAAATCTGTTCACCAAATGCATGTACCTGTCTTGGCTGGTCAACGGCCTTCTGTGGGTCAGTTTTGACTTTGTTACTGGGGTGGTTGGTTACTTTTGTGACTGGCTGCTTAAAGATAGAGGCTGTCTGCCGGACTGGGAGAGATGTGTTCAGGTCTGGTTTCCCCTGTAGTTTACACAGAACGATTGTGAGCATCTCATAAACATAACTGGTGTGTGTGTGTGTGTATGTGTGTGTGTTACATATAGTAGAATTATTCATTTAAGTACACACGCAATTCTTTTTTCCTTTTTTTTTTCAAATATCAACATAACCAAATTTGTCCTTTTTGCTTGATATAGACAACTTACATTTTTTTAATAATGAAATTAAGAAAACATTGAGATCTTAATAAGTATGATGAACTGTAATATTATCAGTAATTCCTCTTCACAGCACAGTCTCTGCTGAGCTGCCATTTATGACAGAATCTCTAATAGGTGAACTTCATCACTGTAATTATTACTGCAGTAAGAAAAAGACGTGAAGCGTAATTGAGGAAGACATCACATGTTCTATTAACAACTCCTTTATTCAGGCAGCCATCTGCCCTTACCTTTGTCTGACTGTTATTGTCATAGCGGAGCCTCTGTCTGCTCTTGTTCAGTTTGCTCATGAGCATCTTTCCTGTACGGAAATCGAAGGAGCTGAGATCCATGGAGTTGCCAAGGTAACGTGCCAGCTGAGGCTTGCTCCGGAACTTCTTTCCAGTTGGACTAAGAAAGTAAAAATAGGATGAATCTTGCGAATAGACTGCAAACTTTTTGCACAGACATATAATAGAAAAAATGCATGGGGTTTGCTCTTTTTTCTTTTATCAGAACAATAACAAATGGAAAAGCAAATCATGACATGCATTAATCATGGCCTAGTTAGTCAAGCCAAATTGGGCAGGCAGTTTCAGAACAACCCTAAATTACACACACCCACTGACAGCAAGTCAATGATGATTATTAGTGATGCACCAATACCATTTTTAGGAAGTTGACACCAATATTAGGAACTTCTATTGCAGCACTTGCCAAATATTAATAATATCAGGGTTTTGTCTGACAAAGTTGCTTGTTTGAAGTACATGATATGTTGGTGGTCGAGACGTTACCGCTTCTGAAAATTTAAAATTTGAATTTTAATAATTTTATAAGTTATTTACAAATATATCTTCATTGCATCAACCCAATATTGATTCTATATAATGTACAGGTGCATCCCTAAATATTATGAAATGATGTAATGCATGTTATCCTCTCCATTTTGCTGGATAGTGCTTGGAATCATTTTCCTTATTTTCTTATCTATTACCATATGGGAACAGTTTATTGCAGACAGTTCCATAAATGACTTATTACACCTGCCAAACAATCAACTAGGAGGTTTATTATGATACGTTATGAAAATGTGGAATACCTTCGCAGCCACCTTTTTGTAACATTAAGTATGCATGGTTTGGATTTGCCTTTATTGACAAGTAGGTTTCTAGTGTAAGTGTTTAGCTGCATATAACAGAGCACCTGCTTGATAGTGCTGGGCGGTACATATAAAATTAAATCACAATTTATATATGTCACTAAATATGTCATGAGTATCAACAAACAACCAGTGTTTCCTAAGTATTGCTACTCTATGCTCAAAAACTCAAAACACTTAAGAGCAGAGCAAGGCACTACCTAACACTGAATAAAATGCAGCAGTTTTTTTCTGTGTTCATGTATTTCAATATTTTTATACTAGTAAACTGTGCTTTTGGTCATTTTTGCAGTTACAGGACTTTCTAATATTGCTTTATGTACATTGATGGTATCAGTGACTAAAAATTGCTTTGCTCAGCTAATGAGCTTAATGGAACACTAATGAATTGTTTCATATATAATACAATAAATGATAATATAATTATGTAATAAAATACATAATAAAACGGTCAGGTTCTGGCCAACGTGTTTAAAGATTGTGATTTCATGGAAATGAATATTAATATGTAATAAATAGGTTTGTTATTCTTTGATAGCGTTAAAACTGAAAATCGCTGTGTAAGAACAGTACCACTACATCGCCCAGCACTGTGTAGTGGTTCACCAGGTATGTGCCTGAGCTCGACTGCGTCACAACATAAAAAGTCACGGTGGCGAATCCAGCACCCCATCGACCTTACACAAAGCCATGCCTATTCTGAAAGCTACAACACTGTTCCATTTAACCAGCCCTTTAACATTCACAGTATGACTTCACATAATGCTCGGTGTGACTGGACACATGGAAAGGTCATGCAAAATCTGGCCGTGTACTCGGCCTTTTGCTCTCAAGCTTTGCAAGACGTGCAAACAATGAAGTTTAGACAGATAAAATGACCAGCCTACCACAAACTAAACAAACGACCCGCCTCCCCTCTCTCCCGCCTCTGCTCTTCCTCCTCTTCCTCACCTCTGCTAAAGGGGAAAACAGACAGAAACAGGCTCGTTTCTTTCTGCTCATGGCCGAGCTGTGCCCGCGGTAGGGGAGTAAATAAAGCCACATGCTCGCTTTCACACGCCTGACTGAAAATAACACTGACACGGGACCTCGTCTCACTGGGTGGGTTTTAAAGGGGCTTACATTACGCATGTTTGCTGACCTGTTTCCACAAATAAAACAAAAGAGTAAAGAGTCCGGTCAGAGTAAAAAAAAAAAAAACATCCTGACCGGAGTGTATTGCGGAACGGCGTATGGCCACCTCAGCACACCATCCCCTCCTCGCTCAGTACCTAAAATAATAGACATCGCTTTTCCCCGCGGACAAACCCGACTTTCTGGTCACCTCTTTCCTTTTCCAGCCCTTTGGAAGAGCCGAGCACTCCCACCTTTTCTTGTCCATAATATCCACACTTCTATCCACCGTTTTGGCTTAGGTCTAATGTCTTTTTTTCTAGCGTTTGTTTTTTTTAGGCTCTGTTCCCTCCACCCCCCCACCCGCTCCCCCCTGACTTTAACGTTAGCTCTTTGTGGTAGCGATGCCGGACCCGCGAAAGAATCGTTCTTCTGAATCGGCTCCTCTGAACAAACCGATTCTCTCCCAAATGAATCGGTCCCACTTTATGTTGTGTCCATCATAACTGCGTAATTACACATTAACAGTACATGCAACAACAATGTAATTACTGCTGATGTAGTCAGAATTACAGTTGTACAGTTTATGTAATTACACGTGCATGACTTGCTGTTTTTTACTCCTGTAATTACAATGTATCCAATGTAATAGCATGTAATTACATGAGTAAAAACTGAAGTTGATAAACATGTATTTACATAAGCTCCACTGCAATCCATGTGTAACAGTAACTACATTAATAATAAGGGGTTTGTCTTTTAATTAGGGTTGTTGCATTGTTGTGGTGTAATTGTAGTTGAATTTATTGACCCATTTCTCTGTAAAATTTTGCTGGTAGTGTGCTTGGGAAAAAAGCCTGATCATATGAGTGAGTTGGAACTATGACATAACACTCACCTGCTGAAATGAACATTATTATATAAAGAGGAGATAAGGAATTAATTAAGGAGTATCACCCAGAGAGCACTGTGCGTCACTTCTGGCAAAAAAAAGGCCAGAGACTTAGCCAAGGCAGAAGGTGACTGGATATGGAGCGAGAAGACTGAGAATAAGGTGACTTAACTAACCAAGGGCGTTTTCCTTCATCTGTCGACCTTATCTGGGATCATGCTCCACTTCACAGCTCCTTGCACTGGCTTCCAATCAGATACAGGATTGAGTTGAGAGTCTTACTCATTATTTTTAAGTCAATCAGTTAATTGGCCCTAAATATTAATCTATAAGGTTTGATAAATATCAGACTGGACAGTCCTTTAAAGCAGCAGGAGCTGGTCAGCAAGTGAAGCCCAGAGGTGTAAGTAAACAGGGAAAAATGACATTAAGTCATTATGCTGCCAAGTGCTGGAACCAGCTCTCCATGGAGGGCAGATCTGCCCCCAAGCTGCGGACAGCTTTAAAAAGTTAAATACATCCATTAAACAGAATCTCCAACTTTTTGTACTTTTATCATGCAATTTTGTTATTGTCTTTATTTTAAACCTTACTTCTATTTTGTCATCTGATTTTATTCCTATTTTTATTGCTTAACTCTCTTTTTATTCCCATTTTATCACTGTAAAGCTCACGGAATGACCTATGTGTATGATAATGTGCTCTATAAATAAATCTGACTTGCCTTGCTTATTTTATATGAACAAAACTGGAGAGAAACTGAAAAAAATGGCCCAGAACCTAACCCAGAATCGGATGACTGAAATGACTCTTCTAATGAGTCGGTTCGCAAAACTGAACCGAACATCCCATCGTCACTTTGTGGACACGTTTCTTTTGTCGCTATGCAAATCGCTCCGCCGTGACCGGGGCCTGCTCACTCTGTCCGGTGCTTGGGCCGACGAAGGATCCATCCGCTTGGAAAAACACACATTGACACTTACAGGAGATATAGTGCACATAAACCTGATTACCCCCCCTAAAACACACAAACATACATATCCCTGCACAAGACGGTTTTTCGCCCTTGAAATGCACATCACCAGTGATATATAAGCATGCACCTAACATATAGCTCGGTCTCTGACTAATTCAGTTTGTGCGGCGAACGAAAAACGACACAGGTAAAGGGACGTTAACGTTACAGTCGACACGTTTGAATATTGACGGTTAACGTGGTTAACGTTAAATAAGCGAAATAAATTAAAATAAGTGAAATAGCACTTTAACAGAATGAAATTGCAATTAAACCATATTTTAGGTCTAAATGTGATGTAATCTAAATAAATGAGCTGTGTTGTCATACAGCACCGAGGGTAAGCGGCTAGTAAAGCGAGCTGCCTGCGCTTAGCCGTAGCGACGAAACGCCGAACTCGTCCAGACTGTAAATGTTGGCGGAGGGCGGCCACCGAGTGAACAAGTTCGTTTTAATCTAGTTTTAGGTTTAATTTTCATTTCGAGAAGCCCCTCATCTATTGTTCAAACGAAGGACTCTGCTAACTAGATGCGACAAGGCCGGCTAGCTCCGACTGAGCGGAGAGCGACTCCGGAAAGCTTTCTCCACATTTCTGTGCACAAGAAAACGGATCAGCGAGCTAACAACAAAACGCCCTCAGCCCGCATCTCTCACACCGGCTCGCGAACAAGGCATCGTTCCGCGGACCGATTTGGCGAGCGATTAATTAGAGGTTTTTCATTTTGCCACTTACTCGTTTTTCTCCATCTTGCATGCTGTTTCGATGTCTCCTGGTGAATGTTAAATCCCCTCTTCTCTCCACTTTCACTCCCCTCCCCCTGCAAGGAGGCAAATGAAAGACATAATGCGCGCTACAGGGGGAACGAAGCCCTCTCAACACATGAACACACAACAGAGAAGGCAAACCACGGAAAACGGGCTTTTTGAGCACAGATTTTGCTGCTATATACAAAGGTCGATTGTTTCCCACCTGTTTTGTGGACTAGACTACAGTTAGCCTGTTTTGACAAAGCAGATCACTTACAGTGCTGCTGTTTACAGCCTGTTGTCTGAACCCAAATGGCTTCCTTACAAATGTGCACTGCTGTTTCCAGACCTCTCTTCTGGTTTTAAAGTATATTCAGCCAGAACAGACAACAAATGCAATGCTAATCATTGCCAAGAATAAATAATGTACAGCATCAAATATGTAAGTGTAATGTCTTGTCATTTAGTTCAAATGCATCCACAGTATTGACATTATAAAGCTTTAAATTATAATAATGTACTTCGGTATTGGGATGAACAATTGATCACTTGCATATCGAAATTGCAATGTAAAAGAGTGAAGTTTACAAATCCCAAGAGCCGCAACTTTAGTTATATCTTATATTATCCAACATTACTGCCAAGTTTTAAATGGGGGAGTTTATTAAAAACTATTAAAAATCACCTACATGTTCCTAAGTTTTATATATTATTGAAGTTTTAAATATATATTTTAGCAATCAAATTTGCACAAGTCTGCTCTTGAGTGTGCATAGTAGATTCAATTCTTACCCAAGATCAAATCCCAAATGAAAAAAAAAAAAACACTGGTGAATGTTAGAATCTTCGTGAAAAGTGCATAAGTGGGATTTAAGAGGAAATTTTTTCTTAAGAGCACTTGGTGAACGAACTCCAGTGATATCTATTAATTAAAGCTTGTGAATTTACAGTCTGGCACATTAAATACTTTTTTTTACTGCTTTTGTTGCTAAAAAGGGCCTGGGTGAAAAGAAACATATTTGAACAAAATAAATCACATTTAAATCAAAATCGAAATACTAGTTATAAAAAAAATCGCAAACAGATATTTTCCTGAAATCGTTCAGCCCAACCCCAGTGTTCATTGCTTTCTGTGGGGAAACATTCTTTCTTCACTTTATGGTGAAAAGAACCATGCTGCATATATACAACCGAGTAAAGTTTTCTTGACCAGATCAACACTACTGGGCTGTTTTTAAAAAAATGGACATTTATTCACATGGGTAATAAAGAGAAACTGCATTTAATCAGTCATATTTCTGCCCATTTGACAGGTTCACATGGATTGTGCCAGGGCACAGTGCAGAGTAGGTGTTCCCGCCACAGGCAGCAGGGTCGTAGCCCTGTGCAGACAGATAGGCAGTTGGGCATCATGCACAAAGTAGTATAACGTACAAGTGTGATCATAATTATGCTTTAGACAAAGCATTTGTGGCTTAATATATAAAAGCACAAAGCTATAAAAAATAATAAATATGCAAAAAAAGAAGACTGTATGCATGGACCTTACTTTCCTACTGGAACATGTACCCTCAGTTGGACTGGTTGGCAAAACATGCCACAATATGGCTGCTTTCAGTTGTGGGAAACTGTGAAACTGGTAGTAAAACAAACAATTATCTGCTTAAATTAAAGGCAGCTGGGCTTGACCGTGATCCTTACACCTTATCAAAGAACCAGTGGTTCATGAACACTGACGTTTGGTTAGGAATGTGCTTCTCTGACATGTATATGTATCTGATTTTGACGACAGGGAAATGCACAAAGGTCTGAAGGGATACGAACAATAATCAACAGGAAAATCGATTCCTGAAGACATCAATGTGGTTTTGCGGTAAGTTGTAAGGATCACTGCCTTTAATGTTAACAAATAGTTATTAATTTCACCCCTGGTTTCAGACTTAACCCCCCTAGCAAAGACAATGTTTAAAAAGACGACTCCCATTTCTTGTTGAATCTACTTGTACAATCTATTGGACTACAGCTCTGTCCCATTTTAAATGGGTTTATGTGTGTTTTCAAAGCATTTGAGTACATTTACATTTATTCATTTGGCTGACGCTTTTATCCAAAGCGACTTCCAAGACGTGGAGCTGAGTAGTGCTCAAGGGTACCTCAGTAGTGCCTGAGCTGGGACTTGAACCTGCGACCTTCAGGTCCCCAGCTCAATGTCCTAACCACTAGGCCACCACTGCCCACCACTGACACTAAGCAGACCTTCACCGTCTGTAACCTCATGTGCATACCCTCCATACATTACATGTATTGAATATTACTTTCTTGTCATAAAATATGCAAGATACATAGCGAGGTGTCCTTAAAAGTATCAACAATTAGTAATTGGTTAGCAATTGAGATGTTTGTTTTAACCACATTTGATCATAAATGGTGTACACAAAATTACCACTCGTGAGCATGAAGGCCTTACAAACTATTACTAAACCATAAGCACCACTGAAAGGTAAAATGAATAATATTCACTATCTAGTTTCAATATAACGGCACCTGTAAGGGGGGGAATGGGGAACATCAGGCAGCAAGTCCAGTCTGATCCTATAGAAAAAGAGAATGCTGAGGGCAGTTTCTGCAGCATTAGGGGCCCTCTCAATATTAGGCAGGTGGTGTTAATGTTATGGTTGATCAGCAGAGAACAGAAAGTGTCTTATATTTTAACGTAATACACACCAGTAGCTCAATAATCACATATCCCTGCTGTACAGCAAGACTGCTTGTCCTTTTTGAATTTGCCATTGATGTAGGGCACGTAGTCCAGAATGAGCCCCCAGTCTGTGAAATGAATGACAGCCACAGCACCTGCAGCACTCCAGCCAAGTAGAATGGGAACCCTTACAGAGATGAGGGAGAACATTTTACATTTTTTACATTTCATTCATTTGGCTGATGCTTTTATCCAAAGCTAATTCCAAGACAGTGGAAACAATCAAGCATTAAAGCTGCACAGGGCAACACTGAAGTGAGTGCTACATGGAGGTCCATCGCATTTCTCTTATTTGTAAAATACAGAAAGTAGGTGCTACAATAAATATTAGAACAACACTAAGACCATAGGGGACCAATTAACAGATTAGCTGCTAGTGTTTTTAATCCTGTTACCTCCAGGCAGGCATTTAATTTGCAGGTAAAGCATAGTGGAATATTTCTTACAAAAATACCTGTAGTGATTTATAGCAGTGCTGGATAATACCTTTAGTTATCTCAATTATCACCTCCCATAGTATTCATACGGTACCGTTTAGTAATGAAAACGGGAGAGTGCGGTAAAATGTAAGATGAACAGGCCTATCTTATGTAGTTAAACAGGCTCAAGCAAAATGTTTTTGGCCATCTCTTGGCAGTTTTCACAGAATTCAGACAGATATTGATTAAGATTATTCTTGTTTTAGGTCATAAAAGTACCTTTTTTTTTATCAGAAGGGTTCCTGTAGTTTCCTCCCTGGTGCCTGTAATCCAGCACTGTTCAAATTCAAGTTTATTGTCATATACAGGTAACAATGGAACATCATTACCAGCAATGAAATACTCAGAGCCTCCTCAGAGAAAATTCTGAACCCGTAAACAGTTCCCAGTGGGAGCTGGAGGAGCAGGCTGAACCACAGCCTCTACAAGTAAAACTTCATTCAAAAATAAAACATATACATCTCACATAGAGTAGAAATGTGCAGTTCTAGTTATTGTCCAAGACACATTAGCCAGTGTTTGAGGCACTTGTCTTATCCTGAAGATATTCCCGAAGGATTAGTACAGATATTTTTCATAAGGTATGATGACTAATCTCATCATCAGAGGTAAAAACAAATAGATGTGTCAAGTAGATCAGTTTCATGTACTGAAGCAGTATTTTTTTATGGGGTTCTAATTATGAATACTGTAAAATTATTTTTACACACACACACATTATATATATATATATATATATATATATATGAACCCACACTTGTACAGACAGAGGCGGGGAGGCTGTATGCATGTATTGGGGACTAATTAGACTGTTTAAATTAGATATTTAAATGTCTTGCACGTGCACAGGATCAGTCGCTATGGCTACGCTGCCGCCAGATGGAGCAACGGGCTGAACTTTTATTTTTTTACGGATTAAAATAAAAGAAATTAAAAAATAAACCAGGAAACAATTAAAAACATTTAATCACAAACTAAAAGTAACCTCGGTCTGTCTATTGTAAGAAGCATGTTCTATATTTCTGTTCATTGTTGTGAACCAAGACCGCTGATTGCGATACCGTGACTGACAGAAGCTCTTTCCAATTTCCCGGTGCAGAACTCAGATTTACTCTTAGTTTAACTTACCACGCTCTGGCGATTGACATGTATATTGGTCCCACCACCCTGGACAGACGTTTGAATTTTTTTTTCTCGTTGCGTCCCTTAGCCAAAACAGACGCGACTCTAACACGTGTAATGCTTGTCCCAGCCTACGCGCTGACTGTAGAACCGCCGGGTACAACAATGATTAGGTAGCTTAGCTTAGCATCCATAAACAAATAAAAGAGAATAAATAAAGTTATCGGGCTTGGACAAAGAAAAGAATAGCCTAACAAACTCCAATAACTATGGTGATACATGTTGCATGACGTCCACTTATATGTAGTACTTAAGTCGTTTTTTGACCGTATGTTCCTACATGCTAGGAGAAGTTATTCCATAAATGTCCTGAGGAAACACACTGGAGTTTATCAGCAGCCATGCACGAAGAATATAGCAGCCCAGAATCCGAATAGGTTAGCTCAAGGCTTCCCTTTTCTTTTGGGGTAAAATAAACTGTTACACCTCATCAAATGTTTATCCCAAAAACCAACTTTACTAGAAACAACACAAACAGCTAAAAAAAACTGTTTAAATACAGGGCCCCTACAAAGCTGTACCAAAACTGATCACATTCATTAACACATTAACTGTTTCATAGGGGTGGGGGTGTAAAAGCAAGGATAAGACTTTTATTACAATGTTTTCATTTATTTAACTCTTTTCAAGGTATACAAGGATTCAAAGCCAGACATTGAAAAAAATGTATAATTTCGTTATTAAAAATGGCACATTTATTGCTACATTACTGTTATGTACAGGACAGGATCTCAATACCTAC